>JASSKH010000021.1:3091134-3564790 GCA_031763025.1 Macrocystis pyrifera | reverse complement strand
CCCCCCCCCCCCCCCCCCCCCCCCCCCCCCCCCCCCCCCCCCCCCCCCCCCCTATAGCTTATAGAAACGCCTCCTCACCTTGCCCCCTACCCTTGCCGTAGCACTGAGAGTCAGCCGGTGGTGTGCGACCATCTCCATACCCTCGAATGATCCCGCCACATCAGCCTCCTCGCATTCAACCTTGCCTCGCATGCATCCACCTTCCTCCATAGAACAACAGATACGGGTGAGGGGGGCAGAGAGAGAAACAAACAGACAAGAGATATATAGAGGGTGCGGGAGGGAGGAGGGGGGGACGCGTTTAGGGGGGGGGGGGGGGGGGGGGGGGGAAGAAGGAGAGAGGACGAGACGGAGAAAAAGAGGGAGACGCACAATTGCCAAAACAAAGGGGGGGGGTGAGCGAGATAGACGGCGAGCACGGACAGATGCGAGATAGAGAGGAGAGAGGGAGGGGGGAAACACATCGAGGCGGAAACGGGGAGCGAGAGAGACGAAAACAAAAGGCAAGGCGGCAAAAGAGAGGGACGCGAAGAGAGCAACAAACAAAAAAGGGAAGCATTGTTACACGTTTTTACCGAGACATCCGCTCCTTCATCCTTGTAGGGACAGCAGTCCCGTTTCAAGGACAAAAATGATCGAAACTACTTGGATTTAGAGTGCCTTGTCCCCAAAACGGAACTGCGCTTCAAAAACGGTAAAAAAGAAAAAGAGAGCATGACAAGCCGTACCACATGCCCACCAAAAGCCGCCTATTGGCTCGCTAAAAAAAAAAAACCACAACATGCAAAGAAACAAAACAAACAAAACAAAACAACGCACGGACATTTGTTTTTTTTAAAAACAAGCAAACAAACAAACAAACAAACGAACGAACGAACAAGTAAATGAACAAACACACACAGCACAAACAAGAAAAAAACAAAACCATGTTCCACAAAAAAAAAAAAATCATCAACCATGGTCCCGTGACGAACATATGGGCCTGAGGCCTGACGACCAAAACAGAAAAAAAACAACCACTTTGCGGTTACACTCAAAAACATCCCAACCATCGTACGGGGACGGGGCGGGGATGGACGAAAGGGTTAAGGGCTGTGACAGCAAAATATAGCAAGTATTCCGGGGGACCATAGTAAATAAAATGCACCAAATATTGTTAGCAAAAACAGGAAAATATTTATGTTTTTTGTGTAAACCGTAGGTCCTATTTACTATGGCCCCCCGTAAATAGTATAATTCATTAATAGGTCGCAACCCCATTAGAACCCCCTCCCATATGTGGGGACAGACTAGTCTAATTCCAAGTAGTTCGTCCCCAAAACTGGACTGCGGTCTTAGAACAAGATAAATCCGCCGCAAACCTCAGGGGGGAAGATAAAAGAGCAAACATGGCCACTGCGGGCAAACGGTGCATGCATTGGGCTACTCACGATGCTACAGCGGTACATACCAGACACAGCAAGCAGCAGCGGGTACGTACTATTTACGGGGGTATCCCTACCTCTTGGTCGAACCTAAAAGGGGGTCGACTAAAGAGGTCCGGCAAGTTCATGACATGAACACTGGTGGAGTGTCACGTTAAAATCTGTGTTCTACAGATGGACAAGAACCGGTACACAAATAAGAAAGTGTGTTGGGCGTTAAGCTTTTTTTACCCAGATCTCCAAGGAGGATCAAAATAAAAAAAAAAAAATAAAATTACGGGGGTCCATAGTTAATAGAACCTATGGTACACATAAAAACCTATATATTTACCCATATTTACCAACAAAATTTGGTCCCATTAACTATGGACCCCCGTAACAATACGTCGTTTTTGTACGTACTGTAGTAGGTCGTTTTTCAACCCCGCTGGGGACGCCAAAAAGAGGGGGGGGGGGGGGGGGAAATAAATTCACTGGCGAGAAGTGACGATTGCAGCAAAAAGCGCCGCCACTTGCTGCGTGTCAAGAGGGTCATCGGCTCACAAGAGCACAAATAAATACAGCAGGAAGCAGGCAGCTGTGATGCCATCGCGTACAACAACGGCGGTAGTCCTCCCTCCATCCGGGCAGGCGCCACAGCCTAATGCAAACGCGTCGTGAGAGCGGGAAACAAAAAAAAAATGGTGTACAAAACGGACCTCGAGTGTTATGTATGCGCATCGTCTTCGGCCACCATCGACGACCTGGCATTCTATACACCTGGTACGTGTAAGGGACCGGCGCCACAAACCTTGCTACATACCACTCTGTCCCACTACATAAGCACCGGTTTTACACTAATTGTTGAACCAAACGGTGCTTATACTTCCGTACAGAGTAGTACAAAAAAAAAGGCGTCTCTCCAATCTCGCGCCGCAAACAACACGCACGATAATTAACACAGTATCAATAGTAAAATATAATCCGTCGGACGAATTTCCGGGCTTTGACTTTCCTCTGCGATTTCCCGAGCTGATTTTCTCGACAATGGAGAGCGACGCACATACATACGCATGTCTTCCCAATCCCAACGCCGCCGGTTCGTGCGCGCGCGCGCCCCCACCCCCTGCTATTGGAAAAAATCGAAGCGCTGTGAGCTGGCCGACTATTGCCAGTCGCCGACTATTAATAATTTCCTGCGTAGTTGGCTGGGTAATAAATACAGCCTGGTTATAGTCGGGTACAAATAATACGAGAGTTGCGGGTCTTTTTTTGTACCCGACTCGCGCATATCAAGAAGATCGGTTGTATTGATGCATCGCCATGTCCCACCAGAGGGAAGGTTGTGCTGTCATATGTCCCGCGTGCCCTTCTATTACGGGGGGACCATAGTGAATAGGCCCAAATATTGTTAACGAAAATCGCTGAACGTATAGGTTTTCGTGTCTACCGTAGGCCCTATTTAATATGCCCCCCCCCCCCCCCCCCCCCCCCCCCGTAAAATAGTACACAATCGGCTCTGAAAATGCATCCCGGCAGGGGGGGGGGTGTTGTCATGTCCCGCGCGCCCTGATAGCACCGCACTGCTGTACATGTTGTCCTTGCACCAATTCATCGCCACAATACAACACAGTCCGTGGTCGAAGGACAGACGGTTTCCTCCGCTCCGTGCTTTTCGGCCGGCCTGGTTCGTGCCGAGGTTCCGACGTGCTTAGGGCTGAGGGCAGCAATCCCAACGCGCCTCGACGCCCACCACCTCCTACATGCACCCAAATCTGGGTCTATTTCTCATTTATTACGGCGGACCATAATAAATAGGACCTATGGAATACACAAAGACCTATCTATTTCCCTATTTCTGCTGACAATACTTGGTCCTATCTACTATGGTCCCCTTAAAAAGTACAGTAGTCGGTGTCTGAACCGGGATTGCACTTCCAGAAACAAGGGTTTTAACTCCTTATATGCATCATGCACGAGGATTTATCGGTATTTTGTACGCGCACGGGTACCGGCATCAAACTCTTATCGACCCGTTTATGGCCGCAGTCCCGTTTCCTGGACAAACTACTTGGAATTAGAGTCCTTTTGTCCCTAACCCGGGGACTGCAGCACTGAACGGGTTAACAGTGAGAGAGACGTTGGTGCTATTACGGGGGACCATAGAAAATAGGACCAAATACTGTCAGTAAAAATAGGTAAATACATAGGTTTTAGTGTTGTACCGTAGGTCCTATAAACTATGGCCCTCCGAAATATGATACCGGCGTGGACAAGGGAGCTCCAATCCCGTGCGTACCAACGGTACGCACTAGGTAGGGTCGTCAACCTTATTATCAAGACTGCAGTCCCGATTTGGGGACAAACCAGTCAAATTTCAAGTAATTTGCTAAAAAACCGGGACTGCGGTTCTAAAAGGGTCAACACACATGTAACTATAACCCCTTCCACCACTACGCTCCCATCCTGCGGACAAATTACTTGCAATTACTGCTGCCGTAGACTCATCCCAGTCTAGATAATTACGTACGCACAGCAGCAGTGCAGTGCTACAGCCAGTAGAAGGTAATACAAAGGGCTACATGCTATATATAATACGAACACCCACCGGTAGAGCAGCAGCAGTGCGTACCATGAATATTGCACGTAAACCATTTTAGTGCTGCAGTCCCGATCTGGGGACAAACCAGTCAAATTCCAAGTAATTTATCCCCAAAACGGGACTGCAGCCTTAACAAAAGGGTTGATACTCGTAGGTAAAAGTATCTCTGTGACGTAAGTATGAGGTACCAGTACTGCTTGCTTGTACTACAGCTGGGTGTGTCTTTATTACGGGGGTCCATAGTTAACAGGACCTATGATGTACATAAAAACCTATATATTTGCCAATGTTTACTGACAAAATTTGGTCCCGTTAACTATGGACCCCCGTAATAATACCCGTCGACATCCAGCACAAACAGTGTCCACGCCGATTCTTCGATCCTATCAATAGACAGATACAGATACCAAGTACGAGATATGTGGTCACAAAACTACGCCACAGACAGAGATACTACATCGGCGTGCAGCGCGCAGAGCAAGCAGACAACGCAACGCCATGCAATCATACTGGACACTCTGCGCGCTGTTGAACATACCAGGCTGTAGTTGTAGTTGTTGTTGTTCTCACATTAATCATCGCCGCAACACAGGGTGCCTATTACGGAGGGCCATAGTTAACAGGACCTACGGTAAACACAAAAACCTACACACTTACCTATTTTTACTAACAATATTTGGTCTTAATTTACTATGGTCCCCCGTAATATCTTACTCTCGGACGAAGAGCCGGCACGGACGCTGCTGGGGTGTGCCGGACGTCCAGGGGTAGAAAGAAAGAAAGCTCGCACCCTTCTAGCGCAGCAGTGCTCAAACACACCTATTTGACTCTATATACCACTGTAATTCAAAAGTAAAAGCAGTGCCCAGAGCGGGCGTGCACTCCCATAGGGGTCAACGCGAAGGACAACAGCATTCATTCGCGATATAACCCCAATACATGCCAGGGTATGCTCGTCGACAGAATCGGCGCATTCATATGCATTCATATGCATGCGTGCGTGCGTGCATGCGTGCGTGTGTGCTCGTGCCGCCTGGTCATCATCGAGCTTCGATACTCGACCAAAAAAACGACGCAAACCCGCGGATTGAAAAGTGAAACAAAACGCACCGCCGAAAATCGCTCATATGCGTGGGGTCGTCCATGGGTCATAAAAATAGAGGCCTGGAAATAGTATCACAATTTGATGGCACCGACGCCCCGGCTTCTCGAGGTCAAAGGTCAACATGTCACTGCTGTTCAAGCCTTGCGCTACCGAGATAAAGCCAAGCCTTACGCTACCGAGGTAAAGTCAAGCCTTACGCTACCGAGACAAAGTGTTGCACACTAATTCCAGGGAGAATGTCCCCCCCCCCAAAAAAAAACGATTGCGGCTCTTGTCTTGAGAGATATTTAGAGGGGAAAACGTGTCAACAACAAAATAACGATTATTACATCACAGCTCTTTTTATTAATAGTGCCGATATGCGCCAGCCAAAGAATAACGGACGACACTTATTTACGGGGGGGGCCATAGTAAATAGGACCCAATATTGTTGAGAAAAAATAGGGAAATATATACCTGGTAGGTTTTTGTGTGTGCTGTAGGTCCTATTTCCTATGCCCCCCCGTATTCATATTTGCGGTTCCACAGTCCGCCACATTGGTTGATCTCATCTGTGTTGTGCCCATCAGGCACTATGAACATTCAACGAAAAAAAAACGAAAAAGGAGAAACAAAATAAAAAAGTACGTTAACAATAATGAGGGAAACAAAAACAAAAACAAAAAACCCCCCAAGAAAAACAGGCACCATCGTTGCGGGCGGCCGGCACTATACAGGGACCTCTCCTGCTGTATTACAGCGTCGGCTATATGAACTTAACTAACTAACCTCGCAAGGACTGCAGTCCCGTTTCTGGGGGCTGAACGTACAGCAGATTTTGCGCAAAACGGGACTGCACTCCCGAAAGAGATAAAACTTCGCACTAATACTTGTACATGGGTCCCAAAAGGCTTACTCGTACTATTATATTATTACGGGGGGCCATAGTAAACAGGACCTACAATACACACAAAAACCTATATATTTACATATTTTTGCCAACAATATGCCGTCTTACTAACTATGGCCCTAATAAATACCGGAGTGGTCCCTCTCTACAGTGCCGCTTGCCCGCAATAGCCCCTGTGGAATCCGCTTGGCACAGGCGAGATGAACCACCAGTGTGATATTAACATTACGGGGGGCCATAGTTAATAGGACCTGCGGTACACACAAAAACCTATATATTTACCTATTTTTACTAACATTATTTGGTCCTCTTTACTATGCCCCCCCCCCGTAATAGTAGTGTGCGGAGTAGTTAGTGCCGATTGCCGCTGTATAGCGCCGGTATTGTTGCCTGTCCAGGGAGCATACATACCGACCGGCACTATAGAGGGACCAAGCGCGCGCGACACCAGAACTTCCAAGTACGTTCGTCAACAACAAAAAAACACTTGCTGCTCTCGCTGGTTGGTGGCCACGCCAATCGAAAAAAATTCGCCAGAGTCGATCTCCCCTCTTAAATCGACCAGACACGTACATCTGTCTGTCCACAGTTGTTTTTTTTTTTCCCCACAAGAAAGCATCAAAGCCGGTTTATATTGACTGCCACGTGTCCACCAATTGCCCGGCCATTGACACCAAACAAAACGTCACCTACCCCACTACCAGGTGCATACATAGATTCGGTCGTCTCGTAAATCGACCAGACACGTACATCTGCTGCTGTGTGTACATAGCCGCAATTTTTTTTTCCCCCACATCAAAGTATCAAAAAACCCGGTTTATTGACTGCCACGTGTCCCCCAATTGCCCGGCCATTGACATCAAAAACAAAACTTCAGCTACCCCACCACGCAAGTAGAATCGGTCGTCTCAAAAACCGACCCGACGCATGCATCTGTGTGCATACAGCAGCAGCAGCAGCAGCAGCAGCAGCAGCGGTAGTTTTTTTTTGCCCACAAGCAAGCATCAAAGCCGGTTTACTGCCTGCCACGTGTTCCCCGATTGCCCGGCCATGGACAGCAAAAACAAAACGCCACCTGCCCCACCACAAGTACAAACCCCTCTTTTCTAAAAAAGTATGGAACGTTTTGAATGGAATACTTACATACAAAACTTCCTTGTATGTATGTATGCACATAGTGGTATACCACTGTAAAAATGTCACGGGAATCCCATCGTCACACGTGAACGGGGCAACCAACTCGATCAACATCAAATAGCACACACGTACCAGGTACCAGTCTCATCAAAAATACACCAGGTAATAATATACTTTTCGACGGCAACAATATCTACACCAGTGCCTTATATTTCCGGCCAGACAGGTACCACCCCCGTGTCCATCGAAACGAGGACCGTTTGTATACTATATCGACGTACAAGAGGTCCAAAAACAATCGGGACGGACTGATATTACGGGGGGGGTCCATAGCAAATAGGATCTACGGTACGCACAACAAAACCTACCTGGTATAATATTTTTATTTGTTCACTAACAATATTTGGTCCTATATTTACTACGGTCCCCTCCCCGCAACAGGTATGTGTGATATCAATACAAACACCCAATCACCCAAACTCTAGAAAAACTATTGCCCCATTTAGTACTGCACTTCCGTTTCGGGGACAAACCACACAATTTCGAGGTAGTTTTCTCCCCAAAACGGGACTGCATTCCTAAAAAAGGTTTTTTTTTAAAAACACCCGTGTGGCGAATTAACCATGTATTTACAGAGCCAGCACAACATACGAATCAACGATTTCTTCTTGACATCGAGGAGAGAATGCACACGTCGAGCGAAACGTCCATGGAAATAGACCTTTCACGATATATTTCCAATGTGCCCAGGGAGGCCGGGGGGGGGGGGGGGGGGGGGGGGGGGGGTGTACTCATTATCAGGCATGGCCGTAGTCGTATGACCATAGACCCAGGGGAGGGGGGTGAACGTCAACACAAAAAACGCCACCCTACGCTCGTACCCCGTTTTCGAGACCCAGATCAGGGGGGGATACTAAAACCAAGTAAAATCACACGTCCTTTTTTGAAAAGAAACGGCCAGAAATCCCACCGCACTCCTACTACACACCGAATTTCGAGACCCAGACAGGGGGGGGAGGGGGGAACTATCGCCAGGTAAAACCAAAAACTCGATTTTCGAAAAAAAAAATCGCGCCAGAAAAAAATACCCCGCACTGGCGTATAATTTTTGTTTATTACGGGGGGTCCATAGTTGTTAATACGACCTATGGTACACATAAAAACCTATATATTTACCTATTTTTACTAACAAAATTTGGTCCCGTTAACTATGGACCCCCCGTAATAGTAGTATCGTGGCGTCGTTGCGTCACCGTGCACCGCTGACTCGCGCGCCACCAAAATGTCGTTGTGTGTGCCTGCCCCGACGGTTTCAGGACCACAGCAGCAGTGTGCTGTTTTGGGGGGCAAAATACTTGGAGTTTTGAGGGGTTCCCCCCCAAAAACGGGAGTCCAAAGAGGGGGTAAAAGAGGCATTCTATTACGGGGGGGGACCATAGTAAGTAGGACCTACGGTAGACACAAAAACCTATATATTTACCTATTTTTACGAACGTTATTTGGTCCTATTTACTATGGTCTCCCGTAATGGAGAATACCGACTGCGCGAATTTTATCCCCAAGGGGGTGTGTTATATCCCATCACCCGAGTGATACGGCACTTGTTCATCCCAGAGGGTGTGCTATTCTATCACCCGTGTGATACAGCAGTAGTGTTCATCCCAGGGGGTGTGTTAT
This sequence comes from Macrocystis pyrifera, assembly GCA_031763025.1. Classification (NCBI taxonomy): domain Eukaryota; class Phaeophyceae; order Laminariales; family Laminariaceae; genus Macrocystis; species Macrocystis pyrifera. The sequence goes on along the minus strand of JASSKH010000021.1, from coordinate 3,555,977 downwards.
GCTATCACCCGTGTGATACAGCAGTAGTGCTCATCCCAGGGGGTGTGTTATCCTATCACCCGTGTGATACAGCAGTAGTGCTCATCCCAGGGGGTGTGCTATCTCTAGTGGTACCTGGCACACACGCGCTTGACCACAATCCACGGGGTGTGATATCCCGTCCGCCACACGCATGAACCGCAGTGCGCCGCGAGAGTCACCCACCCCATCCCACCTACCACACCACCCCGACAGCAGTCCCAACGAGTCCTTGTCGCAGCTAGAGGCAGCCATCGCATCGCACACTCCGAAACGTGCGCGTCTGTGATCCTTCACAATACGCAGAGAAGGACCATTTCGTCTCCCCGAATTCGGAAAATAAACAATTTTATTTGGACACCCAAAGCCTAAACAAAGGCTGCCGCACAAAAAGGTACACCACCTCTGTCCCTGTAACGATTACGGGGGACCATAGTTAATAGGACCTACGGTAAACACTAAAACCTATATATTTACCAATTTTTACTAACAATATTTGGTCCTATTTACCATGGCCCTCCGTAATGTAAGGACCATTTTTAGAACCCTAGCTCCGTTTGGGGGACGAATCACTCAAATTTCAAGTACTTCGTCCCCCAAACGGACTGCGGTCCTCAAAGGGTTGATGAAAAACGGTCTCTAAATTTCGGAACATACATAGTGGTATGATTGAACCCCATGTGTACAAGTGCTAATAATATATTCTCCTTTCTCTTCAAGAAACTAACATACTCATACGCTACCATGTCACCAGCTATAGATATAAGGTCGAATGCTGCCTGGTACTGGTACATTTCATCGCGAGGCATCGTAAACTCATACATGCATCTATATCTATATATAGCATGCGTTTGACACATATGTATACGGGGGCGCAAACTTGGAGAAACGTAAATTATGGAGAGGAGAAACGTTCAGAGCTCTGCCTCAAGGAAGGGGGCAATCAATTCGACTACACATATCCAATCCACTCTACTTCAATCCAATCTAATTCAATCCAATCAACTCCAACCCACAACTCAAATCTGGCATCTGGCGCATCGCTCTTTAACCAAGTGCTTCACTAAACGTCGGTCGAGCAAGCAATCGACCGAGCAACTAATCCAAGAGACAATTGTTGATATCATGAGATCATAACAGATCCGCCACAAATTTCAAGCAACCCTCTGCGGAAAACACAACGCCTTTCCAAGAATTTTGAAAAGTATGCACAACAAACATGATACATGCAAATGTTTACGTGTCAGATACAGTAGTCAGCACTCAGAACAAAAGCTAAAGCATGCCTGGTAGGGACATATGCGAGAGTGGGGGCAAATGAAATTCGCCGCCACCGGCGTTACCGCGGCAGCAAGAAATTTCTCGGAAAATTCCTACTTCTGAATTGTTCTTTCGCCGTGTCGACACAATTTTCTCGTCGACAAGGATGCGCTACTTAACACCCCTTTAAAACTGCCGTCCCATTTGGGGATAATCCACTCAAATTCTAAGTAGTTTGTCCCCAAAACGGGACTGCAGTCCTACAAGGGTCAAGGCTAAGGCAAGCAGCAAACGAGTATAGCCCCCCCCCGTCCGTCCGTCCGTCCGTCCGTCCGTCCGTCCGTCCGTCTCGAGAGGGATGCGTGGGCAATGGTCAAATGACTAAGGCAAGCAACAAATGAGTACCCCCCCGCCCCCCGCCCCCCCGCCCGTACCGCGGTCTGTGGTCTCATTTATACGACTACGGCCATGCATGATAATAATGTGGACCCCCCCCCCCCCCCCCCCCCCGCCCCCCCCCCGAATATGCCGTCAGAGAAAACGACCGTTGAAAAACGATCACACCTCTGCGCGAGCTCAACGCTCAAAACGGTGCAGTCGCGCCCGAAACGGTCAACAGGCTGCTGAAAAAGCGATTCCACTCTCTACTACTAGATAGCCGCGAAAAACATCCGTGCACAATCAATCGTGAAACGAGCTTCTAACTTTTTACTTTTCTTCTTATTTTTAATCCGCCAGCGGATTGGAAAAAAAAAAGACAGCTTGACCCTCCCGAGAGAGAGAGAGAGAGAGAGAGAGGTCCACCAACGTTTCAGCGGATACCGTCCGTCACTCGGAATTAGAGAAGCCTCGCCAGCTGCAGGAACCAGTAAAACGGGTCAATCGAAGGAGCAACTTAACCTTCTCCCGCCGTGAACACCATCCCGCCCTTAACGGGCTCGCGCGAAGTCAACGCTCTTATACTACCGCAGTCCGCCAGCTTCTCAGGCACAGCCACCTCGCAACATCAAGCACAACCCCTTAAAGGACCGCAGTCCCGTTTCCGGGGACAAAACCACCAGAATCATAATTAGGTTACCCCCAAAACCGGGGGACTGCAGGTCAAAAAGAGCCGAGTTAATCCCTCGGCACAACTGCACTCAAGTCGCGGGGAACACAAACCACCCGGGAAATATTGGAAAAAGAGTCAGATTTAGGTTTCCGCACACTGCAGTACTATAAGGGATCAACGTTGCTGGGGATAGATACTACGGGTGGTGCTCGTACGGGGGAGAGACATCGTACTATTACGGAGGGGGGGCCACAGTAAATAGGACCTACGGTACGCACGAAAACCTACATGTTGTTTACCTCTTGTTGCTAACAATATTTGGTCCTATTAACTACCGTCCCCTGTAATGTTATAATCAGAACCAAAAAAGGGGTGTGAAGACGGGGGGGGGGGGGGGGGGGGGGGGGCATGCTTTTACGGTCCGTCGTGGGTTCTGATTTATTGTGACCCCTCGAAATCGTACCCGGTGCGTACGGATTGTCTTGGGCGCTCTGCAGTCGGGCAAACATTGAACGTTCAGAGGCGGTGCCCAGGCCGCCACCAGAACACAAACCGCAGTTATTACGGAGGACCAGAGTAAATGGGACCAAATATTGTTAGTAAAAATAGGTAAAATATATAGGTTTACATGTATACCGTAGGTCCTATTAACTAGGGACCCCCGTAATAAGGGATGCAAAAAAAAGCATCACCAACAGTAGCAGCAGTGGATAGTCAGAGCACAAGAAACGTGAGCAGTTGTGACAGATAGTATGCACAAAAAGTCGGGGGGGGGGGGGGGGTGGGGGGGGTGGGGGAATCGGGCGGTCCGGTCGTTTGTTCCTTCTACCAACACCCGAGTGAAGCGCTTGAGGCTCTATGTAGCAATGCCGGCCATTTACCATGTAATCCATCCGTGCAGGGCTTCAGTTGAAAGAGGCGGACGGACAAAACACTCACCCCGAAAAAAAGTAACAAGCCCAAATTGACGAATGACAAGCGCCGCCCGTGTCCCCCGTTTGATGATGATCTACGAGTGCTACAGATCATCGATTCCAATCTCACTGTCTAGGTCTCTCCGGGCAGGTAGATCAAACAAATTCATTTATGATCTGTGCAGTCAGAACGATGTATGTAGCACATGTCTCCTGGGTTAGATCTGTACTACACACAGATAGATAGATCCTGCACAGCCTTTTCACAACAGCAGGTGAGGAAATAGATCTGGAGACAATCTACAGATGATCTACATCATGATCTGGAGAAACTACAGATGATTTAAAGATAATATACAGATGATCTACATCACGATCTGGAGATAATCTACAGATGATCTAGATCATGATCTAGACATAATCTACACATGATCTAGATCACGATCTGGAGATAATCCACAGATGATCCAGATCATGATCTGGAGAAACTACAGATGACTTGCAGATAATCTACAGATGATCTGCATCACGATCTCGAGATAATCTACAGATGACCTAGATCATGATCTATAGATAAAATCTACACATGATCTAGATCACGGTCTAGAGATAATCTACACATGATCTAGATCACGATCTAGAGAAAATCCACAGATGATCTAGATATCATCTGTATCATGATCTATCTGCTCGAGGTGTGAAAAAATGCAGGTGTTCCCGCGAAAGTGGGCGGGTACACTCGACAAGGGTTTACACTACACTCGCCAGGGGACGGAGGACTCAAACCTTTCTAGGACTGCAGTCCCGCTTTGCGCACAAACCACTCAAATCCCAACTACCTCATCCCTCAAAGCGGGATTGCATTTCCAAAAGGGTTAAGAAACGGCAGAAAGGAGGAACGGGAGGCAGTCAAGAGAGCTCCTCCGCAGTATTCCTCATTCCACGATATGGACAGATAGATATCCGTTCCCCTATACTACACATATCTTGATAGTCTTATCTATCGGCCGTATCTTTTAGGTATCGCTATCCGTCTATCCGTCTATACCCGTTGTACCTGCGGTATCATTTTGGGCTTGGCTATCTGTCTACCCGTCTGATTTTTTTTCTTTCTTCTTCTCTGCGGTTGGTTCATCTGCCTGCCCGTATGCCCATCTCTCTGAGTTTAGCCCTACTGCTGTCTGCCCGTATTTTTGTCTTTTTGGTTTGGCTATCTGGCTTAGCTGTCTGGCTCATCTCTGTGCGCTCATCTGTCTGTCTGTGCGCCCGTCTCCCGACGCCCAGCTTGCCTTCGACTGGATTATCGGCCGGTCAATGGAAATAAGACATCCCCATTTACGACTGCTGTCGGTACACTTGCGGACCCGGTGCGTACTATTATACCTGGCGCAAAAATTACCAGCAGGCGAGACTTCCCGTTGGCTCCGGCAAAACAAAAATAAAGCGCCAACTGTATCCGGGAACAGTTACTAATAAGTCAGGGGGACGAACGTCTATAATAGTAAGCAGAATGTGTGCAGCGCCACCAAGCCGGGGTCATCCCACCCAACACAACCCGCCCTACCCCCCTCCGCAGCTTCCAAAAACAAAACAAAAACAAAGCAAGCGAAAACCAACGGAAAAGGTACAAGACAAAACCAGGTGTAAACCGCAAAAAAAAATCTAAATCAAAACTAAACGCAAATAGAGCTGCCAAGTGCACCACCAAAAAGCGAAGGCAAAAAACACCAGCAAGTACATTCAATTAGAACCATGAGGAAAGCACCACGCCGGGAAAAAAAAACACACACACACACACACGCACAAGAGCGAAAACGGAACGAAACGCCATGAAACGCCACCCGACATGAGCGTTTCGTAGCAACGCAACGCGAAGCGTTTCTTTCTGCTCAATATTTTGGCTACGCGTTAGGTGGCACGATACACACAACACACCTGCTGCCCGTATTGAATAAAGCGCACTGGAATTTTGGTGTAAATATTCATTTTCCGAATTCCGGCAGATGAAATAGCCAGAAAAAAAAATACGTACCAGGTACATGTATACCAAGTAAGCGAGAAGACGAACGTATGTGCTTTAATCCGGCATCGGTTCATATCCCTTGGTGGAAATCGCCTCCAAATTTGTCGGAAAGCCCTTGGTTTCTAGAGCGGATTCTAAGGACCGAACCCTGACCATAATCCCTCGCGTGATTTTTTATACTCCTACAGCCAGCAGCAATGTGCGGTAATGGGATGCGGTACGTGCACTGCCGGGAACGTTTGACTTGGGGAAGCTGTACACGAGAGGTCCCCCAATAGCGCCGGTTGCTTGCTATAATGCCTGTGATACCGCTTGACACGGGTGGGAACAACCAGGAACGGCAGTGTGCGGAGTAAATAGTGCCGGTTGCCTGTTATAGTGCCTGTGATACCGTTTGGCACGGGTGAGTTTACTCCCAAAGTTTTGTCACCACAACGAGAGTACTATTAATAATATCAAGCCTTATAGAACTGCAGTCCCGTTTTGGGGACAAACCAGTCAAATTCCAAGTACTTTGTCCCCAAAACGGGACTGCAGCCTTAATAAAAGGGTTTTAGCTAAGGCAAAAAAAACAAAATTATGACAAATGCTAGTGTATGCCAGCATAATGGATACCAGATACGAAGAAAAAAATATGGACACCAAGTATTAACGTCTAAGATAGGTCGACTATCGTACCTATAATAGTACAGCAGCAGGAGGGTGCCACTTCCCAACAAGCAAACAAACGTGGTCTTATTTCTAATATGGTCTTATCATACATTACTGACCGTATATACTACTTCCAAGTAGTTTAAAATCGTGACAAGCTTTACCCATAAAAAAATATCGACCCTTTTAGAACTGCAGTCCCGATTCGGGGACAAACCATTCAAATTAGTTTATCCCCAAAACGAGACTCCAGCACTAAAACGCGTACGCCACTTTGATGCACTATCTACGGTGGACCTACGGTACAAAGATCTATACATGAACCCATTTTGACTATTACGGGGGTCTATAGTTAACAGGACCTATGGCATACATAAAAACTTATATATTTAGGTATTTTTACTAACAATATTTGGTCCTGTTTACTATGGCCCCCCGTATTAACAATATTTGGTCCAATTTACTATGGTTCTCCTGTGATACAACAGCAGCAACTATCCCTTGCAGCAATCAGCTTGCATCTATCTCCGACTCTGCTGCTGGTTCTGTTACGTACGACCAGTCTGTCTGATGAATACCAACCAGGGAGTGTGGGTCGATCAACCTCAACCACATAGTCGTGTGAAACTTTGAAACTGGCCAGGGCAACTCGAATGAATGCTTGCCATGCGCCTGCAGCCTGCGCGTCTGCCTTTTTAAGGCCGGGAAACATGAAACGATGATGCAAGGAGGCAAAACCTGCGATGCGAAAAGGGCGTAGGCGTATAGGGCCTACTATTAATATTAATAATACTCCTGTCCACACTACAGCGCTAAAATCTACCGGTAGTACTACACTACATCAATCAGTAGTTTGGTGTCAAGTTGCTTCACCGGCGTCCCCGGTGGCTTTGGTAGGTGGTCCGCGTGCCCGTCAAGATCAATTTCGTGGGTTCAAGTCTCACCGAGTGCATGCTCATAGGGACTTTTTCTCGCATAAAAAATTGATAAGCGGAAAGCGCGAAAGCGTGAGTTGGCTACATTCGATGAAAATCGACGAGCAGTGGGAATGCTGAACCCTATGCGCGACAAAAAATAAAGGCACGTACCGGGGGGGAGAAGGGCCGACACCTGTGACCACGGCTTGTCCAGAAGATCGTCGAGGGTAAAACCTCCTACGAGTGGGCTGGAAAGTAAAAGTGATGATGAAAAAAAAAAAAAACTTAAATTTGCGATTATTATTGTTCTATCTTTTTCTGACTCACACAGCAGTCTGACCACAGAATTAGTATCTCTCTATTTACGAGGGACCATAGTAAATAGGACCTACGGTACACACAAAAACCTATATATTTACCTAGTTTTACCATCAATATTTGGACCTATTTACTGTAGTCTCCCGTAATAGGATAAGGAAACAGGACGGACACTGGGTGTTGTACTGACGAAGCCGGGTAGGAATAACGCAAGGCAACACACACAGCAGTCAAGGCATCGTGTCAAGGCAAGCTGGATGTCTGCCAGAGAGCGTGAAAAGTGCCGTCTCCTGACTCATGACATACATGCCATGTATCTAAGAAAGGGGACGGAAAAAAAAAAAAAAAAAACCGACGAAAAAAAGTAGCATCGGCTACATACCACACTAACCTAACTATGAGTGAAGAAACCGCGCATTTTTTGGGGGGGGGGGGATGGTGCGTACGCCGGTACACCCTTGAAACCATCGAGTCGTTAAAAACACTCGCGTGGTGCTACTGCTCGTACCGCCTATGTGTATTCACGCTATGTATCAATGGTCAGTTGGGGCTTTTGCGAGGATGCGATGCTTAGCGCCTCCTACACCGGTAGTCGCTAGCCCCTCCCTTTTCAAAACGTTGCTGTGAGCTGCAACAAAGTCAGGAGACATGTCAAGACACGCAAAATGTGCGCTGTCAAGGTTGTAGGGCCGAGCGTTCCACACTAAAACCTATTAATAGCAGTTAGGTGTCAGTCAAGGCAAAGTTGCTGTCCGCCAAGGGGTGAAAGTGCTGTCTGCTGACATCTTTGGTGAGCTGTGAGCTGTGAGCCCCCCCCCCCCCCCCCCCCCTGCAAGTCTTTGGACCGTCGTGGAAGTTTCCCTATACTGCTGTACACGGGTATATTTCATCACGCCGGATGCCAGAGGTACAGCTAAACTGTAAAAGATCCAACTTCGACTCCAAGTTACCATTACTGATTATAGTGCAAGCGTTGCCTCCAGAAACGCGGCTAAAACTCAGTGGTTGAATAGGGGGGTCAAAACGACCAAAAGGAGAACCCATGACAAAAACTGGCACCTTATTGGGAATATTTTCAGGTACAGCAATAAGTATCATCGATGTGTATACGTAAACGTCCGAGATGGAATATTTCGCTCGTACGGGGGGTGAAACGGTGATCCCCGCCCAGTTTGTTCGGCGAACCGTGCAACACACTATTATTATTACGAGGGACCATAGTAAACAGGACCAAATATTGTTAGTAAAAAAATCTAAAATTGTACTGGTAGGTTTTTATGTATACCATAGGTCCTGTTAACCATACTAGACCCCCGTAATAGGGTGATAAGATAACACACCTCCCCTCGGACGAATTTCAGACCTGGCCACCTCGAAAACATGCCTTAAAGGGGGGGCACACAGAACAAAAATCCAGGCTTTGGAAATCTCTCCTCGAGAAAGTTGCATAGACCAATCGGTCGTCGTATTCAGTCGAGAAAACCAGATTCTTAACCCTTTCAGTACCGCAGTCCCGTTCTGGGGACAAATGACTTGGAATTAGACTGGTTTGTCCCCAAATCGGGACTGCGGTACTAAAGGGGTTAAGAGAATCGTCCGAGGGGGTGTGTTATCCTATCACCCTGGTGTGGTAGTGTCATACGGTACATTGACCAGAAGGCGATCGATCGTACCAAGAAACCTTTCGCATAATGCGTACCGTATCTATATGTCTTGACACGCAAGAAAACACAACTCCTGGGGTGAGAGCTTCCGAGCTGATTTTCTCCGGGGCATCGGGGGAGAAGAGGCTCACACAACTAAGACGGCGGTTTCGGAAGTCTTTCATCGACAACCTTGACCTTCCATACGCGCGTCGCTCGACACTTCGCTTCCTCGACTGTGACAAAAATCAGCTCCGAAGATCGCTCGAGGGGTACGTCATCTTGTAACACGTGTAACACCGTTCATTACGTGTGATACGCGGACACTTTTGTGCGGCTTATCTAGAATCGACAAAGTCACCAACATTTGAGGTCTCTGGCGGCGTCTATCTCCTTTTTTCACTCGTGGCGGGGCAGCAGCAGCAGCAGCAGCAGCAGCAGTAGCAACAGCAACAGCAGCCCCGGTCGTCACCATGGCAAATGAAACGACACTCCCCTAACGTACGTGAGACCCGCACAGAAACGAACATTCTGGTGTCATGCTCGTGTAAGAACACTGCGTGCGTGAGTGAGTGTGTGCGCACGTCACGCTGGCTCTCCGTCATACAAACACAAGTATAGACCGACATCTGTCATCGAAAGCGATCGGCCGTAAACAGCACCACGGAACAAAAAAAAAGGCGTGAATACAAGCAGTAGTACTCGTACGTCGTTTCCGTAGCATTTACACACAGCAGCAGTAAGTACCAGGCAACTACACCGCTGCAAGTACGATCGGATAAGTCAGCTGCAGCTGCGAGTCGTCAGCTGTAGCTGTGCCTGGTATTATATGTAGATAAGTGTTTGGGTTCCTTCACATTGACCCTTTTTTAGCACTGCAGTCCCGTTTGGGGGACAAAGTACTTAGAAGTAGAGTGGATCGTCTCCAAAACGGGACTGCAGTATATAATACTAAAAGGATCAAACCGTTCTTTCTACCCGTCGACATCCATCGTTTACGGGAACAACGTATATTATCCTGGTATCTGGTGTTCGGGTGATATTCTATTGTATTATTAATAGTGCCTGGGATGCTGGAGGGATAACGTTGTGAGGCAAGCGCAAACACGTAACTAGGGCCGAGAGGCGGGGGGGGGGGGGGGGAGGGAGGCACTCGGAGGAAAGCAAAATTCCACATCGCCAAACAATCCGTCATATTCTCTCGGAATAGCGAACTATTTTCTCGTACGTAGCCGACTACTGCTGTATTCTCTTACGGTCTCTGTTACAGTAGCCCAGTGCCAGGAATACCTGGTGCACGACTCCAAGCACGAGCAGTTACACGTACGTGAAACAGCAACGTAACGGAAGCGATTTGGACGAGCCGGGCGCGCCCCAAGCGCACCAACACACCAGTAACCTCTCGACGAAACGAAAAAAACCGGGTCCACGGAAGAAAAAAAACAGCCAAGACTAAGGTTGATTCACCACAAGAACAATAATATGGTACCAGGTATGTTATATGAACCAACAGACGCGTCGGAAATAACGGTTTTTTTAAACGTGAAAACAAACATGGTATATATACGGTAGAAATGTGTCGAAAACGGCGTTGTGCAAAGAAAGAAAAGGATACCGCTTCCGAAAAGAAAGGCTGAAGAATACTGGTACCGTGTCGATTGTACAAAAACATACACTGGTTCACGTGTTTTTTCGATCTGTTATTTTTAGTTCCTTTAGTTTTCTCTCTGTTGTGTAATGTGCATCTCGTGACTGTCGTCTTCGGTACGAGGAACATAGGGCAGGGCATTGCATTGTCTGCTCTGCTCGATACGTAAACAATGTACAGCAGTAGGATGTCTGTCTGTGGCGTAGTTTTGTGACCACATGACTTGTATCTCTTCTCTATTAACAGGATTGAAGAATCGGCACGGCATCAAGGACACTGGTTGTGCTGGATGTCGACGGGTAGAAAGAACGATTTAATGTGAAGAACACAAAACATGTGTGTGTGTCGTCAATAATAGTGGAAGACCTTGCCCAGAAAAAAAAAAACGTATCGCTTCCCATTATTAGTAGTCCGCCGCAGCGGGGTGCGCGGAGTGCGGAGGTGGGAGGAGCGGCGAAAAACAAAAAATAAAAAAAAAGCTGAGGGGAAGAAATCAAGATACGGAAGTGTGTACATACATAGATAAAATGTATGACAATACCAGGACTGAGCAAGATATACATAGGGAGTACCAGTTACGATTGCGTGTACTCGTTCAGAAGTGAAACCGCAACGACCCCCACATACCCTTCACCTTAGCACGCCCGTTTGGGGACAAAATGACTTGAAATTACGTCGGGTATTCTTGGTAGCGTTACGTTCAACATGTTTTATGTTTTACAAAATTTCTCGGAAAATCGTTTGCTCCATCTACAAGTCCCCCTTAACCCTTTTAGTACTGCAGTAGTCCCGTTTTGGGGACACACTACTTGGACTTTGACTACTCGTAGTTTGTCCCCAAACCGGGACTGCGGTTCTAAAGGGGTTCATTGTATCAGATGAGAGAGTAAGAGTGTGTATGTATGTATGTATGCGTGAATAGATAGATCAACTGCAAAACGATGCCCACACTAGTACGAACTACAACTAGTTTGTCCCCCGACACAGCAACAAAAACATGGGGTGCGGTTCTGACAAAAGGTCCAGCATCCTTTTTCTCAGCCAGCGAACCTTGCTCGTTTTTTTTCTCCCCCAAACGCGACAACCAAACAGACCAACACGACAAAAGCAACCACCTCCACTGCCTCATGACAAATAAACACGGAATACAGAACCGAGCACGCCCGACGTTCGCACATCGCAGCTTGCAAGGTTGAGATTCAACCATTCAATCGGTCGTGCTCGCGGCTGACGTATTCGTACAATTTATTTATCACTAATAGAACGCAAGCAAACTATTACTATTCCGGAGGGCCATAGTAAGCAGGACCAAATGTTGTTCGTACAAATAGGAAAATATACAGGTTTTCGTGGGTACCGTAGGTCCTATTTACTATGCCCCCCCCCCCCGTAATAAGGAACATCGATCACACACCGCAACCAACCAACGAACATCGAACAGCCACACAAAGGAGCGAACACGCACAACTGCCCCCTGGGGATTAATTGCCGCATGGACCATGCCTGGGACCATTCAGGCATGCCGCAGGCGCTTTCAGGCATGTGAAGAGAGGCACGCCGCAGGCCATGTTATAATATACCTGGTAACTGGTACATATATATATATATATATATATATATATATGTTTTAGGCACACAAACTGCCCGAATGCCTGAATGTACGACCTATTACGGGGGGGCAAAGTAAATAGGACCAAATATTATTACTAAAAAAAGGAAAATATATAGGTTTTTGTGTTTGCCGCAGGTACTATTTATTTACTCTAGTCCCCCGTAATATTAATACCAGGTATACCATGTCAGAGCACTTGCCTCAACCCATTTCAGACTGCGGTTCGGTTCCGGGGACAAACTACTTACCAGGTAGTATTCGAGTAGTTTGTCCCCAAAACCGGACTGCAGCCCTAAAACGCCTGAGACGTGCCTGAAACATCATCCTGTACACACAGCATCTTCAACTTGTTCGGTTTCAAGGGGTAGGATGACTGAAACAACACCTTACACTTGCCTGGACTGAATGAACAAAATAGGCACGAAAACAGCACTGGTTCGGGCACGCCTGTTTCAGAAAAGCTACGGTCAGTAGTTCAGGCGTTTTTTTCACGCATTCCAGAAAGGCCAGGGCCTGTGGTATAGGCCTGTGTGTGGTAGAGCATCAAAAAAGAAACCCCCTTGGGCGAATTTACGAGCGAAGTTTCTCCAAAGCAAAGCATGCCAGGCTCACAAGATCGAACATTATGGCTCTGGTAATATGTCCACGATATCTTTTTCATAGACGCATCGCTCGGCGTTAGCACCTTCCCCATAATCGAGAATATCAGCCAGGATATTCTACCGGCGTGTAAGTCATCATGAGTGTACACGGACGGTTGAATCACATCATTATTCATAGGAGGGACTAATATCGCCAGATAGGAGCGTTGGAGTGAACATGGCGTCACATGTATCGAGGTGATGTGGTCCCACACAATACTCACACGGATCAAACGAGGTTCATGCGGAACCACACACGACAACAATGTGGCGACACAGAGAGCAGCAAACAGCATCACTCATCGTGAATACAAGGCCTAAATGAGACAAAATCCACGGGATCTCTTTGCCGATATTTTTGAAAGCTCTTTCACCTATTCTCCGTGTCGTGCTTTGACTTTCCAGCCTAATTCGTAGGAGGATTTACCAAGCCGTGGTCACAGGTGTCGTCCCTTCTCCCCATCGGTACGTGCCTTCAGTTTTTATCGCGCATAGGGTTCAGCATTTCCACTGCTCGTCGATTTTCATCGAATGTACAGCAAACTCACGCTCTCGCGCTTTCCGCTAATCAATTTTATGCAATAAAATGTCCGTACGAGCATGCACTGGGTGAGACTCGAACTCACTCACGAAATTGATCTTAATAGGCTCGCGGACCACCTACTTTGGGTGTGTGCGACACGTTCGATGTATCAATATTGTTGAAATTTATCATCTGTAAGATACTGAAACAACAAGAGCATTGTCCGCCCGTCTGCAAAATATCGTTACATCAAAATACGCCGTCACAAAAAAGAGACCGCAGTATGACCGCTTGGCTGACCGACCGTCTCCGTTGAAAATTAGTGCATTAACCGTTATAGGACGGCAGTCCCGTTTTGGGGACAAAACCCCTCAAATTCCAAGCATTTTGTCCCCAAAACCGGACTGCAGTCCTGAATAGGGTCAAGGAAAAAAAAAGAGGCCTTGACGCGTCAAGCACGACCGAATCTTCTACCTGGTACGGTTGGGGAGGAGAATGCAGCAAAACGACGAGCGCTTGAGGTACAAAGTGCGCACACCTTAAAAAACGCCGTTGAGCCCAAGGCCCGGGGGGAGAGAAGTAGAGAAGCCGCGTTGAAGCAGGCGTAGCAACAGCAGCTAGGTCGGTTAAGAAGGTGAAGGCAGCCGCCGAAAAACGTGGCACTGGCCGTTTTCCTCGTTGAGACGCCCAGTGACTACCGCATAAGGCTGTGTTACAATCCCTGTGTTATTTAGTTCTGTTTATTTAGTTTGTTGTGTACCTCTATTCCCTGCCAAGTCCGTGGGAACCCCTCTCCGTAACCTGCCTGGTCGGTGAAAACCCGACGTGCTCCGTCCCGGCATTATAGGGATGCGAGGGTCTATGGCCATACGACTACGGCCATCCATGATACCGAGTACCCCCCCCCCCCCCCCCCCCCCGCCCTCCCCCCGCACCCTGCCATTCTGCGTCCGGTGCGTCACCTTATAATGTTCAATTTAGTTATATTTGTGTGACTCTTTGCCACTTGTTTTTGCACTTGTTTTCTGTTGTTCGGTTCTCGTTCTTTTAGCCCCCCGTGGTCCGTCTGTCTCTGTCCTCTTCAAGTCTCGTGTGTCGTCCTCGACCCACCAGCTGGACAGAGAGAGGACTGCTCCTCTTATTGTCTTGCCTGCTGTCTGGTCTTTTCAGGACGTCCTTACGTTGGTCCATCAGCTGGACATGTCTCACCTCATGCCATCGGACTGATCGTACCACCGAAACAGCAACCTTGTCCTCGGGACTCTGCCTGCGCCCTGAGGGCATGTTTGCCTCGCTTGTCTTTTTTTCCTTACTTTCTTTTTTATTTTTTTATTACCTTCTTCGTGTTTTTTAACACTGCTCTACTTCCTATAGTTTTCTTCGCGTGTACATACGAACACCATGGACATGTTCCTGGTGTTATTCTGCTGCAAGTGATGCGGGAAGGTGTACCACAGCTCGTTATTAACAGTATTACAGTACCGTTTCCCGTATCATGCTGGTACTGCCGTGCGCACTACTACTGCTGTATTTCCTGCTTGTTTGTTTTCTCCCATCGAGATGCTTTTTTGTTGTATTTACAGCCTGTTTTGTGACCGTACGCAGGATTTCAGGGAAATGATCTATATATTATATCAATATTAATAAATAAATGTGACAACCGATCGATCAACATGAACCTATCATAGAAGCAGCAGTCGGCACCACTGCTATATGGTACATACCAGGTATATACCAAGGAAGCGCGTGTCCCCCGCGAAGAGAGAGGCCGTTCAACATAACATAACAGGCGACGGTCAACCATGCCAGAAAAGAACAGAAAACTACGACACGCACACCCGGCAGATACATACCGATACCAGTACTGCTTTTACCGTACCTACTACTACTGCTTGTAGCACTGGTATATATGTACGTACACAGCCAGGCACGAGAAACGAGAGACCGGAGATGGGGCTGCATCAGTTGGACAGGCCCACCTTCTATTAATAGAGCGTCGCCCCTCATGGTCGTTTCTGACGACCGAATGAAACGGCAAAAAACTTCCTATTTTGGCTAGACAATTTTTTTCATGAAGTTGCCAAAACCTCCTATTAAGACCGTCAAACACTGCTGCGGATGTGTCAATATTTGGCAAACGTCCGCATCGTAACGCCCTCAGATGATATTCAAACCCGCTACAGCAGCAGCAGGTAGCCGACGGCACGCCGACGCTCTCTATGGAGGAAATGCTGCCGCAGAAAGGACTCCGGACACAGCCCAGGTACCTCAGAGGTCGGCAGTCATTCCAACCCGGCCAAAATTCCGTGGGAAAAGCGGGGACGGCTGCTGTTTGTGAATAACATAAAAGCAAGCCCCCGCACACAACGACACCCATGTGGCATCCACACGGCGCTCACGGCAAGTGTGGCCAGCCTTATTATCGCTGTCATCAATGCCACCGGGTATCCTTCGTGTCTCCCTCTATGACAACAAGCTAGAGCGGGTCTAGCGTGGAACATCGTGGGGTGGTTTGTGTTTGGACAACCTCGCGTTGGCGTTATTGGGCTAAAATAGAAAATAAAATAGCAGATATCACTTTCCATAAACTTGCCAAACGACGCAGAACGGAAATATCCACGAAAAAACTTGAGCAAGGTTCGGCTATTTTGGCAAGTCCAAATTTCCATAAAATTGTTATTTTGCCAAGAAACTTGCCACATATGTGTCGCTAGAGAAATCTCCCTACCAAAGAAGCGGGGTAGCAACGCCTCCTTAAATAGATCGGAATAGGGGAATCCTAATTGCACACCAAGTCTACGGGCTTGACTATTACCGGGGACCATAGTAAACAGGACCTACCGTAGACACTAACCTATATATTTCCCTATTTTTACCAACAATATTTACTATGGTCCCCCGTAATAGCTGCACACCATTATACCTGGTACCTGTTATGCTTTTACTCGATTACTGCTGGGGCCGCCGTTGGTGAAAATTCTCGATGATGGCGGATATAGTGGGGAACTGATAATCACGACTAAAAGGCGAGGTTTCAATCACGATTACGGGGACGTTTACGAGCCATCCCAGGGTTTTAGACCTTGCGTTTCGCGTCTTCCCGTTGCGGCCGTCCTCTCCGGCACACCAACCAACTCCGACCGGCTTGCAACAACAGTTGAGCCCTGCAGCAGCGTCTTTCTTGCAAGATAAACTCTTAGACTCTACTGGTGGGTAAATACCAGGGATCACGTAAAGTCCCGTCGATGCAATTCTTGCAGCCCTAACGACCGGCAATCAAGACTAACCCTACCCGCAAGCGTAACTTTAATATTAAACCCGAAACGCAAGGCCAGAAAACGGGGATGGCTCGCAAATGTCCCCGTAGTCGTGATGTAAGTCTCGTGTACAGGTACGTACGTAGTCGTCACATCAGTTCCCGATTTTTTGGGGGTGGGCCCTGCGGGCGCGGGCGGCTTATACTATAATATGTACCCACAGACCAATTCAGTTTCGTCTGGGCGGGATCAGGTCGGAGTGATATCAGGGCGCCAAGCGCGAGGAGGGTATCCAAAGACTGTAGAGGTGCGTGCGCAAGGCTGACTTGCAAACCAAATTAGGGCTCGTCGTCGGAATTAGCAGCTTTACGCAGGCGTACTGAACCGGCGTCCCCGGTGGCTTGGTAGGTGGTCCGCGTGCCTGTCAATATCAATTTCGTGGGTTCAAGTCTCACCGAGTGCATGCTCATAGGGACTTTTTCTCGCATAAAAAATTGATAAGCGGAAAGCGCGAAAGCGTGAGTTGGCTACATTCGATGAAAATCGACGAGCAGTGGGAATGCTGAATGAACCCTATGCGCGACAAAAAATATAGGCACGTACCGGAGGGGAGAAGGGACGACATCTGTGACCACGGCTTGTCCAGAAGATCGTCGAGGGTAAAACCTCCTACGAGTTGGCTGGAAAGTAAAGGTGATAAAAAAAAAAAAAAAAAAAAAAAAAAAATGAATAGTGGGAGCTGCAGCAAAACTTTCAACGTAATCCCGATTCCACCTGGTACCCGGTAAATTATACAGGTACGGAACCAGGTAACACCATACTCGTATCGCAGGTACGTCTTATGTGTGGCACACGGCTTGTCCAGAAGATCGTCGAGGGTAAAACCTCCCACGAGTTGGCTGGAAAGTAAAAGTGATAAAAGAAAAAAAAAAAAAAAAAAAAAAATGAATAGTGGGAGCTGCAGCAAAACTTTCAACGTAATCCCGATTCCACCTGGTACCCGGTAAATTATACAGGTACGGAACCAGGTAACACCATACTCGTATCGCAGGTACGTCTTATGTGTGGCACACGCAAGGTTGACGTTTCCCCCGACTACCGCAAACGACCCAGGGAGGGAAAACACTCACATACAACAGGGGGGCAAAGGCGGACAAAATAATCAAAAGGCATGACAGAAACAACTTCTGCTTTTGATCCATTGTACTCTTAATATTAATACGTATAATACGTGAAAACTATCATCGATGATAAAAACTAATGAAGGAAAAAAACGAGGAAAAATACAAGAGCCACCAGTTCTTCCATCTCATCAATAAAAATATTCGATGGAGTGCAGACGTGCAAACGCCTACTGCTGTGTATCTACACAATGTTGTATGCTATTGATCTATTAAAAGCATAGATGGCACGATATTGAGACATTCAGGGATTGGCACATACCAGTACGGTGTAACGTATAGACCGATCGATGTACGTACGTAGAGCTGTCACTACTTACTCTGCACTTGACTTTCAAACAGTACCGGTGCCTCGTACTTCTGGTATGACATACCTCTAAGAACGGAAATATAATGAACGCTTAGTATTCATATTTATACCTAACCGTTCCTTATATTTCCGTCCATAGTGGTGCCTGGTATCATACACAGCACATATGGTACTCTATATACGGAACAATGATGATGTAATGATGTAATGATGTAATGATGTTGATTATGATGATGATGATAACCCTAATGATAATAATGATGACCCACGAGTCCACGTGTAAGGATCATCGTGTGTCTGATCCTCGCAACGAATGGGAGATAATGCGATCAAAGTCTGCACGTCTGTTTATTATAGTCTGCTACGGGCTATCACGACACTTTTTTTTCCCGAAAAAAAGAGAAAAATCGGCCGCGCCAGGAGAGGGGTGGGGGGAAGGAAGGGGTGGGTCTCAAGTCTAAATAAAGTCAAAGGGGTACAACCGTACAACCGGCAGATTCAGGGTTTGTATATTCCTCCGCTGACTCCGGCAAAGCTGTTTTAAGATCCCCGGTTTGGAGCACCAGACATCTCGCAGCCAGGGAGGGAGAAGGGGTAGGGGGGCTTGGGAGAGCGTTCTGGGCGGGGAAGCAAACCTTCAAAACTTGAAATCGCCTATATAATAATGAATGAACAGAAGAACTAGAATCAAGCAACTCGTACAATGGCGACGATAGTTACAGAGGACTTCGTACCTAAAAAAAATTAGTGAGTCGTTCTGACTTTAATGCGTGTACAATGTCGGGGGGGCGAAGCAATATTGCAAAAGATACGACAGGAAAGACAACGCGAAAAGCGAAACATTGTCGTTGTCGCTGCTGTTATTTACCATGAACCAGCCGTCGTGATTCAAGTCAAAGTTATTACGTTTTGTTGGAAGCGGTGCAAGACACCTGTTGGATACGATAGGTGAAGAGCATATTCAGCAGTAGCAGCAGCAGTAGTAGTAGTATTAATAGTAGTATTAGTATGAATAGTAGTAGTGGTAGTATTATTAACATTAATAGTAGAGCTCCCATCGCATATGGGGCAGAGAGAGCAACATTACGAGACCAATTAGTCACAGCGTATCGGGTGTTGGTGCATGCTCTCAAGTATCGTACATACAATCCGGGTGGGCTCCATGTGTATACGTCTTTCTCTCGTGCGTGACGTCTCTCTCATGTAATTCCTGCCAGGTATACTTCCCAAAACTATTTCCCAATATAAAAGCGTGGTGCAGCAGCAGTACGATCTCTTCTCTCCCACGGATGCGCTCACCTTGCATGATTACTATGTACTTCGCTCTGATGTTCCCATCCAAGTTCCCCTGGACGATCACAGCGTCGCAGTTCTGGTGGGCAGGGAAACGCAAAAAGTTGAACGGTGTTGATATCAGCTTTTTCGCGAGAGCGCTGCGTGCCTCCAGCCAAATTATCTCAAGCCTATGCTAATCATCATGCTCTCCATCAATCATCCACCACCATCAACGACAGCGGATGTTTGCATAATCACCTCTACGTCCGCAGTCATCACCACTCCCTTCCCAACGACCAACACTCGCTTCGTTCCGGGAGGGACGATGGAGGTAGGTCCGACAGGCTTGGGGGCTTCCACTTTCTTCTTTGGCAACGGGGCCACGGGCCGGGGAGCGACCGGAGCTATCGCCGCGGCTGCTCCCGCGGGCTCGGGCGAGGAGGATGTGGTGGCGGTGGTGATCTCCTTTAGACCACGAAAAGACTTCTTCTTGAACATGGTGCAAGAGATCAAGTTACCCGTGCTGCCGCCGCTGCTCTAGCTGCCGTAGCTCCTGCTGGTGTCTGAGATTCAATCAGCCTTTTCGTTCAAAGTCCACAACCAATAGCACAGCCCCTAGTAGTAGCAGTGTAGGGAGATACTATTAATAGTAGTTGTCAGCCGAAGGAAAGTGCACCGGTGTTTTGCTTCACTCCTTCGCCTTCTGACCTGATTTGTGTGGAGAGAGTGCGCGCCAGCGGGGCGTGGATTGGGGGGGGGGGCTCAGCCTCTGGGCTGGATAAGGTTGGGGCTTCGGCAGCTGTAGGAGCAGCTGCGGTGTAGCAAACAGCGGTCGTAGCAAGCCAAGCGGTACCACCAACTCCAGTGAGAGTGTGGTCGACCCTCTGCCAAAGTGCTACGCCAAAGTCAGCTGAACCCACACACAGGCGGGAAAGCTGCCTATGATACGGAGATAGACTCGGAAGCAAAGGTCAAAGTTCTCTCGCTAGGGTGGTGCGATAAAGCACACTAGACGCAGTGCGCGCACTCGGAACCCCACGCAGACAACTCAATCGACACTACACACAAAAACGGGAGCCGCCAGTAGTCCACCACGAACGTCGCACCTGAGTCGAAGCGCAGCAGTGCAGGCGGATGGGGATGCTGGATTCCACTAACTGGAAGGCAGCAGAGATAAAAAGTTCACATGGCAAACACGAACCAGCCCTCGCAGGTCCTGCCGAAAAAATGCAAAACATGCCCCGGGACGTCATCGTCGGCCAATCAGAATCGTTTGATTTATGCCAGACCCTAAAATTCCATCTCATAGATTCCGGCAAAAAATCTTGACACAGTTTTTTAGCTGTTTGCCAGTTTTCTCACATTTTGTCCCACTGTCAAACAGCATATACAAGAGACACAGACAGATACACAGCACCAGCGACCGAGCGAGCAAGCAACAGGGACCCCAGGCCTACACAAATAGGACGGATCTTGCGACTCGAGACTCGAGACCCTATCGATCCTTCTCCTTCCCCAAGTGCAATCCATCGTCTCCGTCGGCAAGCCTCCCATCAACCGCCTCTCTGCGTTTGTTTCCACGAGCCGACGATCCATCCATCTCCATTCGAGTTTTGCCGAAATCGGCTTGATTAGTTTTTCGAGACAGAACCAACCGTGGGGGCAGGAATTTTCAATTTTTCGGCAGACCAGGAAACAGCAACGAGACGTACAGGGGCGCAGAAGCTCTTGAAGTTTCCAACCACCTTGGGCACAAAGAGACCCCTCTTCTCCTCCTCCTTCTCCTCCTCCTCCTCACGCGCCATCTCTAGACCACTCCACCCTACCCTCTCCGTGTACTTGTAAGTCGGAACGAGCACTATGGCCACCCCTACGACCGCCGGACGCGTTATCATCGGACAGGGCATCACTGTCAAAGGCGACATCAAGAATTGCGAGGAGGTTATCGTCCGCGGCTTCTTCGACGCAGGGAATGTGGAAGCCAAGACTGTGGTCGTCGAAGCAGACGGTAAGAGGGGGGTAGGAGAGGAGGGCGGTAGAGAGGGATGGTAGGTGGGACTCGGTGCGGTCTCGCCAGCGCTTGGTAGGTTCCCTGGGGAGTAGAAGAAGCGTTTGGGTGGACTCGACTCTTCTCGGCTTCACGTCTTTATGTGACTGGATCTGTCTTGGCTGTCTAGACAACGCAGAACCGCATGTGTTTGCTTCGCTTTGCAACTTCGTATTGGCAAGGGCTGTTGAGTGTTCGGGCTGTGTAGATAAAGGATGGTGAGCTATCAGCTACAGACAGAAGAGCCCTTAGGTGACCAGTGTAGTCCACGAAAGCAGCGTGTTTCCACCCTCCGTTTTTCGAGGTTGAATCAGACCTTTCTGCTGCGTACTCGCGAACCAAACCTGACTAGACCCGTATTTTTCTAGTTTCCAGCTCATTTTTCGGACGCTCGAAGTGGTTTGGGGGTGAAATCCCGTCCTGTTTCTTTCGTTGAGCGTCCGTGGTTCCCACAAACCGCGAACGCGCTTGTCAATGTCCACGACGAGGTATGCCTGTCATAGATGAATCATTCTGCTGCATACAGGAAGCAGTTGGTAATCCCTGTTGTCCTTACGCTCATTGTCCCTGTTGTTGTTGGGTGTTGGTGCTTTGGGTGGCGGGGCGGGGCGCGGTCGAAAAGGGAAGACCCCTCCATCTGTTCTGGTCTGCCGTCGCCTTTTGTTCTTCCTTGTGTGCCACCACTAAACTCTTGTAATTTTTCATGTACTGCTACGTACTGCTGTAGAAGTCAAGTGAAGTGCAGTGGAGGAAGCAAAGCCCTCCGTCCAACCACCGCAAATAACAGCACATCCGGTACAAGGCTAATATCAGTACTCACGTACTGCTTGCGTACTAGTAGTGCTGTTCGCTGTTTTTTCGGTGCGGTGGCGTTGGAAGGGAAATTGCTTCGTGCCTCGATCTCTTGGTTTCTGTGCTGTCATCTCTTCGGCCTGGTTTTGATCACGTTGCTATTCAACGTTTGGTATATCTTTCAAATGATAGTACATATATTAATACTCCACACTGCTGTCGTATGTGTTTGTGTACTGGTAGACGACATACCAGGCACAGCAGCAGTACCGACCGGGCTTCGTACCTGTTGCGTCGGAGCAGTGCCGTATTGCGCTGTCCGGAAATGTAAGGATCGTTGCAGTGTTGATGCGAATACACAAACGGTCCTTACATTGCGAACGTATTGACATGAGTTGTTGCTTTGTAGCAGCAAGCGCTTACTTTCATTGCCACCCATGTGTGTGGGCTTGGACATCATACTCTCGTACGTGCACTGCTTTGCAGCAAACCTATATGCATGGGCAATGAATGGCGTACCCACTTCTGCCAAGGTTCTACAAACAGTTAAGAGTCTGTACTCGTACATACGAGTACCAAGACAGAAGACGGAAGTTCTGGTTCTTCCTACAAGTTCCCGTAATCGACATCCAGTGTTGTGCTGGTTCTTCTTCCCCACTTGAAGGAGATACTCGTACTCGCAAGGCGTACCAAGAATGAATACGTATAGAAGTTCCGTGGCTTCGGAGCTATTTCTTGTCTTGGGATGCTCTTTTTTTAGTATGATACTCGTGTACGTGGATCGTACGATGATGTACAGCAGCAATATCCTTGCGTACGAAAAGGAGATACCACACAGCAGCACTTATTAATACGAGTACCTGTACGTACAAATAGATACGTACGTAGAACAAATTCTATTCGAAGCCACGATTTAAAAAGTAGACTGAGATCAGATGCGCTTTGCTGTTTGAAAGAAAGCACGAGCAGCAGCAGCAAAGCAGTTGCAGCAGCAGCAAAATACCACACGCTTTTATTGCCGGGTGCGTAATGATTTTCGTCTCTCGTCTCATGTCTCGTCCTCCCCAAATATCACGTACGAAAATCGCTATTATACGCATGGTGCCAGCAAGTGCTCGTTAATATACCAACCGATATGACGAAAAACTGTCTTGTCTGCGGTATGGTATGTACATACATACGAGCTCTGCTGCTGTGGTACGTACGTACTACTAACTGCTGTACATACTCTGTACCACAGCTAAAACGGATGATGACGTTATTATCAACATTAATAGTACATCATTAGTAACATACCATCCCCGCAGAAGAATATGGTTAGAGACAATACCTGGAATGTTTGAAACAAGAAGTAATGTTGACATTGACTAACAAAACGTTGGCTTATAGAGTACCTGCTGTTCCAGCAGTAGTAGACTATATAAATACCGCCGTTGCCGTACGTAAAGAAAGGTCAAATAGATCAAGAGATAACAGTAAGTGTGATCAGCTTCAAAGATGTCAGGAGTCAAGCAACGCCAAACGTGCGCTGTCAAGGGTGTAAGGCCAAGTGTCCTACACTAAAACCTAATAGTTTGGTGTCAGTGGAGGCGTGTCAAGGCAAAGTTGACGTATGTAGGGAATACACACCGGCAAAAATCCCCACGGGTGCTTGACTCGTGACAAAAACTATATTTAATCAGTCGAAATCACAGCTGACGTACAAATAATATTTCAAAATTTTTACGAAGATGATATATAATAACATGCAACCGCTCGGTTTATCACAACAATTGTAAAATTAGGTAAAAATGGAATATAGACGAGGCGTATTACGCAGCTTGCAAAGTTGAGTATCAACTATTTAATCAGTCGAACTCACAGCTGACGTATTTCAAAATTTATAAAACAACATGCAACCTCCGAAAATTGTTTGCCAACTACTGACACATCCTCTCCGGAATTCTGCGGCTTCTGTGAAACATATTTTGTCTTCCATGCACATACATACTGCTGTACCAGGTATCAAAAAGGGATCTGTCAGTATCCTGCATGAGGAGATACGAAGCCGCAGTATATACGCATGACACGCACTCGTTGAATTCTCTGTCCCGAAATACAAGCACCTTTTGATCGGAAAGTTTGTGTAAAACCGGTGCTTATATATTGGGACTGAATGTATACCTATAACCTGCATGAGGCCGTGTAAAACCGTATGTACTGCTGTGTACTCGCGATCGAAGTATGTGACACACGGCTGAGCTGAGCACAGCTGGCAAAGACGAGTTACGACGAAATCCTCGATCTCACATCTGTCTGTTGATTTTTGAATTTTTGAATATTTCGTAATCCATGACTGGGGGTACCGCTACCTGGTAAGTAAGATGGGTAGAGCGTGCGAGTGCGCCACTCGAACGAGTATCTATGAGAGAAAAAGTGAAAGTTTTCTCCTGTGAAGGTTCTTGCCCGCCGGAAGATTTACGCAAGGTTACACGCGGTAAGCGGCACGCGGCACACGGGCACGGCGGCACGGCAGGTGCACGGCAGGTGCACGGCGACAAGCCCGACACGTCATTCGTTCCTACGAGAACCTCTTCAATACAACATTTTAATAAGACGTGATGGCGAGCTACTGGTGGGCTCATGTAATACCTGGACGGGCAGTTAGTTGTACGTAAAGCTGCTTCGTGCAGAGTTCCCGGTGGCGCTGTACCAGCAGGCCACTATTAATACTAATACGAGGGCGATGGTTGCAGTGGAACTATTTACGTAAACATCGCAATCCTATTAATAGCAGTCGCCGTAAGTACAAACGTAGCATTATATTTTAGCAGTGGAAATAGGTAGAGTACCAGCATTGATATTGATAGCGTGATGTGGGAGTGGTATAAAATAGTTACTTATTACCTGGTACTTATTACCTGGTATATATAGTCATGGCAGTAGTAGTAGCAGCAGCAGCAGCAGCAGCAGCTGGTATTATATATTATATGTAGGAGAGGTACGTGAGTAGTATTAATATTAATAGTATGATTTGGGAGATGAAGTGACGTATTTTGTAGCAGCAGAGGTACAGAATATATGGTATTATTGATAGTAGTTGTTAGACTACCGTAGTATTGCGTGGAAGTGGGAGTCACATTGGATGCGGACCAAACAATAAACAGTTGTCATAGGAATGCCTGATTCGGAGTGGCCTTTCGACGCACGCGCTATTCCACCACTCTTCTCGCTCCTCGCTCTCTCGCCATCGTATGTACTGGTGTATATCGTAGGTACATATTGAGCCCTCTATGTCAGTGCAGGCAGTATACCTGGTGCACCAGGTACGAGCACGATCTGCCGGCTCGAGGTACGAGTACATACAGTAGTTTATCACTGCCTTTGGTCGTCGATGCCACCCAGAGGAGAGGGAAGAAGGGGGGGGGGCAGAGGATGGGGGGAGGGGGGCGACCAAGGGTGCAGGGAGGGCGGAGCGGGGGGCGGAGGGGTTCTCGATATCATGCATGGCCGTGATGGTATGACCATAGACCCTCGCATCCCTGTCGGGGGGCGGACTCATTTGTTGCTTGTCTTGGTCATTTGACCATTATCCACGCATCCCCTTCGAGACGGAGCACCATTCGTTCTCCTATTTGAGACACCTCCGACTGTTCGGCGCTCATTACGTTGTTTCTATGTACACCATACGTGTTTTTTTTGCTAATCTTATCCCCTCCCTGTTTCGCCGCCTGTGGCTACCATCTATCTCGTAGGATAGCGATCGTTTTCTCGCTACTATCTAGAGTACCATACTTGTCCGTGTTCCACCCGTCTGTTTTTCCGCGAAGGGGGGGGAGGGCGGGGAGGGCAAATGGTACAAGGGAGGGAGGGGGGGGGCGGCAGTCCGCGATCACTTGGCCAAAATCTCTTGGCTGCGGTCTGTACAGCAGTGAATACGATTGATACCTGGTAGAAGGGAGGGGAGAGGGATGGTGTATAGTCCCGCGATCATATTGCCGAACTTCCCCACGGGTGCTTTCTTCACATACTACTATGTATGACTATTGTAAAGGAACAGGGAACAGTAGTTATGGTGTGGTTCCGTTTTTGCCGAGATCCGGGCCGCAAACACACATACCAGGTACCAGGAAGTCTACAAGCAGGGGGTGATGGCGTAGCTCATCTCCCTAAACTCTTGCCCGTGCTCCCAAGGACAGGCCACGTAAGAAAGCTCTTTGCCACTACGGGATCTAGGTTTCAGGAAAGTTTCCTGTCCAACAATGTGAGAACGCAATCATCCCCACCATCATCATCACCATGGCCAGTATTTTTTTTGTAATTTTTGAAATACGTCAGCTGTGAGTTCGACTGATTAAATGGTTGATACTCAACTTTGCAAGCTGCGTAATACGCCTCGTCTATATTCCATTTTTACCGAATTTTACAAGTATTTTGATAAACCGAGCGCACGTATTCTATTATTATAACATCCTACATATCGTGCGAAATGACGCTGGTACAGCGCGTTGTAGGTATGAGGGGGGGGGGGGGGGGGGGGGGGGGGGGGGGGGGGGGGGGGGGGCATCGGCCTCAGCAGGATGGTGGAACGCCGTAACGAAGCGCGACAACCAGACCTCTGCTACTGCGTTTTGTAGTATGTTCATATGTGTGTAATGTGTGTGTGTGTGGTGTGTACCTTGTATGTATGTGGGTTGTGTTGTGTCTCCACTTCGACTCAACCCCCTTACGATAGGATATCCGCTTTAGTTCACTCAACCCCTTCTGGACCTCGTGGTAGCGACCAGAGCAATGGTCGGCGCGTAACTTTGGTGTTCTCAATCTCCTTCGAGCAGAGTACGCGCGAAGTGTTAGGAGTAGGGTCATTTTCCGCCCGTGCTGCGCGACTCATTGCTTTGTAGCTCGGTCGCCGATGGGTATCGCCCCCCCCCCCCCCCCGACCCCCGCCAATCACGTACAGGTAGTAGTCACGGTGGTGACCGTTTCTGAAACCGTCACTTTTATTTTCTCGTCGATTTTCCCGTCGGAAATTCCGAGAGGGCTTGCTGCCTTCTTTTTACCCAAAGAACATCATCGTTCAGTACCCTGGTACGTGCCAGTGCGTGTGTTTTGTTGACATCAAGCCGTGCTTTCTACCCAATGACACCAATCAATGCACCTACGCAGTGTCCATCCTGGTTATTCATTTTTAAGGGGAGAAAAAGACCACCAGTCCCGGGTGTTCCGCTTTTGCTTTTTCGGCGAGGAGATAAGGGGAACACGTTGATTTCCGTGTCGCGTCCAGCCCCCGTCCGAATCGACACAACTAGCGCGGGCGAGCAATAAGTCCAAGAGTCCAAAAGGCAAAGCAAGGCGAAGGCGAAGCGAACCGAGCAAAACGCAACGAACAAGGCTAATAAGCTAGACGGAACAAGCAAGCAAGCGATACAAGCAAAAGGAAAACCCAAGCGCGGCAACCACGTTATAACCTATGAAAACAAAACAAGCAAAGCTAATGTAAATATATATCGTATTCAACTTGAGGTCAATTTTACGAGGTCGATCCACCCGAGGAGGAACTCTTTCCTTTGCAAAAAATGACCGCACAGAAAACGCCTGCGTACAAAGCGCGCGCATGCATGCACATGCACAAGGAGTTAGACGCGAGTCGACGAGGAAAGAAAATGCTAAACTCTTCCCCCGTGGGTAGAAATGAAGGCACGCACCGGAATGAAGAGGAGTGTAGGGGGGGTGCCCACTATGTGGATCCGGATCTGAGTTGCTAACGGGAGGGAGCTGGACAAGTGCTCCAAGGTGGAAATGATACCTGGTACGCACTCGTATATGGGATGGACCTGGTACTGCTGCGGTCCGGATGGGATGGAAACTAAAAAAAAAAAAAATGCGAAAAGCAAGCAAGCGTAAGAAGGCGTATTGGTAGCAGGTGGAGCCTATAATCGAAGCGAAGCGAAGCCGAGCCAAACGAGCGCAGAAAAGCAAAGCAAATGATGAATTTTGAAACCCATCAAACGAAAAGCAAGAGAGGCTACTGTAGCAACGGTTGGAGGGGCGCGAACGCGGTGAACTTTTTGAACTGTTTGCACGAACTCGAGGCCTTGCCACGCGGCAGTAGCAACGGCAGTTGTTTTGCAAGGCAAACAGTCAGTTTCTCCATAATGTTCATGCGTATTGATGCGTTGATAGTCTAGACTATGCTGTCTGTGATACTTTTAATGCCAGGTATCAGATTTCTAGTTGTTTTTTGTTGTATTCACGTATGGTACATATAATATATACCAGGTATATTATATATATTGAATTGGTATATTATATACCAGTATATATTAAATATATAGTATATGTACCAGATATGATACAGGCGGTGCATATCACATGCCACCCTGGACGGGAATATAAGCACCTTTTGAATACTGATACTGATACCTACACAGCCCTTACATTCCCGTCCGGCGAGGCAAAGACAAGGGTGGAGAGACGCGTGGCATGGCCCATGGCGAACCTTAAACAGATCGAGCCGAAGGGTCAGGTTCAGGTCGTCCATGCAAACATGTTCTTTTCGTCTGTTACGGAAGATGCCAGGAGTCGGGAGACAGCAGTTCAGGCCTGTGACAGAGAATCGGTCTAGCCTTAATATAGCGTATCACAAGGGTGATACGATAAGACACATCCTGGGAGGAATTTCCCAGCCGAGTTCCTCCGAAACAAGAGGGGGCGGAGGGTGTACTCATTATCATGCAGGGCCGTAGTCATACGACCATAGACCCTCGCATCCCTACAATGCCGGGACAGAGCGCGTCGGGTTTTCACCGACCTGGCACAT
This sequence comes from Macrocystis pyrifera, assembly GCA_031763025.1. Taxonomy (NCBI): domain Eukaryota; class Phaeophyceae; order Laminariales; family Laminariaceae; genus Macrocystis; species Macrocystis pyrifera. The sequence goes on along the minus strand of JASSKH010000021.1, from coordinate 3,527,097 downwards.
TGCTTGCACGGTAGGGGGGGACGGTGGGGGGGGGGGGGGGGGGGGGGGGTTACCCTTTTTGTTCCCGGCCTCAAGTCGTTTTACTGCTGACCGCGCATCCTTTGAGACGAAGCGCCGAACAAGGGGAGGGAGGGGGGGGGGGGAGGGCACACAACCAGAACGGTGGCTCTGGGTTTATCTCGCCCAGAAATTTCTGTGGACGCACACATCTATCTGTTCGGACATATCATTGTCAAAGAGCGAAACGGCCGTGTCTCCTGACATGCTTTGCCAGGTTGTCATAGGTGCGTACATCTCTTCATGTTTCGATTCGGCCACATGCCCAGTCAGTGATACCTCACTCACCAGCCCATGAATAGGAGGCCTGCTCCTGCGTGCGGCAGATGCCGTTCCGTAACTGTCCGTTTTCAAATCGTCAGTGTTCGATCCGACAATTTTCATTCGTCAGTTTTTCCCTCGTCGTGTTTTTTTCCGATATTTTTGGACTGAACTATTGCCGTTTTAGGGATGGCTGAGTCAGAATTAGGGTCAGATACGTGGTTCTTTTTACGGTGTAGTATTGGTTAAAAAGCGGATTAGGGCTGGAATCCCGATGTGGGGACGTTTTTACTTGGAATTAGAGCCAGATATGTGTTTCTGTACAGTCAGTGCCACAGCAGTAAAATGTTAAAATGAATGTTGGAAGGCCCCTTCGCGTGTAACCGGAGAAACAAAAGAAAATCTTGAGTACCGCTCGCCTTTTCGTGTGTGTACCCGTGTCCCGACCAAGCCCGTCCGTCCGCCTCGCGGCCGAGGCGCGGTTCCGCCCCGGGCTACCAGAGCTTAAGAGCAAGCAGGCCGGTCGGTTACCGACCAGTTTTTGTGGTGGGTGTTGATTGGTGGATCGTCATCATTGTTTGATGTTGATGCTGTTGCTATGACGTTAGCATCTCATTGGCACATACCACGCTGGGCATTCAATTTTCCGGTGAGGACCGCTTGGTGTTCCATGTAGGCGTCTGTCTGAACGTTCCTTTTCGATTTCCGCCCAGAGCGGTTTAACCTAGCCCGTGGTATCACGACAATAGTTGATTGATGACTGTTGATTGGCTGATGTTTGGCGAAACTGTGCCCGATTCTGTCGGGGCATCGACCCCGTCTTCCCCTCGAGCGAAGGATTAGCGACGACCGGCTCGTGCTCGTGCTATTGCAAAGCCAGGTTGCGTACGTGCCTGCTCGCCTTGGACCCTTTTGCTGGCTGCACTTGCTGGCCGGTGCTGTTTGGTTGCTGCCTTGCTGGGCAAGTGCGTCGTTTCGCCTACCGGCCTATATGTGCGCAGCGCGGGGTGTCCTTTGCGCCTGCTCGATTTTCTGCCGTCGATTCTAGCGCTTTCGACTGTGGAATAGACACCGTCCTGCCGTTTCCCGGCTCGTCGGTGTGATTTGTACGAAGGGCGTACGAGCGTTTCAACATATTTTTCCACACACGGGGCAGATAAGGATCTAAATCATCTGTACTGTACTGTAGATCATCTGCAGATCCTAGCCCTTCGTTGTGAGAGGTTGTGCAGGATCTATCTGTACAGTACAGATCAAGTCCAGGAAACACGTGATACAGTAGTTCATGCAGATCATACGGCTCCCCCCCCCCCCCCCCCCCCCAACCCACCCCCCGTACTCGTAAACGTATTTTATTTTGACGAGCAAAGGCGCGTTTTTAAGTCCACGGCGCGTAAAAATCGGCTGCCCCATCGAGCTGGCCGAAGCCTTTTTCTACTTGATTAGTCTGTTGTTTTTGTATGCGCCTCCCAAACCCAACATCCCAAGAAACAATTCTGGGGCGTGGTGCGGGACACTTCTTGGGGCGTGATCTATTCTTGGGGCGTGCGTGCTGCTATCACTAAGGTGTCACGGCGGGGGTCATCTACACAGCAGCAGGCAGCACCACAGCCGCCGCTCACGCCGTGCGCGCCGAGTGGCGAGGGCACTAACGGTGCTGGGGTCCCTATCACGGGGAGACCATAGTAAATGAGACCAAATTTTGTTGGTAAAAATAGGGAAATATATAAGGTTTTTTGTGTGTTTACCGTAGGTGCTATTTACTGTGGTTCTCCGTAACGGTGTACTGCTGGGCTCCGTGTACTCGAGGTCCAGACACCTGCCAACGAACTCCGCACACCTGCAGTGCAGCAGGCTGCATGCGGTATGCAGTATACAGCCGGTTCTCAGACAGGGTTGTCGTTTCTTTCCTTCTCTCAGCTACCACACCGAGCTGCCCGCGCCCCGCAGGATTGCGAAAGCTCAAGGAGACTCCCAACTTGGTGGCTCGTGGCTCGGCGACGCGAGGTCGCCGCCGCAAGAGATGCGTGAAAGCGCCATTTATCACCCGATACTGCCCTGATGCCCGTACCACGTTTGCCTGTTGTCTTACGTTCATTTTCGTTTCATTTATTTTTGCGTTTTTTTTTTTTTTTTTTTTTCTTTTTTTCTTTTCATGTTCCCGCTGTTCCCTGATTTGTTTGTTTTGTTGTGCCACTCGAGTTCGACATCCAGACTCCAGACTTATACCGTACCCGGTACGAACCAGTTACTATTTCCGAAAACACGTCATGCGGTCAGTTCTGTTTCCGAAGACGCCTTGTTCGGTTTGGGCCACCCCCCCCCCCCCCCCCCCCCCCCCCCCCCCCCCCCCCCCCCCCCCCCCCCCCTTGAAAAAAAACGAGCGGTGAGAAACGATGGCACGTCCCTTGTCCGTACTCAACGCTCTTAACCTTTTTAGTACAGCAGTCCCGTTTTGGGGACAAATGACTTGGAATTAGACTGGTTTGTCCCCAAATCGGGACTGACTGCGGTACTAAAAGAGTTAAGGTAGCTCAGACAACGACGTCTTTTTTCGAGCACCCCCTCAGCCAAGCATTGACCGATGCTGCGGTAGGCGTTTTCGGCGTCGAAGTTTATTTTCCCGTTTGAGGCCGCATTGTTGGCCGGTGACGGGCAGTGAGAGGTTAAATAAACCCTTTCTGGGACTGCAATCCAGTTTTGAGGGACATAATGCTTTTTGAACCTCGAGTGGTTTGATCCGAAAGCGAGACTGGAGCCCCAGGAGGGTGGACGGTCGACCGGCCGCGATAAAATAGACTCGCCAGATGCTCTTGTGTCGAGCCTGATCCCCATGCCGCTGATGTGTCTTCGAGTGTAGACTAGGCTGTTCCTGCCGCCGCAGTACCGGCGAAAAAGGACGAACTGCTCGTCGTACACGTTTTGTCAAAAATATGTTCAGGTTGGGAAGAGCATGTGTGTGTATCTGGTATGAAAGGACCTTAATGACGACACTCTGTAGTTATTAGAGAATGTATCCTCGGAAGTATAATCCTTCTGCTGTTTATTCTCGCATGTACTCGTACGTAGCAATTTTCTGTTGATGCCAGGTATTAATGTACTTGGCATACGATGTAAGCTGTTGTGCTCGAAGACCCGGAGGACATTCACGAATGTACATGATACCGTCGCAGGAGCTGCTCGGACCCTGCAGAAAACTCGTACGCACAGCAGTGGTATGCATGTCTTGATACGAGTACACGTACGACGTACAGTGTTCTGGGATGCATACGTAAGCAGCATGCCTCATACTACAAATAGCACCTACGTACAGCAGTACAGCAGAAATGCCTCTTGAGGTTTGTGGAAAAGCGGTCTGGTCAGTGTGGCGGCCTCTACCTGCGTACGTACCTACAGCAGAGTATCGCATACCGGTACCTCGTGCTACTCGTACAGCAGCAGTACTTGCATCACGTTGACTTGAAAGTAAATTGTCATTACTTGACTCTAGAATTGACCAAAATACTGGAGAGAATTCTTGACAAGAATGTATTAATAGTTCGATTGAAGTATGATTATTATCAATGCCAGTTTGACACAGCTTGCACATCGTGCGAAATCGACAGCTGTTTTTCAGTTTTTTATATATATGTACGTGTATATTACCTCGTACCTACTATTACTACCTGGTTTTTATATACCAGTAAGCACCGAAGCATCTATAAATGGCAGCAGGGATACGATGATCCCGTACGTATTTGTATATAATACGATACGTGAGGGCGTTGAGGGTTGAGGTGATGGGGGGTTATTCATAACCTGATATCATACCGGGTATATTCGAGGTGATATAATATCGTAGTCAGTGCACGAGAAAGAATGCTCGGGTCGGGTTTTGCGCGAGTCATGGAACAATACATACTATTACGGGGGTCCATAGTTAATAGGACCTATGTCTACATAAAGACCTATACATTTACCTATTTTTACTAACAAAATTTGGTCCCGTTAACTATGGACCCCCGTAATAGTACCAGGTACGTTTTCTTTTTTTTTTTTTTTTTCCCGCTGGAAATACACAGCAGTGTCGGGCATCGGCACCCGAGACCCACCCTCTACCCTGTCCTGCCCTGTGCCTCACGTGAGCATTTTTCGACGCGTATGTATGATAGCACCGCAATAAAACGTCCCTACACTATTATTTATTTCCAAGTGGGTTGTCTCCAACGAAACATACCCCACACCAATTCCAAGTAGTTTGTCCTGAACGATACCTAAGCCACACTATTTCCGAGTACTTTTTCCCCAACAAAACGTACCCCGTACTTGCAAGCAGCTTGTCTCCAACAAAACGTACCTTATTCTACTTCCAAGTGGTTTGTCCCCCAAAACGTGGGGTGCAGGCACTCAAGTTCCGAAGGGGTTGGAGTGCTGGCGCGGCCTTCTTTTTTTCTACCAGCGTATTAGTACGGGGGGACATCCTGTGTATCTCACCCGGGTCGTAAGATAACACATCCCCTCCTTCCCTTGGACGAACTTCGAAGCTGATTTTCTCGTTTCAACGAGGATAGTGTGAACTCAGAGCGACGCATCTGTGGACAGATCTCGACGATTTTTTTTTCCTCCCAAAACTTGCCTTTTCGTTGTGTGTGCCCTATAGGCCCTTAAGGCATGTTTTGGAAAAAAAATCGGCTCCGAATTTCGTTCCAGGGGGCGTGTTATTTTTTATCACACGGGTGGTACGGTATTACTGTACGAGTAATTGTGATGAGAACCTAACATGGTGAGAATTGATTAGCGGAAAGCGCGAGAGCGTGAGGTAGCAACGTTCGATGAAATTCCACGAGCAGTGGGAATGTTGAACCCAATGCGCGATAATATTGAAGGCACGCAACGGGGGGGGAGAGGGGACGAACAGATTAAAAAAAAAAAAAGGTGTGCCAAACATATGGGGACACGTTGTTTTGGTCCATCGTGGGTTATGATTATTGTGTACCTGGTATTGCTATGCCCCTCCGTGATTTGTATTGCTACTATTAATAGTTTGTTCGCATTTTTTAAGAACCAATTGGTCTCTGATGTGCTTGCTAAACGGAAATAGTATTCTCGGCTGGAGTGGTGTTGTGGTACCTTTATCATGCCGGCGTGTGTCAGGCTAGTAAATCGGCATTATATATATAGCCGACACCGGCATTATTTTACTCGTCTCCACACCGGTTAATCCCATAGGTGCCGAGCGATTTCACCGGCACTATTTTGGGCACCGGCATTATCTACGATATCGCACGAAAAAGTCATCACTTCCCGCGGTTCTTCCGTGACTGCTGTGTGTAGGCAGGCGTGCCTGTTGGACTCGTGCCATCTCTCCCTCTCTGTGTTCTCTCTTTAACCCCTGTTAGTACCGCAGTCCCGATTTGGGGACAAACCCGTCTAATTCCAAGTGAGTTGTCCCCAAAACCGGACTGCGGTACTACTAAAGGGGTTTAACTTTCCCTCTCTCTATTTTTCTTCTCTATCCATCTCTCTTTTATCTGTCGCTCGCTCGCTCTCTCTGTATCTCGGAGATGGTGGCGTCATGATGTTATCACGCACGCACGCACCGACAGAAAAAGTATGGAGGCTTGGAACCTCCGCGGCCGCCGCCGTCGCCGTCCTCGGTGACGGTGTTTTTTACCAGGTACTCATGATGACGAAGCGGAACCAGATAGCGAAAGGAAACTGAACCGAACCGAACTGAGTCGGATAGACGGACCCCGTCCCTCCTCTATCTACATCATACGTGTGTGGGAAGGGCGTTTGCTATACGTGTGTTTGTCGACGGCCCCGGGCGGCGAGCGTATGTGCCCGCCGCCGCCCCCCCCCCCCCCGCCACGGCGGCGGCGGACCGGCAAGACTTTACTGACGAGAGATATACAGAAGAACCGAACCGGACCGAACCGAAACCGCTCCTGCTTTTGAGATGAAGGGTTTTCGCTATGAACTCGCGTGATTTTCTGTTGTTTCGTCCACGCCAGTCAGCTCAGGGCAAAGGGTTTTCTGATGACAGCGCGGAAACGAATCGAACCGAAATGAACCGAAATGAACCGAGTCGAACGGGGACCGAACTAAACCGAACCGAACAGGACATAACAGACCCCCTCCTACTTTTAGAGGAAGGTTTTTCGCTACGTGTATGTATGCGCGGGTTTCGTCCGCGCAAGCCAGCTGGCCTCGTAGGCTTTTCTGTGACAGGGGGACACGACCGAATCGAACCGAAGGAAACAGAATCGACCCCCCATGGTGCACGGAATGTTTGCCTGGTCGGTGAAAACCCGACATGCTCCGTCTCGGCATTGTAGGGATGCGAGGGACTATGGCGATACGATTACGATGGCCATGGCATTATCACACACATCCCGGCCCTCCTACATTTAGAGGAAGGGTTTTCACTGCTATATGGCGTGTTGCTTTAAGAGCGTGGACCCTACGAAGTGGAACGGTTGAAACCTCCGCGGCCGCCGCCAACGCCGCTGGCCGCCAAGGCTTTTTTCTGACGACGGATCGGTATTGTTCTCGAACAGAACCTAACAAGTGCTTCCCGATGACATGTAATGCTATCAACATGCAGGAGCGAACCCGTTCTCTCCGACTTTTAGAGGAACGGTTTTCGCTGTTCGTGTGTTGTGTCCACGCCAGCCAACTGACGGCGAGACTTTTCTGGTGGCAGGGCGGAACCGAATCGAACCGTACGGTTCCGGGCCGAAGCGAACCGCACGGAACCGGGCCGAATCCAACCGTACGGAACCGGACCGAATCGAATCGCGCGGAACCGGACCGAATCGAACCGCACGGAACCGGGCCGAATCGACCGCACGGAACGAACCGAATTTCGAGGAGAGGCTTTCACTACTATGAGTAGCGTGTTTAGCTCCCACCAGCCAGCGTGTGCCCGACGAACCGCATCACCCTACTTTCGGAGGAAAGGGCTTCCGCTACTACTGCTGTATATTATCGTGTTTAGTTTCACACCAGACCAGTATGTGCTCAACGAACTCTGCTGCAGCAGTTGAAACGCCTGCCGCCGCGGTAGATGGTTGAAGGATTTTTTTTTCACAGACGGATTTATTGCACTGCTGTAGATCAGATAGAAGATCCCTATTTCATGAAGAGTTAACGCGGGGGTCCATAGTCAATAGGACCTATGGTATACCTGGTACATAAAAACCTATATGTTCACCTATTTTTAATAACAATAGTTGGTCCTATTTACTGTGGTCGCCCGGCAATAGATCTTCGGGGCCTCTCTGATCTAGATGATCTGTGCATGATCTGAATCGTGTCGGCGAGGCGGGATCTTGTGTTGTGTACGACACGGCTCTTTTTTCGCACGTAGGTTGCCGCTTGGGACCCGGCGCGATTTACTGCTTCGGCACACCGTATGCGGGCCCCATCGGCTTTGGTTGCGTATGGCTGTGGCCATTGAGGTTACCCGGCAGAGTCGTGGGCAGGTCAGCCAGGTACAATAGCTGGAATAGGAGACGGGGGGGGAGGGGGGGCTGGGGGAAATGGACGAGGAGAATCCGTCGCAGTTCCACCCACGTTCCCCGCAGGCGCCACGGGCTATTTCGGGGGGTCATAGTAAATAGGACCTACGGTACACACAAAAACCTGTATATTTACCTATTTTTACTTAGCAATTTTGGTCCTATTTACTATGGTCCCCCGTAATGGTATTAATAACGAGCATGCATTTTTTCTTGAAGAGTGGACCAGAGTAAAAGAATGTCCTATTAATAATATTAATAACTAGTCTGGGGTGAAATATATGGTGGAATGGTTAAAAGTGGTCGTGGGTATCCGTATATCTTATTGTACGACTGCTGTGGTCGTCCATATTCCATGACTACTTGATGTCGTCAGCAGTGACATTGTCCCGTGACAAGTAGTCACTGCAGATTGGAATGCAAGGCCCGTGCCTCGCGCACACACTCTCGTCCTCTCCCATCATCGTTGATGGTTGTTCGTGAGATCGTCCGTGCCGATCCTATACCAAAACCTGGCGTGTCCTACACGCTACACCCTCTAAGAAAGGGAAGTGCCGTAGATGTCGAGTCGAACCTGGGGGTCCTCCCCACATTGACAGTATTATTAATATATCCCTAATCCTTATGCCTACATGTCTACGTTTTTATGGGATGACTAATCCTTATGCCTACATGTCTACGTATTTATGGGATGAAGAACCGTCACGGACATACATATGATTCATTGTACATGCATGCGTACATACTACCGGGTATAATTTTATGCCTGGTATCAGTTTTTGAACGCTCGAATGTGAAGACGTGAAAACAACAACACGGCATATACATGCGTACAGCGTACCCCGTACCAGGTGTATACATGATTTTCGCGCCCCTCTTGTGTGCTCTCCCTCCGCTCGTCGCAGCTGCTGCTGGCAACCAACGCTAACATGCTCGTATCATACCTGGTTCATGGGGCGGCGGTATACCGTACGTACGTGTGCTACCTACCGTACTTCCGCACGAGTTGCCAATTGAATTGGAGTTGACGCTGGCAGACATTGGCTATGTGCGTGTTTGTTTGGTTGCCCCATTCCCTGGCGAGCGTGCCGCGCAACGCGCAAGTTTGCAGTGGAAGCCCCGTGCTTACGCGTTCAATCCCGTTGTGCGGACTGTGGACAAACCAGTCGTGCAAGTTCTGACCGGTTTGTCGCCAAAACGGGACTGCAGATCTGAAAGGGATAAACATTCCCCCCTGGGAAGACTTTCCGAGCATGTTTTCTCCTTGACGGAGGGGGGCCGCACGCACGCACGCACGCACGGCCCACATAACCAGAATGGTAGGTTTTGGACCTATCTTTTACGGGGGATCATAGTAAATAGGACCTACGGTACGCACAAAAAACTATATATTTCCCTATTTTTACTAACAACATTTGGTCCTATTAACTACAGTATGGTCCCCCGTAATGGGCGGTATGTTTTCCATGGAGGCAGGCGTGCGTGCATCGCGGGACGCTTTTTTTCACTCTTCCCCGTTGTCAAGAAAAAAGGACTTTGAATTTCGTCCGAATTGAGTTTGTTTTCGATACGGTAGGCGTGGGGGGGCTGCTGCTGCTGCTGCTGCTGCTGCTGTGGCCGCCATCGCCTGCCCGCTCGTGGCGCGTCCGTTCGTCCGTCCCCTCTCGTTATTGTTCCGGGCCTTTGGCCTGCTTTCGTCGGGATGGGGGGGGGGGGGGGGGGGGTGGGGTGTACTCGTGCCATGCGTGACCGTAGTTTTATGACCGTAAACCCTCGCATCCCTGGGAGGGGGCAGTGCGTTAGGTCATTGAATTGTCTTGCCGCTGTTCCTCATGGCGGTCCCCTCCTTCCTTCCTTCCATCCTTGCTTCCTGGCTTCCTTTCTTCCTTCCTGGTTTGGCTTCCTTCCTGCAGCAGTGCCGGTACTGCCGTACGTCATACGTACGTACCGGTCGTACGAAGAGAGTCAGAGGTTGTATATAGTTACCCCTTTTCGGGAGCTACTCTGTACTCTGTAGACTACTCTATTGGTAGGTGTGGAGCGACCAAAGGCATGGGCGGGGGGGGGGGGGCAGTAGAGCTGGTCGGCCGTCTACGTACGCAGCGGTAGCGGAGCGGACGGCGACACGGCTGCCGACGAGTAGCTAAGTTGTGATGCTGCGCTTGCGTCGGAGGTGTCTCTTGACGCCTGCACTGTTTTGTGTCCAGCTGCCCGGGCTGGGTCGTGTGATTGCTTTAGAAATCGTCCTTTCTGTTTTGTTTTTTTTTTAACGCATATTGCCCGGGTGTGCTGTCTTCACATGAAGCCGTTCTTTCTACTCGACTACATGCGTACGTACACCCGGTGTCTCGTGCTGATTTCCTAATCCCGGAGAGATACATACCCTCGGTACAGATTTTGTGGTCGCAGACACGCTACGGCAGTGAGACAGATAAAACCGAAATATTTGATGTGTACCAGTTACCAGGCATACGAGTACCAGGTTTTTATCTGATGGAGCCATACCTAGGACCACTCCGTCCGGAAATGTAATCACCGTTTGGAGTCTAAAACATGAACATGTAACCGGGATTATTTTCCCGACCGGAGTGGTGCTGTGTAGGACGCATGACAACAATCACACCGTTTCGGACGATTTTCCGAAGCCGATTTACTCGACAATGGGGAAAGGTGCAAACAAACGCCAAGCGATGCATCTACTGGATGGAAAAATCTCGACAGGACCTTTTCAAAGCCCACCTTCTTCGTGGTGCGTGCCCCGCTGGCTTTGGAGAAGCTAGGCTCGGAAAATCGCCCAAGGGTGTGCTTTGTCTTGCGTGTTGCACTTTTAATACTACTATTTACGGGGGACCATAGTAAACAGGACCAAATATTGTTAGTAAAAATACCTAAATATATAGGTTTTTATGTTTGCCATAGGTCCTGTTAACTATAGACCCCCGTAATAGCGTACTACTAGTGTACTATTACGGGGGGGGCATAGTAAATGGGACCAAATATTGTTAGTAATAATAGGTAAATATATAGGCTTTTGTGTGTAACGTAGGTCCTATTTACTATGGCCCCCCGTAGTACTAGGGAGTGTGGTGAGCTTGAGCTATATTTCATCAATTCGCCGGAGGGTGAAAACGAAGAACAAGAAGCAAAATCTACTACGTGCTACGGGGGTCCATAGTTAACGGGACCAAATTTTGTTAGTAAAAATAGTTAAATATATAGGTTTTTGTGTATACCGTAGGTCCTGTTAACTATGAACCCCCGTAATATTAATACTGCTATTAATAGTAATAGTACTCCTACAAGGCATACATTTCGTACTAAAAAGAAGGCAGAAGAAGCAGCACGTCGTGTCTTGAGAGTGTGAAGTCTTGCGCGTTGTACTACTACTACTACTACTATTATTACTACTACTACTACTACTACTACTACTACTACTACTACTACTACTACTACTACTACACTACTACTACTACCACTACTACTACTACCACTACTACTACTACCACTACTGCTACTACCACTACTATTACGGAGGTCCATAGTTAATAGGACCTATGGTGTACATAAAAACCTATATGTTTACCTATTTTTACTAACAAAATTTGGTCCCGTTAACTATGGACCCCCGTAATACCACTACTACTACTACTATTGATACTACTCTGTTTAATATTGATATTAATAGTACTCCTACAACGCATAAATGTACATACATATGAAGGCAGAATAAGCAGCACGTCGTATCTTCATGGCGGTATATACTATTAATACTACAGAGTATACTATACGGTATGGCACTACTGTAAAATAGCGAAAGTCGCCCCGAGAGGAGAGAAAGGCACACGATCGAACCGCTGGGTTGTTTTCATGTGGGTTGTATTTTTTGTGGGGGCCGTTTCCTCCGATGTTTTGTTTATGTGCTGGAAGTTCCCTAACGAGGAGCTCCGGCGATGAGCCGACCGGGGCCTGTAAGCCCCCAAGTTTTTGAAAGTTTGTTTTTGTCTTGTCTAGTACTGTTTGTGATTTTCCTTTCTATTTCGCTTTTACACGATTGATCATACCAGGTATGATTCAATTTTTCCTTCCAATTTTTCGACGAGGAGTTGGTTCTGAGATCTGAGACTCAATGCGGATAGCACCAGCAAGACGTAACAATACCCGCACCGGTTGAAGCAGAAGAGGCTGGAAGACCGGGTTTTCGGATGTTTTTTGTGGTAGAAAAATCCAGGTACTACTACAGTACTATGTACCAGGTAGTAATTACCACGCACCTGTAATGACATACCATGGTACCTCACATACCAGGTACCAGCTATGTATGCGTATTACCATGTATGTTGTATACCTGGTAGATACATACACTAATCCAAGAACTGGCGGCTCAGTTCGCACCAGAGGGAGTACGTAGCGGCGAGGAAGTGGGGCAGTAGTGTATACCAGTATACAGGTGTGGCGGAGCAACTGCAAATGGAAATGAACGAATGAAACGAGGTCGTTAGTTACTCAAGACGACTATTTATACAAGTCACTAGTCACAGCTTCCGGCGCGTATTCTTGTCGTACACTCATGTCGTAACTTGTTGTCGAAAAGTCGAGAGTTTGGATAAAGTTGCGGGTTACCTGGGCCGCGCTTATCGAAGCAAGGTCCTGTGAGTTGTGAGACGCCACGACTTGGCTAACCCCTTCGGGACTCCAGAGATAGCCACAGGAACAATGGCCGGTAACTTTGGTGGTGTCACCAACCATCTATACGAGTAGTAGGATCGTGTTGCAACCGTTGCGAGTCAGTGAGCCTGTTGCCGTTGCTGTGATAACCGTCACTTTTTGCCCGTCAAATTTCGCCTCTACACTCACTGAAGTCCCGGGGAGATATACGTAGCCAACTACTAATTCCAATACTATTAATGTTATTAATATTAGTTACTACTGGTTGAGTAGTCGGACTATTCATAGACTATCAGCTACCTGGTACTTGTAGTAGTTTCCCGGAGATGCCCACTATGCGATACTTGTAAGAAGGAATTGTTGAGTGCGGCAGGCACCCTTCGCCTGACTTGAGTCGGTGATTCGGCTGGCCGTCAGGTAGCTTCGCTAGCCGACTTTCCCACTAAAGTGAGCTAGTTGGCGAACGGAACCTACCGACTGGTTTGTAGTCGTGAATTCCTGCCGAATCACAGCCCTTTAGCGGCACCTAATGTGTAGTTATTCGTCGTGAAATCCTGCTGACTCGCTTCTCTAAAAAACGACACCAGTTTTCTGGTATATGTATATAAATATATGTGGATTTTTTTGTTTTCTAATATTTCGGGGGTGCATAGTTATTAGGACCTATGGTATACATAAAAAAACTATATATTTCAATGTTTTTACTAACAATATTTGGTCGTGTTTACTATGGTCACCCGCAATAGATGTTTGTACCACGTATTACAGGGGTGCACAAAAAAGGAGAAAAAATATCAGAAATTATGTGTATCACATGTTTTTTTTTCAGTTTTTTCTACTTGATTTAATTCCATCCCCTGTGTCTCGAAAGGGATGCGTGGTCAATGGTCAAATGACTAAGGCAAGCAACAATTGCGTACGCCCCCTCCCCCTGTGGTCACTGGTCAAATGACTAATGCAAGCAACAGATGAGTACGTCCCCCCTGTCTGGGACTCCAAAAGAAGAAAGAAAAACCTGGGTGTCGCTTTTTTTCTTCTCGTGTACCCTTGAGGTATGAGGTAAGAGTAGCCCCTGCCAAGTCAGTCGAGTCGGCCAGTGCGACAGTATGTTATGATACTAGCTTTTGTTTTGCAAGCACTGCTACACCGTCACTAGACCATAAGCCGCTGCTGCTGCTGCTGCTGCCGCTCCAGTTTTGCACGTACTGCTTTCTGCGCTGGAGCGATAACGTTCATGCGAAGAGGAGAGGCTTAATACGCTTGGGTGCTGCAGCTTGTGAATGGAGAAGGGTCTCGGTTGATTGATCGGCTTGGATGATGTGCTCGGAAACACTCCATGCGTTGATTCGGCCGGCGTCGGATGAATGGCGGCTCTACAGCACGAGATTGGTTCCGCCGCTTACGATATACCTCTCGGCCAATCAGAGCGTGTAAATAGCCGCCTTAGGAAAGATCATTTATCGCTACTGCGGGTCCTTTTTGTGTCTGCAAACGGTGGCGGAGAACGGCGTCTAGATTTTGGGTCGTGGCGGGTTTCCGCAGGGCATGGGAGGCATTAAGCGTTGTAATACGCCGAAAGCAGAAAATCTACTTTTTGCCGTATACGTTTTCTGTGTAGCAAGCAACAGGGCTTCACAGGTTGGGTCAAAATTGCGGTTCGGGTCGGGTTGGGTAACGCTACCTAACCCGGCCCGACCCAACTCGACCCGAGCCGTGAGGTTTCGAACACTTGCTGACCCGACCCGACCTCGTGAGTTTTTTCAAGACCTCCTGACCCGTGAATCGCCCTGGAAGAGACCATGCCTACAGACAATCCTCCTGGCGTGAAGCGTACATGTCTTGTTTTCTCTCGCCACGATTATGTATTTACGAGGTATGTACAAAGCTTCTGCGTGGGCTGAGACACTCCACGACCGCCAGGGGTCCAGGCAGGAAGTGAACATCTCTCGGAGGCGTTTCCGCGTACCGCATGCCGCATGTTCTTCCTCCCGCTACTGCTACTGTTGTGTGTTTGTATCTTGGCTTAACTTGGTGTCCAAAAACGATCGTACCACGTTATCAGTTTCCGGGTCATGGTGAGGTTGTCGAGCCGATTATGTGCGCCTCGTTTGTAGGGCCGAGAATTCCTCATTTTTCTGCCGGGTTTCAAAAATCCTTCCGTGAGAAATGGCCTGAAAAGGAGTACGTACTCGTATGTGTGTGTGTGTGTGTGTGTGTGTTTTTTTTTTCCTTATCGGCCTCATCTCTTCAACTTGCTGCTTTCAGAGATACCTGGTATGTAGCAGTCAAAAATGTATTAATAGTTTCAAGCGAGCGCTGAGTGTGTGCGTACCAGGTGCGTATGGCATCAATACGTACCTGGTGTGATTTATGTACACCAGCATCGCGGACTTGGGATTGTGGACGTGTGTCGAGGCCCGAGACCGTTTTTTTTGCCAACCAAAATCTGCACCACCCGAGAAGTTGCATCGAACGTAACCCCCCCCCTTTAGAACTGCACGCACGGTTTATAGGGGGACAAAACGCGTGAAATTAGAATAGGCAATAGTTGGCAGCAGGGAAGAAGGGATTAGGGATATAGTTAAATTAACCAAATATTTCAGTTTGTCCGTTTTCTTCCGTGTTTTGTTTTCGTGTCGAATCGAACTCCCAACGATTTTTTTTTTTTTTTCTGTATTAATTCGTGTGTGTGCTTTGTCGTGTCTATATTTTTTGTGCGCAGGCGTTCTTACTGGAGCGACGAAGGCGAAGAACGCCAAGATCGCGGGGAAGTTCGACGGACACCTCCGACTTTCGGAAGGGCTCAACGTTACCAGCAGCGGCGAGGCGAAGGGGGTGAGGAATCATTCACGTCTATCTCGGACAACTGGATGAGAAAGATCATCTATACAGAATATATCATGATCTAGATCATCTGGATCATCTAGTTCCGTACCTGCCGTTGCTAGAGGTTGTGCGGGATCTATCTATCTGTGTAGTGCAGCTCCAACCCAAGAAACGTGTGCCGTTCATAGATTATGCTGACTGTACAGCTCCCACACGGCAACATGATGAGCTGGATCATACAGATCGTACACAGATCATGAATATAACTATCTGCCTTGAAATATCTAGATGCGTTACGTACGTGTAGAGATCATTGGGAATTTTTGTACGGGTCCCACCAGGAAACAACAGTAGCGACTGCCGTAGATAATATACATATATATATATATCCGAAAAAAAAAACGTCAATAGGTCACGGCGTGGGAATCGTTGAAAGGGTATTGGGCGAAAGTTTTAGTTTTTTTTTTCCAGAACTCTAAAAAGGATGAAACAAAACAAAACAAAAAGAAGCAGAAAATTTGCTATCTGCCCGAGGTGTGACCAAAAACAAAAGACGAAAAAATTGGCATGGAAAAGGACAACAACAAAAACGTCTGTCTGTGTCAAAGGGAGCTCTGCGTATGCACCCAGCAGTATGCATGGGATCGTGTTGCGCCTGTGCGGCAGTGTATGTATGTACGACTCCTTGCGTCGTGCTGGTGCCTAAACTCCATGCACCAATTTTGTATCACATCTCCGGGTCTCGCAGTGGCCGCGTCTATGCTGCTATCTTCGGTTTTCCTGTCTGAAGTCCTTCCGAGAGGGTTGGACTCCAAGTTTTTTTTTAGTTTTTTTTTAGCGCTATATACGGTCGTTCGCTACGTACGAGAGCATCGTGTATCGTTTTTACGCCGAACGCTTGTGAGCAAAAGCATGTGGTCGCAACTTGTGTCCGTCCTGTTGTTGTTGTTGTTGTTGTTGTTGTCGCCCCCTTTCGTGTTTCCCGCAAGAAGCCGTTGTTTCTGCTGTATAGGAGTATACCCCGACGACGTTCGGTCATTCATTCCGCACCCTGCAAGTCGTCCAAACTGACTCCGCTCCTCTGTAAACTTTCGCACGGGATGATCGAGCCGGCGACGAAACAAACACTGCGACACAGCAAAAAAAGCTATGTGTACTATTTCGGGGGACCGCAGTTAGTTGTCAGGACCAAACATGGCTCCCAAAAATTAGGGGGATAGGGTAGACCTGGTACGGTTTTTAGGGACTTTCGTGGGTTCTGGTTGCTGTTTTATTTGATTTATTTAGTCTTTTTTCTTTTTGTTTTTCTTCCCGTTCATCATGTCAGCCCTCCATTTTCTCTCTCCCTCCTGTAGGCGCAACTCAGATCCGGAGTCACATGGCAGGAACAAGGTCGCGATATCGTCGATAAGGGCGTTCCACGCCAGCTTCGAAATAGAAGCAAGAACCGCTTCCGATTGCTTGGATTCGCCTGAACAATAACCGCAGAATCTTAAGCTGATGCACGGGAGCCTTTTTTTTTTTTTCATTCGAAGTGTGGAGGAACAAACACCCTTCCGTGAAAACAACGCCCGTCAATCGGTGTTCGTTGACGGTTCGGCCCCCCCCCCTCCGAAAGGAGACCACGACTTTCAGAACCCCCGTGAGCGTCCAAAGAGCGACGCCTTCTGTTCATTGCGGGTACCGCTGAAGGATTGCGCTTCCCCCTTCCCCACCACATACGGTACGTTACGTGCCTTCATTATCATCGCGAGTAGGCTTTTGCCCTTGCTCCCCCCGTCGACTCGCGTCCAGTTTGCTATGGCCGGCCGCCCCCCCGTACTATTGATGGGTCGGGACGGGTATTTTGTGGGCGCGTGCATGCATGCGTAACCGTAAGCCCTCTTTTGGCCTTGTTCTGCTGGTTTTAGTGCAGGGCCGGTCGGTCGAGGGGGGGTCAAACCGCGGTCTTCTGCGTAGAACTATGTCCGAAAATATAGTGATCGTATGGATTCAATAGTTGTGTACAAACTGCTTTTATGTTCTCTGCACAGTGGTGGCACACGGTCGTACGGGGGAACAGTCATCGGGACCGATCCTACCAAAATTATCAAGGACCACCTGTACTTTCTTTTTAACATACAAAAGGCCTTTTTTCGGGGGGAGGGGGGCGTGAGACTTGACCCTCTTCAGTACCGACCTGTACGTGCACCTATAGTTGACTGCGACCTATGCGCAGCTGCGTCCTGCACTGAAAATTGTGCAAGATGCGGGTCTTACTGGTCAAGGCGGGTCTTTTCGGCCGCCCAGCGTTTTTTGGAAGAACGCCTCCGAAACACTCGGCGGAGCCACGTGACTGCCCCTGCCGACCTCGAGCCCCCCGAAGGGTTGGCGTTCGGGTCAGGGCCAGGGTCAGGCCTGGGGTTGGGTTCGTCTGAGTCCACGTGCAAGGTTGAAAATGACGACACAGGTCCTGCACGAAGTTTTGTGCAGGACGCAGCTGCAACGTGGCGTACGCCCACACACATTGGGTTGTGAGAGTTCCAAATAATTCTTCTTGGGTTCCAAAACGAGGTGCGGTCCTATATGTGCGGCAGAGGGAAGCATCTGCAATGATTCCGACTAGATTTTCTCCCGTTGTGGGAACGATTGCACTTTTTACCAGAGTACCATTTAGGTTTCTTCTTCACACCGCACGATGATAAAGGGGTTACAAACCATTTTTTTTTTTCACCTTTTTGGAAATGCAGTCCCGTTTTGGGGGGAAAACGGTCTTGTTCCCCCAGAGCACGGGACTACGTGTGTAATGTTCCGCTTGCTGACGGCAGCTGTTTCGGGGGACCATAGTAAATAGGACCAGGTATTGTTAGTAAAAATAGGTAAATGTATAGGGTTTTCTCTGTACCGTAGGTCCTATTTACTACGGCCCCCCGTAATAATAACGTTGGAAGGAAGGGTGAAAGCCTCCATGCGGAATTCGACGAGCGCGAAAGTAATTAAGGCCTTGGGAGTGGACGTACAATTTTAATGTGCCTGTGGAAATCCGGAGGCGTTCTGTACACGATGAGGATGTAGGGGTGGCGCGTATTGCTACCGAACTGCTTTGTGACGGACATAGAGCGAGCCGTTTCTTGACTGAAGAACTACCCAGCACCCGTTTTTTTTTTGTTGTGTTGTTTTCAAGCGTGTTTCGGGTAAAGACTTGAGCCCTTTTGGGACACCCCGAGCCGTGTCTTAACTAAGGAACTACCCAGCACCCTTTTTCTTTTGTTGTTTTCAAACATTTTTCGGTTATTACAGACTCGAGCCATTTAGGGACACCCCGAGCCGTGTCTTAACTGAGAACCTACCCAGCACCCGTTTTTTGTTGTTGTTTTCAAACGTTTTTTGGTTACAGACTACCTGGTAGAGGCGTTCGTACACGATGAGGATATAGGGGCAGCACTTTTTGTTGTCAAACTGTTTCTGACTGATAAGGGCGAGCCGTGTCTTAACTGAGGAACTAACTACCCAGCACCCGTTTTGTTTTTCGTTTTCAAAGGTTTTTTTGGTTACAGATATATAATAATATATATTATTATATTATATATATTGACCAAGGCAATGATAACTTGCGTGTTTTGTTTCAACCAGCTAGGAGCAACAAGCAGCGCGAGGGCCCATAAGTTGGGGTAGGATTCATGTTGCTTGCGCCCGTGTGCCGTACGACTCCTTGCATTGTTTCTCGGACACTACTTTTGTTGTCATCCTCTAATCACGCAGCAGGCGTTTTGCTGTACGAAGTCGTCGCATTTTTTTTATCGTCAATTTCCCCGCTCTGAAGTCCCAAGAGAGCTAGCTAGCTAGCTAGCTAGCTATATACAAGCTACGTACAAGCCATGCGATTCGCTCGTCGGCTTTCGAGTGTGCCTTTTGTTTTTCCTCTTCGCATTTTTCGGGTGAGACTTAATACGTAACCCTTTTTTTTCATATTGCAGTCCCTTTTTGGGGACAAACTGCTCTAATTCCAAGTAAGTTTGTCCCCCAAAACGGGACTCTCCGTACTGAAGGGGTTATAAGCGCGTCTCAAGCGACGAACGTCAGATTTTTTTTTTTTTTTAGGACTATTAACCGATCTTCCGGTAAAATCTTGCTCCATTATTTTGGGGGCTATGTAGGAAGCACATCCTGGTGGGATCAAGGTACGGGCGTAGACCCAACCCAACCCTTGTATCCCCCTATAGCCCTGACACGCCAGACCGGACACAAAACGAGCGAGAGCACGGCTGCGCCGTTTCCTTTCGTTTCGTTTTTTTTTTTATTTTTTTTTATCATTCCGAACCTGCGGACCACCGTTCCCCCTCTTCGCTATTAGTGGCTGTAACTTTCCCGGAAACTTCCCGGAAATATCCTACCGGATGTAATGTGAGAACTACTGAAGTAATTGCAGGTACACGCGCTTCTAGTATTTATGGCAGTAGTACCGTATCACGGGTCTCTCAAAGATACACAACTATTTCTCCAGAGCCAAGAACTTTGGGACTGTTCCATATATAGAGTAAAACCTACCTGGGGGTTGCCGTGGGTGCGGGTATGGAAAACGGTTTCGGCGTCTCCCCTTCCGTTTTTTTGGGCGTCCGTGGGTTCTATTTTGTTGCCTGTCTCGTTAAGGGGTCGATCAGCTAATTCGTCCGGCGTAGACCTCTTTCTTTTTTTTTTTCTCGTGCTTGGATGCTGTGTCACTTTTAGTTTTTGTTGTTGATTCATTCGCGAGAGGCGTAGGAACAAAGATTCGCTCGCCTTGACGAGCAAAAGAAGGCAAAATAGGTGGCGACGTAAAGTTACGGCAGCAAGCATAAATCAAGTACATTCGCCGCCGTAATTTTTTGCTCGTGTTTTGTGTACTGTCTGTCGTCCCGCTCTTTTTTTTTTTGTGTGTGTTCATTTATTCGGCCGGCGTCGTAAGAAACGAAGGCCCACTCGCCTTGCGACGAAACAAAACTATTGCTAGCTTGCGACGTGAAGTTATGACCCTTTTTGAGGCTCTGCCTACCCGTTTTCGGAGGGATAAAAAAAAAGGGCATGTAGAGTATAGGGTTTTTCCCCCCAAACGGGACTGCAGTTCTCAGATTTTTTTTTTTTTTTTTTTTTTTGAGTATTACGGGGGTCCATAGTTAACAGGACCTACGGTATGCACAAAAACCTATATATTTACCTATTTTTACTAACAATATTTGGTCCTATTAACTATGGTCCCCCGTAGTAGTTCGTCCCGTTTAAAAGGAACTGCAGTTCTTATCAAAGGCTTATTAAAGGGTGTGCATAGTTTGGCCTCAAGACGGGACTGCAGTCCTATTTACGGGGGACCGTAGTAAATAGGACTAAATATTGTCGGTAAAAATAGTTAAAATATATAGGTTTTTGTGGGTGTCCTAGGTCCTATTTACTATGGCCCCCCGTAAACAGTTTTTTTCTCCAAAACGGGACTGCAGGTCTGAAAAAGTTGAGCATAAACAACGACAGGGGCCGGCGTAAAATACCGGCCGAACCAACTCGACGTTTTTTAGCCGATGGCCCGCGACGAATATCAGGTGTTTTATAGATTCAATAGTACCTGGTGCCTGTGCGAGGTAATTTGATATAACGGGGGACCATAGTAAATAAGTAAATAGGACCTACGGTACACACTAAAACCTATATATTTCCTTATTTTTACTAACAATATTTGGTCCTATTTACTATGGCCCCCCGTAGTAGCTGGTGCCCCATCTGTAGTGCTACTCTGTCCGGATTTATAAGCACCCTTTCAGTGTTGGAATGATTCTTGAACGGTCCTTATATTTGCGTTCAGAGCGTTGTGTTGATCGAGCGCGGGGAAAAGACGCGGATTTTTTTTTTTTCGTGTGGAACGATAAAACAGGCCGCGGAATATCGGTCGTGCGGAAAGATTTCAAGAGGTAAAAATAACGAGGAGAACTTGAAGCAGTCCGATCGATCCCCCCGCCACCTCGTGTGCGTCTGATACACGAGAGGTATGGTTTATACCTGGTATATTTACTTGTTCACTTTACAGTCAGTTGGCGACAACGCCAATCAACCGTGCAACAGCACCTTGTTACACCTTATTAACTTTTTTAAAAAATTGGCTGTGAACTGTTTTTTAATTTATTTAGTAAAAAATGACACCAAGGTAAAGAGTAACACGGGCTGTCGGCGTAAAGTCAACGTCCTGGGCGTAAATATAAGTCCGGCTGGTAATCGTATCAATGTCTAAAGTGTCCTATTAGTAGTATTTCCGCTCGTAATGGTAATATAATGTCGGTTTTTGCCCGGGTAAAAACGCCTCCATATCCTGGTGTATACACACCCGCAGTACGCGCGTTTGAAGCATCACACAGTTTGCCAAGGTGGGTTTCGGCGAAATCCTCTATCTCACTGCTGTGCTGCTGCCGTTTTTTTTTTTTTTTTCTTCACAACATTTTCATCAATCAAGCCAACTCCCCGGTATTTGTCTTCTATTGTTTGTTCGTGTGTTTGTTTGATTGTTTTCGTTTTTTCTTGTCTCTTCAGCCCCCCGATTGTCTTTTTTATTCTTCCTTCTCCGATTCTCCGCGTGAGGGCGGCGGGCGGACCGAGTTTTGGGCGGGGGAGAAACTGAGCCGATGGGATGGTGAAAAATGGCGAAACGAACCAAACCGAACCTGTTTCATCAGCTCTACCACATCAGCATGTTTACTTTCTATCAAGTTGTACGGGTTTTTCCCGACCCTTTGATCTCTTTGCACATGCACGGTTGTTTTGTTTCGGAAAAAAAAAATGTTTGGATTAGTGCGGGAGACCATTCCTGCAGTATTGCGGGGAAACCTAGCCAGTAGTATTCAAAACCTAATGTGGGAGGTAGAAAGGCCTAACCAGTAGTATTCAGACGTTCTACGATAGAGGGTCACCCTATTTTTTCTGAGGCTCCTCACATGACCTTAAGGAGCTCCACACCTCACCCGAAAACTGACTTCAGCAAATTATATTGCACCCCGATGAATAATCCCGTGGCCCAAGTATACCAAAATGTAGTATTTCTTCCTGGCGAAGCGCTTTCGGCCTGTGATTAGCCGCGCACAAAAATATTTGAAGCACCGTACTCGATACCCCTCGCGGCCTGATTAACCTCACTAGCTGGGCACGTATGGTCGGTAGCTAGCTGGCTACGCTGCACCTGGTACAGAGTATTGATCCTTCAGGTACTCGTTTAGTTGCTCAATGAAGGATGCTGGCTGTGAGATTATCACGTCGATGGTGTCAGAAAATCCTTTGCGACTATCGGTGTTTCCCAACCCTGGAACCCTAACCAACCCATACTCTTATCACAAAACTATTGATCGACCTTTGCCTTGTCTCCGTCCTCAGCAGATGCGAACTCCTCCGCTGCTTTTACCGTCGCTTGTAAGCAAACACGCTATGCGTATTAAATTATATTTTCAACTTTTTTGTTTCAACTCGAATTTTCCCTGTTACTGTTGGTGCGTTGTTTCGCTCGCTTTACGTTACTAGTACTGTAGTTGTCCTGGTCATTTTTGAAGAACACTTGGTTTTTCGCTCGCTCGACTTTTTGTTTCGCTTGAATCTTATACGAGTTTTTTTTCCCCGCTTGCCTGACTTTTTTTTTTTATTTCAATGCTTTTTTTTTATCCTCTGGCGGATTGGTAAAAAAATAAAGCTTAAGCTGACCACACTTCCACGTTCCAATGCTTGTTTTTCGCTCGCTCAACTTTTTTTTTTTTTTCGTTTTCGATTATTTTCTTCGTTGAATTATTGTTTATCGCTCGCTTGACTTTTTTTTTCCCTTCAATTGTTGCTGCTTGTTTTTTCTTTTTTTCATCCTCTTGAAAAAAAAAAACGCAGACGATCCGATACAGGGGCATTCAAGTGGAGAACGGAGGGAAGTTATTCGGGGATATCCAGTTCGCAACAGAGGAAGAAGATGATGCCTGAAAAGCTGTACCCTGTCTCTACCCACACATTGTTACCGCGTCGCGGGAAAATATTTTGGACCGCTGTCTTGCAAAAAAAGAGGAGGAGGGGGGGGGGGGGGGGGGGAGGGGAAGAAGGAATGGGTGTTGTTGATTGATTGATCGCGTTTTATGAGGGTTTTTTTTTTTTAGGTAAAGATGAGTGACGGAGGAAGCAAAGGAGGCGGTGTTGTTGATGGCGTTGAGGAGTTGCTCGTTGGGGGAGGCCAGAGGGTTCCAGTGAGGGGGCGGGGGGTTCGGGAACAAATATATGATTCATTGATCGCGTTTTATGGGGGACTTTTTTTTTGCAGTGAAGAGGAGTGACGGAGGAAGAAAAGGAGGCGGTGTTGTTGATGGCGTTAAGGAGTTGCTTGTTGGGGGAAGGAAGCCAGAGGGTTACAGTGAGGGGGGGGGTGCAAATAGCTACTCGGAGGAGACCGGCCTTATTGATCACGTCAAGGTATGCTGTGACCGTGTTATACTGCGTCTAGTATTGGAAACCGGTCTTGGTGGTCGCGTCAAGGACGCGTCAAGGTCTCTTTTGACCTTGTACTGCGTTTGCTGTTGGAAACCGGTCTTGTTGGTTGCGTCAATGCATAGTTTGACCTTGTTGTACTGCGTTTAGTGTCGGAGAACGGTCTTGTTGGTCACGTCAAGGACGCGTCTAGGTCTCTTTTGACCTTGTTGTACTGCGTTTAGTATTGACGGGTCTTGTTGGTTGCGCCAATGTCTCGTTTGACCTTGTTGTACTGCGTTTAGTGTTGGGAGACCAAAAAGACATCAAGGCCGCTCTTGACCTTGTTGTACTGCGCGTAATGTTGGAGACAGGTCTTGTTGGTCACGTCAAAGACGCGTCAAGGCATATCTTAACCTTGTTGTACTGCGTTTAGTGTTGGAGACCGGTCTTGTTGGTCAAGTCAAGGGCGCGTCAAGGCTTGTTTTTACCTTGTTATGCTGCGTTTAGTATTGGAGGCGGTCAGTCAAGGGGTCTAACCGCAATCTCTTAGCTTGCTCCCGAGGAGTCGAGGTCGTCGATTGCTTGAACACTACGTTGGTGTAGATCGCTGATATATAGATGTGGCTGGAGGTAGATGGCTACCAGAGGTCGGATGTTGACTGCTAACAGTAGCTAGCGGGAAGTCGGTGGACGAGCGGTATTGTAGCAGGAGGCGGAGGTAGATCTCTATGATAGTTGAAGTCGGATGGAAGTCGAGAATGCTAGCTAACGGGAAGCCAACGAAAAGCGCTGCTAGTGTGAGGCCAAGGAAGAGCGCTATTTATGGCAGAAGCTCAGGTAAAGTCGCTACGTAGCGGAAGTTGTTGATGAGCTAGCAGCTAGCAGGAAACTGACAGAAAATATTCTTGTAAGCAGGAAGCTAAGATAGATCTCCGGCGCAAGTTGGGCGCTGATTGACCGCTAACTAGTAGGAATCCGGTGAAAAGAGCGCAGGAAGCTGAGGTAGGTCGCCATGCAGCTTATCTCGGAAATCGGCGGCTGGTTGGCAGTAAGGCAGTAACGAGACCTATTTTAGCAGGAAGCAGAGGCGTATCGTAGTGGCTGGGGTCGATTGTCGAGATTCGCCAGCTAGCAAAGAGACGGTGTAGATCGTCAGCAGTATGCCGGTGTCAACTATATGTCGCTAGTTGGCAGAAGGGGAGTGCCGCTCGGCTCAGCCAATCTCCGCTCGCGCGCGGAACAGACGCTGCTATCGACCTCTATCATGGCGCAGTGCCGGTTGCTCGCAAGGTCAGTGCCGCTCGGCTCAGCCAATCTCCGCTCGCGCGCGGAACAGACGCTGCTATCGACCTCTATCATGGCGCAGTGCCGGTTGCTCGCAAGGTCAGTGCCGCTCGGCTCAGCCAATCTCCGCTCGCGCGCGGAACAGACGCTGCTATCGACCTCTATCATGGCGCAGTGCCGGTTGCTCGCAAGGTCAAGGGATGCTGGTTGATATCCCGCAGGGGAACCAGTGCAGGGTCACGCTTACTTGCGGAAGCTGTTGTCGATGTTGTTGTCGCCGAGCCGTGGTGTAGAGGTCTTGTCTATCGCTATGCTCGGGAGGGGAGAGAGGCGCCATCGACCGCCGCGAAGCGCGGAGCAGCGGTTGCTACGTGCAGATCTCTGGGCTAGTGCGGTGCCAACTGCTCGCTGAAAAGTGATGCTAGTTGCACCCAGAGAGACGGACACCGGTACCGGCCGGGCTTTGACCTTGCAGAAGCTGCTTGCTGTTGTCGATTTCCTTGCCAAGCGCCTGCCCCCGCCCCCGGCCGGCCGGCTGGCATTGTGTAACATGTATCCCTTGTATGACGGCATGTTTTAACGAATCGAATTGAACCGAACCGATATCATATTTGTTTCTCGAAACCGTTTTTTTTTTTCCTTCTTCCCCTTTTCCGCTCTTCATATTTTCGGGGAAAGGGGAGTTGAACGGTTTCCACGGGTTTTGTTGCAGTGCGTGGTTATTATGCGTTACCAGACACGCGCTCTGCTGCACGGAAGGGGGAGGGGGGGCGGGGACGGGGCGAGTGAGGGGCATGGGGGGCTGGGTGGTTAATTAGCGACGAAAGGGAATAGGGAGGTCGTTTAATCGCTCACCCTCCTTCCTCGAACACCCGGGACACAATATTACCCGTGCTGCAGCCCTGCGCGCGTTTTTTTTTTTTTTTGGGGAGGGAGGGGCGTTCAAGAAATTTGTGCTTTTTTTCAGTATTTTTTTTCCAAGAACTATGTCTGGTGTATACTCGAGTATCATCATTTTGGCCACCCAGAGGTTTTCCGTCAAAATTTGTAGGCTATTACTGTGCGGGTATGATGTAGCGAGTTGGCGACCCCTGCAAGACCAATCGGCTTAATCAGGGGCATGATTTCTCGCCAAGGAGCTACTAGCGATTGTTTGACGATTTTGGGGGCGGGGTGATGGTTTTTTTTTTTTTTTTTTTCAAACCATTGTTTTCCCTTGTCTTTTATTTTTGTGTAATTCGTGAGTGTCTCAATGTAAACCAGATATTAAATTACGTATCATCTGTTTGTAGAACCTTTTTCTTTGGAGCGTTGCTGCTTTTCCCCGGTCGGTTGGTGGGTTGGCGGACGGGCGGTTGTTGCACCCTCGCCCTCTGCCCCACCTTATTCGCTGTCCAAATCCGTGAGGAGGTAGATGGGGGAGTGGGAACGCTTTTGCTCGCGGCAGATTGAACGGTTGCACGCCCTCCCTCCGCCCCACACCACTTTCTGTCCTGGTCTGTGGGTGGGTAGACGGCCGGGCGCGGGCGGGCGGCGCATGCACCCCCTCGCTCATCTCCCACCCCACTCGCTGTCCCGGTGGGTGGGCGGGGTGGGGGTGAGTGGGTGGATGGTTCGGTGAGCTCGCTTTCGCTCTGGTCGGGAGGTGGGTGGGTTGGTGTGCTCGGGTTTTCTCGGGGCAGACTCGGCTTGAGTTCAGGGCTCACCGAGGGTGTGGACAAGAAGATATAAAAAAACTCGGTTGTCTGTATCGTTCACTTTTTTATCTATGGTTGGATCTGCTCCGCACCTTGGTGTGGCGATGTTGATTGATGGTACAGGCGGGGGGGAGAAAACTAACGATTTATTTGAAGCGACTCAGCAAAGCCCCGCGCGGGGTGGCCACCAGGCTACGTTTTTGTTTTGCTGCCTGCTGCTACCTACTACAGCGACCGGCAGTTTTTTTTTTTCTCGCTTGCTTGCCTGCTTGCTGGTGAGCGGGCAGCTTTTTATTGGCTCAGGGCCTTGACGTAATCGTAAGAAAATTGAAACCCTTTGGGACTTACGAATGGAACCATTAATTAATTACGTATGTATATGAAAAACGCATCCATACTGCGAACGAAGCACCCTGCATATAACAACGATCGATATCCATACAGCATAATAAAGAGGCAAGACGGACACTGCTGCTGCTGCTGTGGGTGTGTGTGGTGGTGGTGGTGGTGATGCCGTGAGACACTCAAGACCAAATACACTCATGTACACGCGGATTTCGCGGGTGCGACCTACCAGGGTATTGCAGTGTTTTGGCTTACCAGGTACGGGTCTAGAAGAGTGGACGGCCACACTCAACTCAGGGTCAGCGTCTTAAATTCCCGCGTGAGACTACCACTCACGAGAAAGACATACATACCTGGTACATTGATTCGTAGACCATGTTGAAACGAAGCACCCTGCATCTAATAACGATCGATATCAGCAGCACCAAGCAGCGATATCTATCCGTTGTATACCCGCCAGATCCGTATCTACCAAGGAAACCCGGGGATGTACCCAGGATATCCCCTACCACGTACCGCCCACGGCGGCAAGAAATGATCTACTACTGTAGGGAAAAGCAGGGCAAGGTCATGCATTGGCGATGCTCCGCAACAGCCATTATACGTACAGCATCGGCAACGCAGGCTGCAGGGTCAGGGAGAGTGCTCGAGCTGCAGTGTACGAAGATGATGCAATGCGTTGTGCGATCAGCGCGGGCAGCGTGATAATGCTCTCCACCTCGTTTCACACATAGCACAGATACTTCTATCGATCATCACCGATCCCTTCTTCAAAATCAAGATGATTGAGGGCGGATTGTACACACACGAAATCCTGGCATGTATGTATGATCTACTGCTGTTGTAGCTCATTCTTGTTGCAGGGGTGGAAGCCGCGAACTAGTCTGCGGTGTCACTGCCGGTGCTGCTGCTGGTACCGCTGCTGGCGCCGGTGCTGCCGTTGCCGCTGCCCCTGCCACTTGCCACTCTGCTATCGAAGTTGCGGGGTTTCCTCCGAGGATTCCAATATTTATTCATATCTGTGAGTGAGCGGTTTCACTCCGAGGTGTATCCTGAAAATCTGAAACCGTCGTTGACTGACAACGTCGGAGTGGATCTTTCTACTACTCGATAGTACGGATCCAACACAATAAAATCCAATAGTATCTTTCGGCACATACCTGCTACGCCCCAGCAGCAGCTAGTCAGCAACAGCAAGGCGTGTACGTACACAGAGGCTGAACTCGCGTGTCCTTCCTTCCTGCATTCAGTGCCTCCGCGCTACCAACAAGAGAGGAACCAAGCCGCGTGCCGCTTCTTTTGGAGGTAGAGGCCACCCCCATGAAGCGCTTATTTGACCGTGTGATCATCTTGCTGGGCACCGCTGCAGCCTTTGCTTCTCGGGCGTGTTTCGCGGCCGGTCAGCAGACAGAGATAAGTTATTCGGACGATGACGCCGGTACCCCCGGCTTCGCCGTTTCTTCCCCGATCGTGGGCATCGGCAACTTCCGCCCCGTGTGTGCCAAGATCGGCAGCGGCACCGGCAGCAGCAGCAGCAGCAGCAGCAGCGAGGAAGAGGCAGACGACGACGATGATGACGACGACGACGAGATGCAAAGTGCATGCACGGCCAGCCAATTGATCATCAAGGCGATGGAGCAGGATGACCTGCTCAACGGTAAGTTGAAGTATCAAAAGGTGG
Source organism: Macrocystis pyrifera (assembly GCA_031763025.1). Lineage (NCBI taxonomy): Eukaryota > Phaeophyceae > Laminariales > Laminariaceae > Macrocystis > Macrocystis pyrifera. The sequence goes on along the minus strand of JASSKH010000021.1, from coordinate 3,498,355 downwards.
CATTTGGTTTTGGACATCCCATCCGCATTTTGTTGCCGTACTACTGCTTGCTGTACCGATTCACTGGCCGTTGGACCTGGGGGTGGTGGGTCATGTTAAGCAGTGTTAACAGTGTTCGAAAAGTAAAGGATAAACCACTGAGCTACTGAGTCAGCGCTGACTGAGTAGCTCAGTGGTTTAATCTTTATAAACGAGCAAAAGAAGTACCTATAGTATACTATAGTGTTGTGTATTACGTACGAATAATATAAATACAGTAGTAGGTTTGCCCTTCTTCCATTAATAATAACCAACAAACCCGGCTGTTCGTTCCAGTAGAGCTTACCAACCTTTCGAGATTTGGTCTGATTGGGTTAGGGTCAGGGTTAGGGTTGATCTGATTGGCTCAGGTTCAGAATGGGTCAGGCTTAGTTATAATTGTCTCGTACACAGTGAGTGTCAATGTGTCAACCATTTTCTCGAAGCGGTTACTAATAGCGTACAGCACCCTTTTTATTTCGGGTCCGGAGTCTTAACCCTTACAGCAGTACTACTGCAGTCCCGTTTCGGGGACAAACTACTGTGCGCACGTCTCGATTGGTTTGTCCACGGAGCAGGACTGCAGTACTCGAAGACGAGTTAGATAAACATGAACACAACGTCACCAAGGGCGAAAGACATGAGGTTAAGCCATGGGCCGGAGGGGTGATACGACAACGTTTACATATACAAGTATATGTGGATACAGTGCGCGCCCGGTTTACGAAACGACGTTTGGTGCCCTGGTTAAATAAATATCTTCCTTTGTTTCCGACGTTGATCTAAACTCTTCTGTGTCGGATCCAGAGCGGACCCCTCCCTGCTGAGCTGTGTTTCTCAACCCAACTTTTGTTATTCTGTGTGCCAATCTGAGCCTATTTTTCTTAACACGTTGTTTCATGACTGCGGGCGCGCCCACCGTATTTCGAACCAGGTGCAGTACATATTTGCATAAGACGTAGAAAAATATCTCGAACAAGGAGTTAGTAGTGTGGCTTGCGGGGCGTCTGGGCTTGTCAGGTATCTGCTAGAATAGTTTAAATTATGGGTATGATGGCTGTAAAACGAAAACGGGCTATGCTGGGATTACCGGGGGCTGGGTAATCGATCGATATTTAACCCCCATAGCTCGGTAGGCAACACCCTCAAATTTGGCGTCGTCGCCAGTACACGGGTACGAGTTTCACTTCGAACGTTTCTTTTTATAGAAAAGCTTGCTGCTTGCTGCGCGTGCGTCCCTGAAAACGTATCTCCCTGGTTCCCCAGGTATTTATTTGATCGGAGAACCGGTAGATCAACCTACGGCCGTATACGGTACCTACGTCCCAACTATCCCGCCGTTCAGAGGGAGGGGGAGTGTTGTAAGGATTACCCTGGGCCGGGAAGTCGATCGATCTTTTATCCTCGTAGATTCGTAGGAAAAGCCTTTTCACAGTAACTTACTACATGTTGCGTGCAAAAACCGTGCCAAGGAATACCCGGGTGGTGAAAGGTAGGCCAATCACGCAACTGAAACCTAACTATTAATACGTAAGCCTTATTGTATCATTTACTAGAGCTGTACCCAGTAGACCCCACTTAAACCGGTATTTCTCTCTAAATCCGGGAATAGTGGTGTGTACTTTATCGTTTTTAGTACTCCCGTTCTTAAGCCGTTTGACCTCCCTTAACACTGTCGGGACTTCAGAGGGGAAAATCGACGATACAAAAAAAATCGACGATTACAGCAACCACTGTGGCCACCGCGCGACTGGGGGGATGACGACTCCGATTGGTGTCCGAAATGGTTGATATAGCGCCACAGTTACCAACCATTGTTATAGTCGCTACTCGAGGACCTAAAGGGGTTCAACCGAGAGCTCTCTTAAATCGTACCCCCCCCCCCCCCCCCGCTGCACTCGGAACGAGTCCGGGAGAACCCTCGCGGTTCTCTACATATGGGGTAAAAATTTCAATCTCTCTCTAAACGCTGTCTGTCGCCGAATGGTTCTGTACGTTGTTTTGTACGTGAGCGTTTTGTTTTTGTTTTTTTAGTAAGAACGCCTCTCAGTTCTGACCGCGTACGGTCCGCTCGAGCCCACCCGTCGTTCTCCCTTCATACCTGGCATGATTTTCCCTTTGTCGTTGTTCACTGATATTTCTGCAAAAAAAGTGGTGATAAACGAGAGGGGAGAGCTAATGTGCGAATCCTTGGAGGATGCGGAAGGCGCCCCCCTGCTGCGCTTCAGGGTATCGTCCACCGAGGTAGGTACAGCAGTCTGCGACGTTACATGTCTTGATGATTTGAGAGTTAAGAATTTCAGGCTGAGTTTACTTGTTCACTTATTTGTTCAAGGATTTACAGCTATTCTATGCATTCATGACCATGTGTGTGCTCAGCGAGAAACGTCACTCTACATCTCATACAATAGCCTTTTGAGAGCCCATGATCAACGTTTTGATAACTTGAGGGTTAAAAATTTCAGGCTGGGTTTACTTATTTACTAATTTATTTGTTCAAGAATTTACAGATACGTATTAATAACCATATGTGCTCAGCGAGAAACGTCACTCTGCATCCCATGCAACAGCCTTTTGAGAGACTATGATTAAGGATTTGATATAATGAAAAAGCCGCGAGCCTTGATCAAGATAGGAGATCATGATTTGCTGCCGCGTACTGTATGCTCGTGTGGCATAGAGTTCAGATCAGACGACATAGGAAGAAGCAACAGGGCAGGCTGTACATCGTGAGAGCTACTAAATGTTCATGAGCGATCAACGCTGAAGCACATTGATTGTCGCATGGCAAACACAGTAGTTACAATAATCTATATGTTGCGTTTGATACGGTTCCGGGCGTTGTACATAGTATAGGCTTAAGCAATACTATTACGGGGGTCCATAGTTAACGGGACCAAATATTGTTCGTAAAAATAGGTAAATATATAGGTTTTTATGTATACCATAGGTCCTGTTAAATATGGACCCCCGTAATACCTGGTAGTTTCGGTTGCTGAAAACGTCATCTCCCGCCCAAGCAGCGGCCGATCCCTTGATGGCCATTTGGTTTCGTCGCTTGGTCCCTCTGATTTCCCAAAACCACTTAAAACTAAAAAAAAACGGGGGTTGTTGTCATGGTATCCCCTTTTCCCCTCCATTGTTGTGGAGGCGTTACTGCTGTTTCTTCGAAGGAAGCTACTTGCCTTGGAACATGCGTACGTAGCTCAGAAGCATCTGGGCGGAACGAGAGCAAGCACATGCAGTGGTACCGACACACGTGCGAACGTGTGAGTGATCAAGAGTGACCAGAGACAACCAGTGCCTTCGCACCTGTGCAATTGTGATATTTTATTCTACCGCATCAACACGAAATTGAAGCGTGCGACCACAGTGTGTTGTATCGTTCCTCGTGCGGCGGCAGTTCGGGCTGCCAACTGACGAGGACAGACCGGTTAATTAATGTACATACGTAGTGGGCACGCGTGTTGTGTTTTTTTCTCAGAGCTACGTTGCGCTGCGAAGTAGGTTGTCTTTTTTGTTTGCGTCCACAATGCGACTACGTACCGTGTTCGTTTGCGTTCGTCAACCGTTTCTTGCGTAGCGACTCCTCGTTTTCCCATCTGATATGCGCTCCCTGTCGTCGCACCGAGATCACGGCGAGGCTTGGCCCAGAATCAGACGGAAGAACCCTAAAACGTTGAAACGCAGTTTTTTTTCCAGCCTCCGACCCTTTTATTTGGGTCACGACTGCATTGCTCTGTCTGCCGCCGATCGCTTGTATAGCACAAGCATTGGATCGGACGAGGCCTCCTGCTCCGGCCAGGGAGGGTGTTTCACCTACAATATACCGGTATCACGCAAGATAACACACCCTCTAGGGCGACTTTCCAAGCTGATTTTCTCGCCAACGGGGGGTGAGAGCGCACTGAGCAAGACGAGCGACTCGTTTCTGGCATTACCCGACGGAAATCTTCCCAGAGCCCGCCATCTTCTTTGGGTGTGCCCCCTCCCTTAAGGCATGTTTTTGACGAAACTCGGCTCCGAAGTTCGGCCCAGGGGGTGTGCCGTCTTGAGTGCTACACGGTCTCCATCGTGACCTACTTTCAGAAAGGTCCGAGACTAGAAAAACGTTTGTTCCAACGTTTTGGGTGCTTCCCTCTGGTTCTGGGACAGGCGCGGTTATCCTTATTCATGTTGGGTGAGGCAAATGAGACACCAACACGTACACGTGAAGCTGGATAGAGCCTCGCGATTCGACCGGACAAGACCGCTTCCACCAGTGGACACAAGCTGGTTGACGACAGTTTCAAACAGATACGAACCACTCTGGACTGTAAGTGTACAGGTACCAACAGGTTAACGGTATGTGTGTACTTGTCCGCCCAGCGTGGCGCTGCGTTGCATGAGCCCGTCCCGCCTGCCCAGGCGCCGCCATCACGTCCCCACGTTCAGCGAGTTTTCGATCTGATGCTGTAATGCCTGAAAGTGCAAGCCAAGAAACACCCCGTCCTCTCCCCTGCACCTTCTCCCCCCTCTCTCCTCCCCCCCCCCCCTCCTCCCTCATCCCCTCCATCCCCTCCCCAATATTATATATATATAAGTTGGGTTGGCGTCGGTTGGCAACGACTCCGCAAACCATGCTGCTCACTACGTGAGCTAGACAACTAGGGTACCGTTTGGTGTTTGGCAGTCGGTCACAGCTGGCGATGGATGGACTTATAAATCATTTGTGCGGGGTGGAGAACCTTTACTCCACACAAGGGGAATGATCGCATCACGTAGTGTTCGTGGTACGGCACCCACGAGACAATCACATAGTAACCCCATTGCTGTCTCTGGAAGTGGCCACACCGGAAAACAAATTTACTCATTGAAGCTGTCATCCATATACAAGTCTGCCTCACTAGCGATTCTGAGTAGGATGCAGCTCACCTTTCATGCGACTCGCCGGACACCTCACGGCGCTCCGCGCTTGGTGCAAGCAAAGTCTGTCTGGTCGGCGAAAACCCCACGTGCTCCGTCCCAGCATTGCAGGGATGCGAGGGTCTATGGTCATACGACTACGGCCATGCATGATATCGAGTACCCCCTCCCTACACCCCGCACCCCGCACCCTGTCACCCCCTCCGCCCCCACCCTCCCCTACCCTCGACTCCCCCACTTTGCTCATTACCAGGTGGTGGAAGCTGAATTGAAGTCCTACGCTATGTGGCCTGCCTATGCCTTTTCGAACAACAAGTCCAGGAAGGTAAGAAAAAACGGCGACACGAAGGCGATTTTATTAGCCCAGGGGTGATCACACGGCATGCTTGGTTGAAAACATACTATCACACAGCAATATGTGTGTACGCAGCATCGCTCACAATGTTTTCCCAATCAGGACTGCAGTCCCATCTTGGGGACAAGCCATTCTAATTCTAAGTAGTTTGGGTCTAACACGGGACTGCGGTCCTAAAAGAGTTGTCAAAGAGCACGCTTATTAGGGGGAATACTTGAAAAAACAAGATTGCGCTGTTTTGTTCGTGAGGTCGAGAGGGTGGGTATGGGGTAAGCCCGAATACAGGATGCAGGCTGAGAGCTACCTTGTACAGTAGACGCTCTCGATCGCTCACAGTTCGATGTCTTGCATGAATTGTTGCCACGCCGGCTCGGTCCACGAAAGTTCTGAGAAGCGGGGCGATGATACTTATTTTTAGTTTCGCTTCGCGTGTTTCATCTTAAGACACGCCACCTCAACAGCAGAGGAGATACGGAGATACCACGAGTACTATGACATGCTCTGTACAACTCTTTTTTGACGCGGGCTCACGGTAGGGATGGCGCCTGAGGCTCGTCATTTGATTAAAGTATACTAGGTACCTGGTCGGGGTAGCAAAATAGTGCCGGTACCTCTGTAGTGCCGGTATGTATGCGCTATAGGCTAACAATACCGGCACTATATACAGCGGCAACCAACCGGCACTAATTACTCCGCACACTAAATGACGGGACCACTACTGTGCCCCACCTGACAAGCAATAACCGGCCAGTACTTGGAGGAAATAACGTCAAGCTAAGTAAGCCCTGTACACAATCAGGTGAGCGTGCAAATAATGTATTCAATACGCATCGAATTGGGCTTGCAAATAATGACATGTACTACACACCGAGCTACAAATAGTATTGAGTAGTTTGAGAGTTGAGGAGTACCCCGTCACTAGGAAATGCTCGGGCTTAACCTCATGAACAACTGATTAAAAACAAAAGCCCGTGGCACGGGCTACTTTTAGTGAATAGAAGTGTGTGTTCGTGCTTGCTTTTTCTTGCGTGTGTTTTCGTTCGAAAACTATCGACGAATACTTGTGATATTGGTGTGCTGTCTGTCCCGCGCTGTTTTTCGTCAGCAGTTCGTGTTGCAGAATACAACGACGGGTCAAACGCAACGCACGCAACGCAATGCCACGGTAGCAGTAGCTCTGAAGCGTCCTCAGGCTCTCTGTTCACTCATGGGCCTAGCCTCACGCTCCCAAAAAGTGATTCTCAACGCGCGGCTGTCTTGCGACTGTTTCGCTTTGATTCGTTTCCAAGGACTGTTTTGCTTTCAGTTGTTCTCAAAGACTGCTTGGCTTATATTGTATTCCCGAGACTGCATGTAGAAGCGCAAATTACTTCTTCGAAATCTCATGTTCCTCGGGGGCTAGATATTGAGCTCTTCGTGCAAGGGACTAAAAACAATAACCCACCACCCCTAATGTACATATATATTACATCCCGTCGCATTGCTCGATGATCGGTTTGCAGGTGTGGACGGGAGACGTGGTCGAGGACCCAGACTTTGAGGGCCTTCGCCGCTCGATTTCCATGACGTGGAGCGACTGCGATGTAGAGGTGGGTGGGTTACCGCAATCTTCAGGGCTGTGAGTTGGGCCGCCAACATTAGCCGTCACCAACTTAGTTAATAGTTGGCTAGGTAGTGCAAAATCCGCTGCGTGCTGTGTGGTCGAGGACCCAGACTTGAAAGGCACCCCCCCCTCCATTTCCATGTCATGGTGGGGGGACTGCTACGTGGAGGTTGGGGGACTACCTGTAGCATGATCGGTAAGGCTGTGGATAGGGCGACTGCACAGGTAGTCGGAACCCACCCCACCCCCCCTTGCAAAATGTGGGCGCAAACCAATCCTAGTGGAAATATTGACAAAATTATATAGCAAACGCCCCAAGGTGTCTAGACAGCCTCTCAATTTGGTGCACCCAACGGCGTGCTAAATTGTTCAGTGTCTCCTCGAGGATGTCTTTACTCCCTCATCGTGCAGCGGGGAGGGGGGGGGGGCGGGCATCTGGCCACCTGCGTATTTTGTCGCCGACTTAGTCATTAGTTGGCTAGGCCTTGAAACGTCAATTGCGTAGTGTAAGATGCGGGGTTCAGCGTGTTTTTCGTTGACAAAGGCTACTGTTAATAATACGAGGGGATATCGCGATCAGAACCCGCGATGGAATCAAAAACCATACTTATATCCCAGGATCCAGGGCAATTCTCAGGTACCTGGTACATTTTATGGCATCATACATGTGTGCATGTTGCATGATTGTTCACTCAGATGTTGGACGCTTTTTTGGTTGGTCCTTCCTTCGCTACTCCCCCAACACGCCCCCCAGAGGGCAACCTTGCATCTCCGTGTGTTCATACTTCTATGTTTGGTTCAGATACTATGCTCCCCCGTAATGTCAAGCCACGTTTTAGTCCGCGGTGGGATACTTCGTCACATCGCCACCGACTATCTGTAGTGAAGTCCAGCCAAGGCATGCCTTACTTAGCTGTTGGCGTACTTAACTAGTATCTAGCCGTCAAGCCCAGCCAAGGCATGCCTTATTCACAGCCGTATTACTGTGATCCCCCCCCCAAAAGGCCTTGGTGCAAGCAACGTCTGCCTGGTCGGTGAAAACCCGACATGCTCCGTCCCGGCATTGTAGGGATGCGAGGGTCTATGGTCATACGACTACGGCCGTGCATGAGATCGAGTACATCTCTCCTATCGAGTACACCCCCCCCCAAAAGGCCAATTTTGCGCTCCGTGCAACGCCCCTCTTACAGACAGCAAATCAGGAAAGGGATAAGGTGAACAAACAAATTGTGTGTAGTGGATGGAGTACACGTATTGAGCGCCCCAAACGTTGGCGGTGTCTCTATCAGGAGTACGAACGGTGCTTCGTCTTGAAAGGGACCCGTGTTCGACGGCCAAATGACTGAGGTAAGCAACAAATGAGTACGCCCTCCCCCCTCCCCCCCCCTTCTTTAGCCCGCCTCAACATCAGTTCATAGTAGGATGCAGCTCACCCTTCATGCCACTCGCGAAACACCTCACGTTTCGCTTCACGCCTGGTGCAAGCAATCAGTGTCTGCCCGGCTGGTGAAAACCCGACGTGCTCCGCCCCGGCATCGTCGGGACGCAAAGATCTATGGCAATGTATGTCTACGGCCATGCTTGACATGAGCCCCCCCCCCCCCCCCCCCGCTCCCCCCTCTTCAAACGGTGACGTCCCCTCGTTGTCGTCGCTGCTTTCCCTGCTGTTTCTTCGAAGGCGTTTCTGTTGCAGATGATAGTTCCCTCCCACGACGGCACGACTGTCGCAATGACCTCCGTCCCGTGCGAATCGACGGGCGGGAAAACGGAGCTCTGCATCCTCCAGGTGCACAACAACATTAAAACAAGATAGGGACAATACACGCATAAGTAGTAGTAATATTCTCGGCTCGGGGGGGGGGGTTCGCTTAGTTATTTTTCTTCTTCGTTGAGTGATCAACGTTGAAGCTCGTTCTGCATGTGCATTGTCGGATGGCAAAGCACAAGGAAAGTTACGAACACATACTATCATCATGCACACCGTATACCTTAGCCGGGGGGGGGGGGGAAGGGTACACTCATGGTCCTGCATGGCCGTAGTCGTACGGCCGCCAACCCTCGCATCCCCACAACGCTGGGACGGATAATATCGGGTTTTCGTAGACCAGGCATACATTGTTTGCACCAAGCGGAGGGGGGGGGGGGGGGGGGTGTACTCATTTTCATGCATGGCCGTAGTCGTATGACCATAGACCCTCGCATCCCGGCAATGCCGGGACGGAGCACGTCGGGTTTTCACCGACCAGGCAGACATGTACTCGATCTCATGCATGGCCGTAGTCGCATGACCATAGACCCTCGCATCCCTACAATGCCGGGCCGGAGCATGTCGGGTTTTCACCGACCAGGCAGACATTGCAGCGGGGGGGGGGGGGGGGGGGGGGGGGGTGTACTCGATAGGAGAGATGTACTCGATCTCATGCATGGCCGTAGTCGTATGACCATAGACCCTCGCATCCCTACAATGCCGGGCCGGAGCATATCGGGTTTTCACCGACCAGGCAGACATTGCTTGCACCAAGCGCGAAGCGCCGTCAGGTGTCCGGCGAGTCGCATGAAGGGTGAGCTGCATCCTACCAAGAACCGCTTGTGAGGCGGACTTGCATATGGATGGCAGCTTCAATGAGTTAGTTTAATTTCCGGTGTAGCCACTTCCAGAGACAGCAATGGGAGTACTATGTAACTGCCTCTTGGGTGCCTTACCTTGAACACTACGTGATACGATCAATTCCCTTGTCTAACTAGACGACCAGCTGTGGGCGACCGCCAAAAAAAAAAAAAAAACGGTACCCTGGATGTCTAGCTCACGTAGTGAGCGGCATGTTTTACAGTGTCGTTGCCAACCGACGCCAACCCTACCCATATATAATGGGGGGTTGCAGGGGGGGGAGGTGTAATAAGTGAAGGTATAAAAGGGTGGAGTACTAAAATAATTCCGTCTTTCAGGGAGCCGACGTGAAAGACAACTGCCGTCGAGAGCTATCGCGGCCGAAGGTCCAGTACTTTGACGGTTGAGGCTGTAAAGATGGCCCCTGCCGCCCCTTCCGCCCCTCCCGCCCCGCCTCGGTTCGCCGCCCCCCCCATCCACTTCTCGCGAAACTCCGATGCTTTTTTTTTTTCTCCGTCGTATTTATTATCTCCGCCCTACTCTCTCCAGCCCCGTCTCTTTCGTAACATGACACGCCCCTCGTCACGCAGAGTGTGTATAGTAAAGCACCCACGAGGCAATTACGTAGTACACCCATTGCTGTTTATGGAAGTGGCCACACCGGAAAAAAAAAAACAGATCGAAATTCGTTCGATACTGCCATCCATATGCTCGCCTCACAAGCGGCTCTTGGTACCACGTAGGATACAGCTTCAATGGCGATATAGCTACGGCCATGCATGACAACGAGTACCCGGTGCGGGGATACTATATGCGAAACGTTTCCACTTATGTATAACTATTTGCACGGAAAAAAAACGTGTTGAGCATCCAAGTGGTGGAGTTGTCTCTATTATTAATGGCAGCAAAAACGGCGCTCCGTCTCGAAAGGGATGCGTGGTCAATGGTCGAATGATGAAAGCATGCAACTAATGAGCACCCCTCGCTGATGCGAGGGTCTATGGTCATACGACTACGGCAATGCATGACAATGAGTACCTCTCCCCCCCCGTTCTCCCGGTATGGTAAATGCCTCCCTTGGGTTCACCAGGTTATTCGCGAAGGCGAGGACGAGTGCGGCGAACGGCCTCACACCATCTCCTTCCCCCCTACCGAAGAGGGCAGCGACCCCACCACCACCACCCCAACCTCCCACTCCTCCTACGAGGCCACTGCCCCCCCCACCGCTACGCGGCGCCACCTACGACAAACCTCGGGAGCGGTGCATGACGGACCCGCCGGAGGAGAAGAAGCTACGCGTGAAAATGGAACTCGTCCTCGTCTCCTTGGCGCCGGAACATCCCCCGTTGACACCGGTGGAAATGTTCATATTCCCGTTGGCATCGCTTCGTCGCTGTCGCCCTCTTCGTTTTCAGCATCTGCCCCGCCTTCTCGCCGAAGGAAGAGAGCCGGGTCGGGCAGGAAGCTGGAGGTTGCCCGGAGCCTCCTGGAGAGGAAGGTGGAGGAGGGGATGGCGATTTCGCACGCCAGTGACCCCGACCTCGAGGCGAAAGATGCCGATCTCCGCCTGCTCAACGTGAGTGAAGCAAACGAGCGAACGCACCGCGGAAATACGCTTTGACGCGTACGGTGGAGGGGTGCACCCAAAACAGTTTGGTGGGGCTGGTCATTTTGAAGAAGTATATCAACGTTTTTCAAGCACCCGAAACGGCGCAAGTAGAAGAAAAAATCCGCGGTTATATCAATAAACCCGATGAGCAATCCCACGGCCTAGGAAGGTACCGAGTACGATGTTGGGTGGTCCCTCAGTTGTGAAGCCCCGTTCCTCAGAAATATTCTTGGCCGAGAAAAAACGTACGTCACCGCCTATCGTAGGACACGTCTTAACCGTTTTTTAGGACTGCTATCCCGTTTCTGGGACAGATTTCTGAGAATTCGAGCGATTTGTCCCCGAGGACGGGACTGCAGTCCTCAAAGGGCTAGGGGGATTCATGTGGTTTTGGAGGCTGCTAACATGTGACGAAATACAGACTTGAACAAACAAACCAGCCAGAAAACAGAGATAAAGGTGAACGCGAGATGTCCCTCATTTCGGCGGTCGAACATCCAGCAGATAGGAAGCCCCCTGTTTTGGACAGCGACCAAGAGCATCATTTTGTTTGATGTGACTGACAAACCGCTCAAGTATGGGCAGTGCGAGCGCCCAGCGGTACGAATAGGATCATCAAGCTGCGCCCGTGCCTCACGTACGACTCCTTGCCTCGCACGGCAAACCTCGGACACCACATTCGAGTCATCATCTCGCATTGACGCAAGCGGCCATTGTAGTGGCCAGTTGCCCCCCTCTGATGGTTAGTAGGATTCACTAAAAATAACAGTACCGCGTGCTCAGCAGTTTTTCTGCTCCAAACTTTAAACCAGCCAATAAACTAAGCACGCCTCAGTGTCTCTTAAACTAATCCACTGATTGCTCTTGGTTTTGGTTCTCGGTCTCTCGCACAACAACCCTGACCTTTTTTCGTTGTCGCCATAAACGTCTGTAGTACTGGTGTTCGGCAATGTAACCCCATGATAAACTACTGCCACCATTTTTTTGCGGAACGTAAACTTGGAATTCGTGGGGGGACACATTTTTTTCAGTACGGGCGTAAGAGTTCATTGAAACAAGCGTAGCGTCTAGCATTGGTGTTCAGTTGTTTCTATGAATGCCTCAAGACTTCGTGCATAGGTTTCACACCTCAGACAGATCAGACATACCATCTACGGATCATCTACAGATCATGGTCTTTCGAAGGCAGATATATATATTTCCCGATCTTGTATGATCTAGCTCATGTTGCCGGGTGGGAGCCGTGTGATATATCCTGCATGATCTACGGCTGTAGCACATGTTTTCCTGGGTTGGAGCTGTACTGTGCAGATAGATAGATCCTGCACAACCACTCACAACGGCAGCTGATGATCTACCTGCAGGTGATCTGTCTTATCTATCTGATCTGTGTGATCGGTCCGAGGTGTGATAGGTTTCCTTTTCGTTTGGGCTTTTCCCCAGTCTTTAGTTCTTCTTTCGGAGATTTTTTTTTTTTTTTTTTTTTTTTTTTTTTTTTTTTTTTTTTTTTTTTTCCCCGAGTGATCAGACGTGTTTGGATGGCAAACAATACACTACTAACGTAAAAATGGGTTTCGTCGCATTCGTTCTTTGGTTATGGCAGAGATACCTGCTTGCTGGCCCGAGCGACAAGGAGGAGATCCACGAGCAAGGGCTCCGTCGCATCGGCGCCGATAAGGTTGCCATGCCCAGCGGCCGCCTCCTCCAGGCTTCGAACACGGTGAGAGCCCGACCTCGATGGCAATGCCTGGTGGCCACGTCCTCGTCTCTTCGAGTACCGTATCACCCAGGGAGAGGGTAAGATAATACACCCCCTCCTTCCCTGGGATGGATTTCCAAGATAGTTTTCTCGACAACGGAGACAGCGTAAACGCCGAGCGATGCGTCGATGGAAACAATCTTGACGAGATATTTCCGAAACCACCATTTTCGTTTGTGTGTGTGTCTGCCCCCCCTTGACTCGTATGCGTCGTTGAAAATCGGCTTCGATATTCGTCCCAGGGCGTGTGACGCCTTGCGTGTTGTACGGTACGGTCAGCGCCCGATCTCGACGATAAATAAATGCTGCCAAGATCCGCTCATAAACACAACCGGGACAATGTGTTGAACTCTTTTAGGACTGCAATCCCGTTTTGAGGACAAACCACTCTAATAACAAGTAGTTTTTTCCCCGAAACGGGACTGACTGACTGCAGTACAAAAAGGGATAGGCCGAGAGCAACAGGTACATACTGAGGCTAGACTACTATTTCGGGGGACCATAGTAAATAGGACCTACGGTACACACAAAAAAAACGATATATTTCCCTATTTCTACCAACAACATTTGGTCCTGTTTACTATGCCCCCCCGTAATACATAGCATGCTACAACAGCAGTCTACGAGTACATACATGCAAACCTATAAAATGTTAACTCATTTTACTTTTTACAATTGTTTTTTTTTTAATGCTTGATCGAGATCGAAAGTCAAGCGGGATACTTGTGTCACATACATTGCACAACTACCAAATATTTTCACCTGCCGGGTAAATGCAAAGGGACATGTTTTGCGCGTCGCCGGACCGCCGCAGGGACGAGTGCAGAGCTTCGCCGTTTTTTTTTTTCTCGTTTTTTCGGGAGCGCTTGATCGGTTTTCGCAAACTACTACCAATAGTTGGGCATGAGAAACCCGGGTGCACTCCGCGCCGCCCCCCCCTGAATGCTCCACCCTATGGTTGGGTTGGCATCGGTTGGCGACGACGGTGTAAAACACACGCCTCTCACTGCGTGAGCTTGACAACCAAGGTACCACTTTTTTTGTTTTGGCGGTCACCACGGCTGGCGGTCGAGTTAGATCATTTTCGAGCGGGGAGAACCTTTAATCAACACAAGGGGGATATTATCGTATCACGTAGTATTATATATGGTAAGGCACCCACGAGGCAGTTACATAGTAAACCCATTGCTGTCTCTGGAAGTGGCCGCACCAGAAACGAAACCCATTCATTGATGCGATCGTCCATATGCAAGAAAACTCGCCTCAAAAGCGCTTCTTAGTAGGATGCAGCTCACCCTTCATGCGACTCGCCGTACACCTCACGGCGCTTCGCGCCTGGTGCAAGCAGTATCTGCCTGGTCGGTGAAAACCCGACGTGCTCGGTCCCGGCATTGTAGGGATGCGAGGGTCTATGGTCATACGACTTCGGCCATGCATGATAATGAGCACACACACCCCTCCCCCCCCCCCCCCCCCCCGGCCGCCCGTCCCAGAATGTCCCAAACGCGTCTCTGATATCGTGTGCCTCCTAGGTTGATGAGAAACAAATGAATGCCTTGGGAGGGCACGAATTAACGAACATCGTTTCCCTCTATCGCTAAAACAAAACTCGCTCAAGTATTTGCTTAATTCGTTTCATCCACCCCTACCTCCAGTTTGCAGATAGGTTGGGCTGGCGTATCCGTGTGCACGTTCTCCTCCGAGGACGCCCTTTAAACAAGAGCGGGCGGCGATAAGCCGCCGCCGCCTTCTTCCCCACGGGACGAGTCATTCAAGGGTAGGTAGCCATACCCTGAGGAGACAAATGTCGTGTTCCGACCTGTGGGGTGAAGTTAACAATCATTCCACCCTATACAACAGAATGTGAACATGATGGAACACTGTGTTGTCTCCTAAGAAAAAACAAGACACATTTAATTCCCCCACCAACTCGAGTAATTAAATGAATACCAGTATACCCAGTATGTATTTTATATCTATTTCACCCACCTCTTATTCGTGGCATTGCTGCCGCCGTCGTCTTTCAGATTGATGTAATGGTGCTCTACACGACGAAGTCGATGGCGGGAGCCGACGACAGTCCCGCGAGAAGCAGGGCGCAGATGGAGACGGACATCATAACCGCTTACGAGGGCGCAAACAACGCGCTGAATGACTCGCTCGGGGGGACGGAGGTTACTCTCAACGTGGTGCACATTGGATGGGTGCGTGCTGCTCTCTCTCTCTCTCTCCGCGAGACCGCTTTCTGCTCACCTTTTTCTTCTCCTTCTGTGTGTTTTTTTTTGTAATCCTATTATATTGTCTTCGTCCCTTCCCTATATCCGGGGTCGCATACACAGCGGGTCCCCCTCCCCCCTCACCCCGACGGCTCGTGCCTTGCTTTTTCGTCGCGAAAATACTTGAGCCATTTCTTACCTCGTCGACTCGCCTCGAATTGCTGCACGGCATCGTCTCCCAAAAACGACGATCGATTATATTATTTGCCTCTTTTCAATGGCGTGACGTGCTGGCAGGGGGCTTCCCACGGTAGTAGAGGTTGGCGTGTTGTCGCCGCGACTTGAAATGAAGGCGATTTTTTTCTGGGAATTTTCTGGATAGCACGAAATAATCGCGAGAGATGAACGGGATGCTCATTTTAAGGCTGCTCACAACGTGGTACACAAGGAATAGGGTGCAATTTCTTTGTTCTTTTTCCTTGGAGTGAGCGAAGCAGGGTGTTGTTGCCTGCGCTAGTTTCAGCATTGAGCAAAAAAATACGGCCTGTTTATGTTTCGTCCAAGATTCCACCCCAAACCAACTATAATTCCCGGAAAATTCCCAAGTTATTACAGAAAGTGCTGCCTGTCGTATGACCTATTTCGCTGTTACGGCTTTGACCCCATACGCTCGGAACTAAAATCGCTGAAATTGACGAGGTGTTGTGTTGGCCTTTTCTAGCGTTTAATCCACAAGTAAAACAGTGGGATGCCCATTTAATACCACCCCGTGACCTTGGGCCAAATACACGGGGTCTCATCTCTAAGCATGGTCTTGCCTTTTTCTACTGCCGAAAAAATGATCCCATGCTATGTACTCCCACGCCGTTTTTTCTCGTGACAGGCCGATTTTGCCCGGTCTTGTCTCCCGAAAGTTGAAAAAAAAAAAAAAAAAAAAAATGGTCTTGAAAAAGAGGGGGTACCCCCGCCCGTAAAAGTGTACTGTAAAGAGGGTCGTAGGGCTGGGTAAATAT
Organism: Macrocystis pyrifera; assembly: GCA_031763025.1. Taxonomy (NCBI): domain Eukaryota; class Phaeophyceae; order Laminariales; family Laminariaceae; genus Macrocystis; species Macrocystis pyrifera. The sequence goes on along the minus strand of JASSKH010000021.1, from coordinate 3,482,269 downwards.
GCCTTCATTCATTTGCGTGAGTCAGTCGCGTCGTGGACAAATCAGTTTTCACTTCAGAGGGGCACGATGCGTACGCGTTATAGTGGTGTACCCCTTCGAAGACCTCCCGGCTTAAGGCCATGGTAGGGACAAGACCAGGAAAAATCGGCCCGTCAAAACGAGGACAAAACAACTTGGAGTTCGTATGGGGTCATTTTTTCGGTAGGAAAAAAAAAAAAAAAAAAAAACAGCACGAGAAACTCAGACGGAAATTTCTGAAGAGAACACGAAATTTCGGGAACGGTTACATTGTGGAGCAATACAAAGCCCTTCTGACGAAAAGCGTCTGGCTTGCGACAGGATCCTTGTTTCTTGTGAAGAGGTGCCAGCATCTCGTTTTTTTTTTTCTTGTTTTTGGAGGGCCGGTTGTCAATCAGTACATAGTTCTAACCATGTGTCCGGGCGGGAAATCCTTCTCCCGGTCGTTTTTTAAGGCCTCCATTTTTGGTCAGGAAAGGAAAAAAAAAGAACGTGGTCCGCGCTTCCGCGATTGCTCCGTAAGGGGGGCTCGGTTTTCGTGCTCGTACGCCCGCACTTTTCATCCCGACCAGGAATAGTTTCACACCTTTGACAGATCATGTGTAGATCATGTACAGGTCTTTTACAGATCATGATCTAGATCTTTCAGGGAAGACCGATAATATACTCCTGATCTGTGTGATCCGTTCGATCTGTATGACCAGTATGATCAGTATGATCAGTATGATCAGTATGATCTGTATGATCTGTATGATATGTATGATCTGTATGATCTGTATGATCTGTATGATCTGTATGATCTGTATGATCTGTATGATCTGTATGATCTGTATGATCTGTATGATCTGTATGATCTGTGTGATCTGTATGATATGTATGATCTGTATGATCTGTATGATCTGTATGATCTGTATGATCTGTATGATCTGTATGATCTGTATGATCTGTATGATCTGTATGATCTGTACGATCTGCATGATCTGTGTGATCTGTGTGATCTGCATGATCTGTGTGATCCGTGTGATCCGTATGATCTGTATGATCTGTATGATCTGTATGATCTGCATGATCTGTCTGATCTGTATGATCTGTATGATCTGTATGATCTGTATGATCTGTATGATCTGTATGATCTGTATGATCTGTACGATCTGTATGATCTGTATGATCTGCATGATCTGCATGATCTGTGTGATCCGTAAAATCTGGAAGGATCTGCATGATCTGCATGATCTAGCTCATGTTGCAGGGTGGGAGCCGTCTGATACAATCTGCATGATCTATGAATAGCACATGTTTCCTGAGTTGGATCTGTACTATACACAGATAGATAGATCCTGCACAACACCTCACAACAGCATGTTGGCGTCCAGACGATCTAGATCGTTGTCCGTCCTACGCGCGGCGTGTTTTTTGGCCCCCAAAATTGTGACTAGAGGACATCCCGACCCATGGAACAAAGTCGGTACTGCTTGTTGTATCAACCCGAAACGCAAGGCCTGAAGAAACCCCGGGGATGACTCCTAAATGCCCCCGTGGTCGTCGTGGGCTGAATCTCACTCCCCTACCGATGTATCATTCGCGCTTGGTGCAAGCAATGAATGTCTGCCTGGGTCGGTGAAGGCCAGGCGTGCTCCGTCTCGGCATTGTAGGGATGCGAGGGTCTATGTCGGCCATACGACTGCGGCCATGCATGGACATGAGTAACCCCCCACCGGCAGCGTGGTCACAGGACAGGCTCCGAGAACTTCTAGAGCGGAAGAATACCTTAGGAAACCCTTATGGTCTTATGACAACGGCCATGCATGACATGAGTACCCCCCCCCCCCCCCCCCTTGGTCGGTGGAAACCCGACGTGCTCCGTCCCGGCATTGTAGGGATGCGAGGGTCTATGGTCATAATACTTCGTATACGACTACGGCGATGCATTACATGAGTTACCCCCCCCCACACCCCCATCCGTCCCCCCGACTTGCTCTGTCCCGGCGTTGTAGGGATGCGAGAGTCTAAGGTTATACAGCTTCGACCATGCATGACATGGGTACCCCCCCCCCCCCCCCCCCCTCCCCCCCCCCCCCTCCCACATGCTCCGTCCCAGAACTGTATATTGGGATGCGAGAGTCTTTGGTCATACGACTACGGACGTGCCTGACCTGAGGTACACCTTTCCCCCCCCCCCCCCCCCCCCCCCCCCCCCCCCCCCCCCGCCCGCCCGCCGATAAGATCGACTACAATGAGACCGACGACATCTCGGACGCGGTTTTCGACCTGTACCATGGCGACCGCCAGGCTAGCGGGGTCCACGCCCTGAGAGACGAACATGGCGCCGATCTGGTCCAGATGGTTGGGTTTTACCTCGACACGTGCGGCATCGGGTGAGCGGGTAGGAATAACCTGAAAACCGAGGGTAACCTTCGGGTGAGGCATGCCGGTGGTACCCGGGGGTGCACTTTTGAGCGGGCGTACCGAATGTACCGAGGTGTAGGGTATCCGGTATCGAGTTCGTACCGAACCTTACCCGGAGTGTTCGGTACGGGTATAGAGGCCGTACCGAACCTTACCGAAGGCTTCGGTAGGGTACTTACCGAGAAAATATTGACCCCCCCGGGTGTACTTTGGCACTTTCTCTGACGATCACAGCCTTCGATTACAGTGGGGGGGAGGGGGGGGGGGGGAGAGAGGAAGGCACCAGGAAGGGCATTCGAGAAGAGAAAGTGATAGGCTTGTTGGCTCAGGGTGACGCACGAAGCACTACGGGTGTGCTACCGCGGTGTTAACGGGTGTTCGGTTGCGTGTCGGAATGAACATGTGCGATACATTGTTGTCGCAGGGAGAAACACAAAATACAACGATGATAACAACAACAGGCCCCCGTACAAGAAAATGCCTCTCCGGGCTGGGTGGAAAAGTAAGGGTCGGTTGGTCTTCGTATTTGTATCCCAATGACCCTTATACTCCCGTCCACAGCGGCAACGTCCTTGAGAATATCGGGTTTCATTTATTTTTTGAGCTTTTTTTGTGGGGAAGCTAATGATTTGGGGTTAGGAGATCGTGCTCAGCGGCGAGTGCTACACTGCTCGCTACACCCTACCACAGGTGCTGTACTTCAAGGTTTCAGGTCATTGGATAGTCGTTACCCTTTCATGCGTGAATGGTATGATAGGAATAAGCGGCGCGCATTCTCAGATAGTTGGCGCATGGAAATATCAGGTACATCAGAGGTCGCGCTCGGAGGCGAGCGCTACACCAGCTCCTGCGGGTGTAATAGCCCATACGCTCGAGGGTTTCTCTAGGCTGGCGCCTCTTCTAGATTCCAAGTCCTGCCTTTGTTGCTGATGGATTCGTACCGTAGGCTCACAGCGCACACTGTTATTTTTTCACGTCCCCCCTGATGCTAGCTCGGTTTATTGCGTAGGCCCCGATGTTTTCGTGTTGACTAATTGTTTTGTGCTTTTTGCTTCCAACGACGGGGCTATATGTATAGATATGCATAAGGGAAGTTGGTCAATGTGAGATCGTCATCATAATCATCATCCATCATCAATCGTCATCATCGTTATAATCATCATCAATCATCGTCATCATCGTCATCAATCATCATCATCGATCATCATCATCATCATCAATCATCATCATCAATCATCTTCATCAATCATCATCAATGATCATCATTAATCATCATCATGATCATCAATCATCATCAATCATCATCATCAATCATCATCAATCATCATCTATAGTCATCAATCATCACCAACCATCATCAATCATCACCATCAATCATCACCATCAATCATCTTCATCAATCATCATCAATGATCATCATTAATCATCATCATGATCATCAATCGTCATCATCAATCATCATCATCAATCATCAATAATACTCATCATCATCATCATCATCAATCCTCATCATCCATCATCATCACCATCATCATCATCAATCATCACCATCAGCACCATCATCGCCATCATCATCATCATCATCATCACCATCACCATCACCACCATCATTAGTACAAGATCATCAGCGAGTCTGCATCTGTAGACTTGAGCTGCAGAGCACACATCAATACCGACGCAAAATTTAGCTCTAACGACGCAAAATTTAGCTCCACTCGAATGCTGGCGTCGACACGTTGATCCGACAAATCCCGTTCACACACAAAAAAAAAGGGACTAGCCCCGAAACCGAGAGCCTTGACGCCGTTGGGACCAATCAGGCACCAGACAAATAATCTACAGACCATGTACAGATCATGATCTAGATCTATCAGGGCCGAATATCCGTATGATGTGTATGATCTAGCTCATGTTGCCGGGTGGGACCCGTATAGCCCGTATGATCTATGAGTAGGACATGTTCGCTGGGTCGGATCTACCTGCCCTATAAGGCAAATCCCGCACAACCTCTCACGGCGGCAGGCTGTGATCTATCTGATCTATCTGATCTATCTGACATATCTGTAGATGATCTGCATCGTGGCCTGTCCGCCGGGCCAAAACAATCGTCTCCATGTTGGCGACCCCGACTTGTTCGATTGAAAATCGTACGATTGCCTGAATCGGATGAGTCGGGTGCTTTCTCACGGGGCTGCGACCAAAAGCAAGTCCGGGCGTTTCCCTCTGAAGGTGTCAATCGTGCCCTCCGCAACCGTAACGTCGCCCGAAACAACCCCGCCACGGCCCAGGTTTACGATGAGGAGTCCGTCGGCGGCTTTCGGTTCGTACGGGTACTCCGTCGTGCATACGAACTGCCTCGTTAATTTCTCACATATACACGAGATCGGGCACAACTTGGGGGCAAACCACGACAGAATGAACTCGGACGCAGCGCACGCCTACGCCTACGGCTTCCGACAATGTCAGGGAACGAACGCGTGAGCCAGCTAGATACCTCGGGGGGGGGGCTCGGGGGCGGGAGGGGGAGGGAGGGGGGGGGGGGGGGGGGGATGTACTCGATAGGAGAGATGTTCTCGATGTCATGCATGGCCGTAGTCGTATGACCATAGACCCTGGCTTCCAGAGACAGCAATGGGCTTACTATGTAACTGCCTCGTGGGTGCCTTACCATGTACACACAACGTGATACGATCATCCCCCTTGTGCGGAGTGAAGGTTTTCTTCGCACAAAAATGATCTATTAACTTGACCGCCAGCCGTGGTAACCGCTAAAAAGTAGGGAAAAAACGGTAACCTGGCTGTCTAGCTCACGCGGTGAGAGGCGTGTTTTGCAGCGTCGTCTCCAACCGACGCCAATCCAACTTAGATACATACCAGGCATATAATATAGGGGGTGGGTACGCAGCTGTTGTTGTCTTAATAGTCATTCGAGCCGCAGCACCGTTTCTACTCCTCGTAGAAAACAAGGGGCGGGGGTGTACTCATGCGCTCGGCCTAGGCGGGGGCCGGGGGGGGGGGGTAGGGGGCTGGATAAACACAATCTGGAGCCTATTATCATGCACGGCACGTGGTCGTATGGCCGTAGACACGCGCATCAGGGAGAGGCGTTCCGGTCTTTGCCTGAACCTTTTACGTGTCATAACAGTGATGGCGTGACGTGTTGCTCGTGCTGTTGCGTTATTGCGCTCCCGCCAGAGGCATTTCGCGTTAACGCGCTCCCGCCAGAACCGTTATGAGCGGACGGGGGGGCGACTGATGTCTTCCCGTTTCCAAGCCAGAAGAGGGATTTACGGCGACCCATACCGTAGGAGCGTACATGGGATGTGTGACCACGTGATCGGTACGAAAGCACCAGTGAGAAACGTCGACAGGGTTGAGAGATGGGAAGCGAACTCAAAAACACCATGCCAGGTACGTACTACTACTGTAGTACGCAATTCGGTTGTGAACGAGAGTTACTACATAGGGGCTGAGCCCTGGCACCGGATACTGACAGTTCAGTGTGCGCTGGCAAATACGCAGTGAAGAGCATCACGTAATAATTTGGGAGTTAATAGTTCCAGGCTCGATTTTTGGGACAACGAGAAGAATGTGGCCATTCTTGCATTGAATGTATGAGCAGGACACCATCCTACGTAGCGTACGAATTAGAGCCCGACCCCACAATGAAGAGCTATAGTACTTATTGAGACCACTAATAACAGCGGGTGTACTTGGTGTTGGCGCACGTCTAAGAAACACGCCAACGAATTGTACAACGAAATCCCATCACAATGTGCCCCTGAAGGGGGAGATCAGAGAGGGAGGAGGAGAGTCTTGTGATTTGTTTGTGCTGGTGGGAGCTTACGACCCTGCGCCTCGAGGGCGGGAGCAATGAAGCAACACTACCCATCAGAGTGGTTTTGTGATACGCCTGCGCGATGATCGGTATACAGGTGTAATCCAGTATACCGATTGATGACGGAGTCAGTATGATATCTGCGGCTTGGGGCTGCCAGTGCCCAGCCCCAAGATTTTCCCCGATACACAACTTCCGGATCCCTTACCCCCTCCCCTCCCCTCCCTCTCCCTCTGAAAATTACGTTCAATATATAATGTATAACAGTTGGGTCGTAAACGAGATTTTCTCGATGCGTGAACCCCCCCCCCCCCCCCCCGCTGCTCCGTCCCGACATTGCATGTATGCGAATGTCTGTGGGCACACGACTACGGCCATGCATGACACGAGCACTGACGGCAATGCCGCAATAGAGCCCGCAGTAGTGGCGGCGATGGAAGAGTAGAGTATTCTGTAGCTGAGTTGAGTTTTCGGGGTAGAGTAAAATAAGAACAGAGTGAATTCACACCTCAAGCCACGGGCGTCGAAGCCGGCTGCTACCCAGGGGTTTTTATGTTTCGTTCCCAAGCAAACCGCCGCCACACAACAAAGTACAACCCCCCCCCCCCCCCCCCCCCCCCCCCCCCTTCGAAGTATTCCGATTACTGAGTTGTTAGTTTGCACCTCAAATATCCTCTGACAGAGTACCCCCCCCCCCCCCCCCCCCCCCCCCTCCATGCTTAGTAGGATGCAGCTCATCCTTCATGAGACTCGCCCAACACCTCACGGCGCTTCGCTCTTGGTGCAAGCAATGCCTGCCTGGTCGGTGAAAACCCGACGTGCTCCGTCCCGGCATTGTAGGGATGCGAGGGTCTATGGTCATACGACTACGGCCATGCATGATAATGAGTATACCCCCCCACCCCCCCCCCCCCCCCCCCCCCCCCCCCCGCCGCCTCTTCTTCCTGTGAAAACCATGCTGAAGGTATCGCACCATCATGGCGTACGAATCCGGCTGCGTGTCGGCTCCGCGCGTGAACATTTTTTTTTCGAGCCCCGAGCGGAAGTACGCTAACGTGCTTCAGGGGAGTCAAACGGAAGACAACGCCCGCGCGATTCGTCAGTCGGCGGTAAGTTCACCCCGGGGAAGAGAGTGGAAGAGAGAGGAATTTTTCATCCAAAACCGGGGACGTAAGAAGAGCATCCCCTGGTGGTGGTGGTGGGGGGGAACCTGCTGGAAGTACGCAAGGAGAAAGTTAGCGTCAAATGTGCATCCTTGGCCTTCTAGAGTGGCACGAGAACGCGACGACGAAGCGCATCAGCGGAAAAAAAAGAACACGCGCGCGCGAGCGCGCGCCGAAGTGCAGAAATAGTTTTGCAAGTCGCTCTCGTTTCAGATTTTTATATTCATGTTTTCCACCCGGCAATCTAACTGCAGACTGGGCATGTTGTCGTCGCCCACTCATACGTTTTTTCTGGAAAAAGAAGAAAGAAAAAAAAATTGTAGATATGATTCTAATAAGACTAAACGCGTGCGCCCGGATAGCAGGAAGAGTCTTCTGTGTGGAGTCAGTCTGGTAATTTTTGCGCAAGCAAGCGAGAGAGCGGAGAAGGCCCTCTGCAAACACGGTTGGAGGCACCCTGTGGCAGCCGGGCTACCTTGTCGGCGCCAGTGCCAGCGAAATTTTTTGTTATTACGGGGGTCCATAGTTAATAGGACCTATGGTGTACATAAAAACCTGTATATTTACCTGTTTTTACCAACAATATTTGGTCCTATTTACTATAACCCCCCCGTAATAGTAGTATTTGTATTATTGCATCTGCCTTCCGACTATGTGCAGCATTTGAGCTTCAACTTTTGCCAGTCATAAGCCTTTCCCGGAAGAAGAAGAACAATTATAATAACAAGAAACATGAGGGAAATAAACAAAGGAGAAAAACCCATGCCCGAAGTCTATTCATAACTACCTCCTGCACCTACTCCCGGCTCAACATCCCTCTGTTGTGATATGGCATTCACCACCTGCCCTCGAGAACAGACAGCACCGTCGGTTACAGTGCGTCCTTTCTTTCGGAAGATTTTTATTCTGCCACGAGCGCAAGAGGTGGGGCTGAAGAGTCTCTGCCGCCCCATGATAACGCTCTTCGACATACAGTAGCAGTTATAACAGAATTATCGTCGTCGCCATCGTGTGCCCTAAACACCATTCACGACGATGAACAGCCGCCACTTTTTTTGTCCAACAGCTGGGACTACATTACGACAGTGCGGGGTCTACCCTCCATCCCTGTCCTCGCCCCCTCTCCCCCCATCCCCTCCTTTTACGGACATGCATGGCATGAGTACAACTCCCCCCCCTGCGTCTCGAAAGGGATGCGCGGTCAATGGTCAACAAAGGCAAGCAACAAGTGAGAACGCATCCCCCCCCCCCCCCCCCCCCCCCCCCCCCCCCTCCCCCCTTCTTCCCTTCTTTCCACCTCCGTCCCCTACCCCTCACACCTGCTTGCCGTCCCGCCTCGCGCGCGCGATTGTACCGGCTATATTCGGCGCTATATACTGTCAAACCGCCCCCGACGTGGGGCTTCGGCAACAACACGCTTCCCTCGGGTGCACCGAAATACGCTGGGGGAACCCTTACGACAACAACAAAAAATGGACTCACCGCGCCGGAACGCTCCTCGAACAATCCAATGCAGACGGTGGCGGCAAACTTCCGAGAGAGCATTTCCACTCTGAGGTCTCAGACCCCTGGAGTTACCCCCTCCGTGGTGTCTACGACAGCTGGTCCCTTCGCTCCAGGCCCGTCGACGGCTGTCGAGAAGCCGTCAGCGCCCGAGCCAACGAAGGCGCCGACGGCCAAACCGAGTAACAAGGCTTCACCCGCGCCGAGCGCGCCCACGGCTTCTCCTGCGCCAACCTCGAAGCCAACGGTCATGCCGGCGGAAGAGCCAACGGTCAAACCGACTGAAAAGCCGACGGTTAAGTCGGCGGAAGAGACGACGGAAAAACCAACGGTCAAGCCGACACAGACACCAACGGAAAATCCAACGGTCAAACCGACGGAAAGTCCAACGGAAAAACCAACGGTCAAACCGACGGAAAAGGCAACGGAAAAGCCAACGGTCGAACCGACGGAAAAGCCAACGGAAGCGCCGACGGTCAAACCGACGGAAAAGGCAACGGAAGCGCCAACGGTCGAACCGACGGAAAAGGCAACGGAAAAACCGACGACGGAAAACAATAACAACAACAACAACAACAACAACAACAACAACACACCGCAGACGCCTTCGCCGTCGTCTTCGCCAGGAATTGGGGTCGTTGTCAACCCAAGGGCATCTCCACAGCCCACGACCGGCTCTTCAACAACCTCGCCACAGGCGTCGACGTCCGCTGGCGGGACTCCAACGGGGAGTAGTAGTATGTCGACGGAGAACTGGTCGAGTCCGTCGCCCACGGCGATAGAAACGCCGCAGCAGCCAGGTCAGCCGACAGCAGCAGCGGAAGAAGTCTCGACCTACCCCGAGGCGATATTCGGGAAGAGGATGAGGTGGAAAGGCTGCTATCGAGATGATGCCAACGACAGGTAGGTAGTCCGGCGGATGGCAGAGGTGGTCAAAAGTGAGCATTGCTTGTCGCCGAGTTGGCGCTCCTCTTTTTGTTATATACTTGTACACACCCAAAAACGATGTCTACTTTTGTTTGTTTGTTCGCTCGTTTGTTTGTTTGTTTGTTTGTTTGTTTGTTTGTTCGTTTGTTTGTTCGTTTATTTGCTCGTTTTTTTTTTTTTTTTTTTTTCACAGCAACTCCTTCGGCGGACGGGGGTAAGAGTAAGTGTCGACCCCTTGAGGATAGCGCTGCCGTTGGAAGTAGGGCCAAGTTTTAGGTTCGCCTTGTGTCGCCCCTGGTGGTTTAGTGGCTAGCCTCGAAAGCTACTGACGTCGAAGGTCAGGGTTTGGAGCAATGCCGCTTTCTTCGGCTGTTCATTTTGAGCCAAATCGACCGCAGAAAGCGCCTGGCGTGTGTGTGCGCGCGCAAATTTCGACGCGACTTGACGAGGGAAGAAAGCGCTGCAACCTACCTTCTCGCGATAAAAACCAAAAGGTACGTCATGTAGTGTGGAGGGGGGAGGAGAGCCTCCTTTGTGACCCCCGATCTGGGCTACGACTATTACGGGAGACCATTGTAAATAGGGCCAAATATTGCTAGTAAGAATAGTAAAATATGTACCAGGTAGGTCTTTGTGTGTACCGTAGGTCCTATTTACTATGGTACACCCCCAAATCGTAGGAGGGAGAGAGGAAAAGGGCGGAGATGGTGAGTGGGAAAGGGAAAAATGGAAGAGGATAAAGAGGACAGCAGTGAAAGGGTCATGTCCACCACAACTTCCACACCTAAAAAATGATTGTCGCGGGTCAATTTGAAGTCGGTTGTATACATGTAGAACGAACACCCACAGCGTTGCTGTCGTGCCAACCGCAGCGCGAGCTCGACCTCGAGGCAGGGTTTTCAATCGACTGGGCTTGGGTTGGACCAAGGTTGAACTACAGTAACTCCCCCCTCCTTCTTCCTCCCTTTTTATGTTTGATTATGGTTTTGTGCGACGCCAGGGCGAGCTACAGCAAGCATGCCGCCTGCGGTAGAATAATCACTGGCGTCTATTTTACGCTGGGTGTTTGCATTTACACCGCACACAAAGTAAATTACGCCTGGAAGGTGTGAATAGTGAACCTCCACTACTTGTTCGAACGCCCCCCACCCTCACCCCCCCCCCCTCCCAAAAAAGAAACTAAAACTAGAGTAACGTAGTTTGCGTGTCTTTTTCTCATCGCGGAGAAACGCGTGACAGCGTGCGAGTTTTTTTTTTTTTTTTACAAATTCGATGAAAATCGACGTGTGCATTGAGAAACAAATGCAGGCCCATCTGCGAGATGAAAAAAAAAATGGAGGTGCATAGGGATGCACCTGTGTCATTCGTCTGAGCTTTCCTCACTCGAGAACCTCAGTGACGCGTGCTACCACAGGAGTAACTTTTTTTTTGTCGCTCGCAAAATTTTTTTTTCGTCTGACCGAGTCCCTTAACCCAAAAATGTTCTCGGCATTCCATTTTAGGTTTTACGACATTATTCGTCGTGTACCTGTTAAAACTAGGTTTTTTGGATTTTTTGTCGGGGTGTGCCCTTTTCAGCTTTTCCCCCCCCCCTAAATCAGTTTTTGGGCGACTTCGCAATAGTATAGGGCTCCTTAAGGTCAAGTGACGGGCCTCAGAATTTTTTATGTGTCACCCCTACCGCAGCTTGTAAATAGTGCCGGTAGTGTTGCTAGATAGTGCCGGTATTATTGCTAAATAGTGCCGGTATGCGCGAGTTAACATTACCCATGGTCTATAGTAGGTGAAAACCTTTATTTTTGGCGTCGCCGGCAGTACGCGGTGGGTTCGAATCTTACACCTCGAAGTTTCCTTTTCAGATAGAAACGCTTGCGCGTGCGTCCCCCGAAAAATATCTCACCTGGTTTCCCCGGGGGCTGAAACGAAACGGGTAGGCCAACAACGCATGGCCGTGCCTAGACGGTATCGACGTTCCCAAAGATCCCGCCGTTCGGAAGGAGGGGGGGGGGAGCGTGTGCCATAAGGGTTCACCCCGGGCTGGGTAGTCGATCGATATACTTTACCCCCATACCTGTAGCTCAGTAGGTGACACCTTCAGGTAGATCTCGTAGCGAAACATAGTGTACAATACAAAACGATTATGGGTGGTTCTCTTAGTCGAGAAAAAAGTTTCGCACCAGTCAGAAATGGTCAACAGGTTTGGCCAATAAAGTGTTGTCTTTATCGTAGATCACGTCGGAGGCGTTCTCGGCGGGGAGGGGGGGGTGTACTCGATAGGAGAGATGTACTCGATCTCATGCATGGCCGTAGTCGTATGACCATAGACCGTCGCGTCCCTACAATGCCGGGACGGAGCGTGTCGGGTTTTCACCTACCAGGCAGACATTGCTTGCACCAAGCGCGAAGCGCCGTGAGGTGTCCGGCGAGTCGCATGAAGGGTGAGCTGCATCCAGCTAAGAACCGCTTGTGAGGCGGACTTGCATACGGATGACAGCTTCAATGAGTTAGTTTAATTTCTGGCGGGGGGGGGGGGGGGGGGGGTTGGAAGGGAACACACCTGCGACCCCGGATCGTTCGGAGAGCTGGAAAGTAAAACTGATGGATGAAAAAAAGGAAAGCGTCCCCGGCGGCTTGGTAGGTGGTCCGCGTGGCTACTGATATCAATTTCGTGGGTTCGAGTCTCACCGAGTTCATAGCCGTAAGGATTTTTTCTTGCATGAAAATTTGATCAGCGAAAAGCGCCGAGAGCGTGAGGTATGTGGCGACATTCTGTGAAAATCGACGAGCAGTGGGAATGCTGAACCCTATCAGTATGCGCGACAAAAAAAATATAAGGCACGTACCGGGGGGGAGAAGGGACGACACCTGTGTCCACGGCTTGTCCAGAAGATCGTCGAGGGTAACTTCCTCCTACGAGTTACGCTGGAAAGTAAAAGTGATGATGAAAATAAAAAAAAAGGGTGGATACCAGGTCCCCTTCCCCTCTATAGCACCGCTTCATGATACGATCCAAGCCGACACTCAAGATCCGCCACTCAGGTTCCGTGTAGACCCGAGGTCCTATCCCACCTCGGTGTGTACTCCATATAGACCGCAAGCACAACAAGGGGAGAAACGTGCGCGGGGGGCGTCTGCCCCCACGTTGGCGTCGTCGGGCTGTAATTTTTTTTTTGGTCAAGTTATTTTTGTTGTTGCATTTAATACGTACAATTTTGCCCCGTTTCGCTTAAAAATACATACATACCAGGTATATCCCCCCCCCCCTCGTCCCGCACCGGAAATTAAACTAACTCACTGAAGCCGTCATCCATATGCAAGTCCGCCTCGCAAGCGGTTCTTAGCTGGATGCAGCTCACCCTTCATGCGACTCGCCGGACACCTCACGGCGCTTCGCGCTTGGCGCAAGCAATGTCTGCCTGGTCGGTGAAAACCCGACACGCTCCGTCCCGGCATTGTAGGGATGCGAGGGTCTATGGTCATACGACTACGGCCATGCATGAGATCGAGTACATCTCTCCTATCGAGTACACCCCGCCCCCAACCCCCGTGGGTTTCTTAGTCCGGAGTGCTCGTAGGGAGCAATCGGCGTTGAAGCTTGTCGTGCTTCGTACACATTTGTCGGCATAGCAGCAACGGTTGTGATGAAATGGTTTTATTATTACGGGGGAACATAGTATATAGGACCAAATATCGTTAGTAAAAATAGGTAAACATATAGGTTTTTACGTATGCCATAGGTACTGTTAACTATGGACCCCCGCAATAACATCTAGTAAAAAGTTACGCCCGGCCCAAAATGCGCGCGGTCTCTTGTTGCACGCGGGCGTGTGAAAACTGCGTATTGTTTCGGCGACTATCGCAGGGTGATGACGGACAAGACAAGCATGCCTGCTATCGAGGGGGTCACCCCCGGAATGGTTCTCGACAACTGCCTGGCCCACTGCTACAATCTCGATGCGTCCTTCAAGTTCTTCGGTGAGTTTTTTTTTTTTTTTTTTTTTTGGGGGGGGGGAGTTGCTTCCGGTCGTTTTTATTTTTTTGTTCCAAAGCGCTAAAAATGCCTTTAACCCTCCTTTATTACCGCTGCAGTCCCGTTTCGTTTCGGGGACGAACTGCTCAGAATAAAAGATCTGAGAATGGTTTGTTTGTCCCCTCAAGATCGAACTGCAGTCCCAAAGGCATAAACATATCTCAGGCACTGGTACAATGGTGGACGACGTGAAAGTCCTTCGATGCAAAAAAAAAAAAACAAGCAACATGTCAAAATACGACACAAATTTACGGGGGTCCGTAGTTAATAGGACCTATGGGGTCCATAAAAACCTTTTACATCTACTTATTTTTACTCGCGATATTGGGTCCTGTTTACTATGGTCCCCCGTAATAGCACACAACAACCGTATACCGCTATGGGCGGAAATATAAGGACACTTTACACATGAAGATGAAGACCGAGCGGTCCTCTTATTTAAGCACACACGCCCTAATTGCAGGCCCGATTTTCTTGTCTCGAAAACGTGAGAGGGGGGCGCACACGCACACGCACACGCACACGCACACGCACACGCACACGCACACGCACACAACGAAAAAATGCTGGATTTTTTTGGGGGAAAAAATCTCGTCGAGATCTTTTCGGTGTGGGCGCGTCGCTCGGCGTCGTTTTTTTTTTTTTCGTCCTCAAGTTCGTCAGGAGGGGGGGGGGGGGGGGGGGGGGGGGGGGGGGGGGGTGTTTTCTTGTCACCCGTGTGATACGGTAGTAGTGTGTTATTTTATCACCGGTGTGATACGGTGGTGTGTTATCTTATCACCCGTGTGATACGGTAGTGTGTTATCTTGTCACCCGTGTGATTCGGTAGTGTGTTATCTTATCACCCGTGTGATAGGGGTGTGCTATCTTATCACCCGTGTGATACGGTGGTGTGTTATCTTATCACCCGTGTGATACGGTAGTGTGATATCTTATCACCCTTGTGATACGGTAGTGTGTTATCTTATCACCCGTGTGATGCAGTAGGGTGTTACCTTATCACCCGTGTGATACGGTAGTGTGTTTTATTATCACCCGGGGCGATACGGTAGTGTGTTATATTATCACCCGTATCTTATCACCCGCGTGGTACGCTGTGTCATCTTGTCACCCGTGTGATACGGTAGTGTGTTTTATTATGACCCGGGTGATACGGTAGTGTGTTATATTATCACCCGTGTGATGCGGTGTGTTTTCTTATCACCCGTGTGATACGGTAGTGTGATATCTTATCACCCGGGTGATACGGTAATGTGTTATCTTATCATCCGTGCGATGCAGTAGGGTGTTACCTTATCACACGTGTGATACCTTGTGGTATCTTGTCACAGGTGGTTTACGTTATACCATTACTGTAGATACCGCTGGAAACGCATTTCGTTGGTTCGCTCAGTGTTGGGTGTGCGTCGGTACACATGCTGTCGGTGTCGACGTTTCGATCGCTCCGGCAGCCTCTCGTTCTTTTCCGGACACGTATGTCCGTCTGTCTCCTGTCGCCCTTCCGCCCCATCGGCCTGTCATGGTTTCAGACAGGTCGGTCGGTCGGTCGGTCGGTCGTTCTATCTGTCAGTCCATTCGTCGGCTTAATCGGCCAGGTGGTCGACAGACGCCAGGTATTTCTGCGACGTCGGAGCTCAAACGTAAAATACAGATCACGTACAGATAAAAAAAAAAAAACAAACCCATCCATGATGGTTGGCGTATACATACGGTAGATGATGTAGTATGGGAGCTCACAGGCTGTGCTCGAGGCTTGAACTTCAAGCAAGGAGCGAGCACTGTCTCTGGGTGAATGCCGCCGAAACTGCTGTGTGCTCGAGTGGCGGACACCAACGCACCAACCATTGCGATCGCCAACGTGACATCAACCAAGGCGTACTGAATGAATTCGCCATCCGAGGAAGCGCAGCAGCAGCGGCAGCAGCAGCAGCAGCAGCAGCAGCAGCATGAGCTTCAACGCTGATCACACTCACAAACATTCTCATACACATCCCCCCCCCCCCCCCCCCCCAAAAAAAAAAAAAAAAAAAAAAAAAAAAAAGGAGAAGAAGAAGGAATTAAACCAAGCGAAGCGAATTGTAAAAAATAAAAAAAAAAAAAATAAAAAAAAAAACGAAAAAAGACAACCAATGTATTTGCCATGGTATGCGCGAAGTCTTTCTCCCTGCTTAACTAACGTCCACCTACCTCCATTGGTTGACAACCGCTGCAATCTATTTCTCGTGAGGTGTGGAGAACGGGGAGGACTGCTACTGCGCGTTCGACAGCGCGGAGTACGAACGCCTCGGGGAGCTGGAGAGGTCGGACTGCGAAACGCCGTGCGCTGGAGACGAGACGACCACATGCGGAGGAAAGGAAGCGGTCGGGTGTTCAGGATAAGGAACGAGATCATCGACTTCACCGTCGACTCTCAGCTACCGCAGTGAGGGACCGATCGTTTTTCTGTCACCAGCACTTCAGCACCTTAACTGTTCGGGGGACAAACCAGTCGAAATCCAAGTACTTTGTCGGTCTTATAAGGGTTACCTCCAGCATTTACTTGTTCAGACCGGTGCCACGCTCGGTAGAGGGGGAGGGGGGGGGGGGGGGGGGGGGTGATGACATGATTTTCCCTACACCGTTTACCCCACTCGGGCGAGTAGCTAATAATAGCTCTCTGCGCCTCACTGAAAAACCGGACACGAGGGAAAATATTTTGTTGGCACAGAGAGTGGTATGAAGCGAATAGCCTCACGGCGGCGTACATCGCGATAAACAA
Source organism: Macrocystis pyrifera (assembly GCA_031763025.1). NCBI lineage: Eukaryota > Phaeophyceae > Laminariales > Laminariaceae > Macrocystis > Macrocystis pyrifera. Next base: position 3,465,626 of record JASSKH010000021.1, on the reverse strand, counting down.
AAAAAGTCTTTTTAAAACGCCTAGGCAATCCTCTTACTACGGGGGGCCATAGTAAATAGGACCTACGGTACATACAAAAACCTATATGTTTCCCTATTTTAGTTAACAATATTTGGTCCTATTTACTATGGTCCCCCGTAACAGGGCTGCAGTCCCGTTTGGGGATCAAACCAGTCAAATTCTCGAGTGGTTTGTCCCTCAAGACGGAACTGCAGCCCTCAAAGTTTTTGTTGTTGATGAAACACCCCACCCCAACGAAATAGGGCATGACCATTAACAGTCACTGGGCCGAGTGCCTCTGAGCGACCGAAAACATAGCTACAAAAAAAAGTAATCCCCCTACGTGCCGTCATTGCACTACTTTCCGTGTTAGACTTACCCCGCTGCTGCAAAACACGGCGACGATAAAGCACTGCCGTGCTAATTCCCAGGTGTCAACCTAATTCGTGCGTGTATGCGGGGTGGGTGGGTGGGTGGGTAGGTGGGTGGGTAGGTGGTGATAGTCGGTGTTCGGGCTAATGTTAGAGTTCGGTTCGGAAACGGTTGGTCCGAACTGCAACAAGCGATACATAAATCTGCTTTTGGTTTCGGTGTTTTCGATCCGTCTCGGAAGGGATGCGTGGCCAATGGTCACATGGCTCGAGGCAAGCAACAAATGAGTACCCCCCCCCCCCCCCCCCCGCCCAACTTGTCTACGCCTCCTAGAAAGGAACGCAAGGGTGGACATAATGTTGTAATAACTACATGACTCCTGCAGCTTCAGATTATGTCCTCCTCATGTACGGGATGTGTATGCTGCATGAGGCCGTATAAAACCCGTATATGAGCAGGCGCGATCGAAGTATCACTATTCATAGTATCACAGTCAGTCTGCAAAGACGAGTGTCGACGAAAATACTCGATCTCACAGTTGTTGTGTTTTTTTTTTTCAATTTTTATAAATGACGAAGCTGGGCAAGCTAACATACTGCACCTGCACCTGCTGCTGCTGCTGCTGCTGCCGCTGCTGCTGTACGTCCTTCCACAGAAAGACGGTACACTGGGACAGAAAACGGTATCTCCCTGTTCGACGTTGCGCCTTGAACAGATGATTTCGTTTCCTATACACCGTTAATTGGCGTAAATTCACCGATGTACCGTATTTTGGATTATCGCGAGGTAGTGCGGACATGTTTGGAACTTTCAGCTTTCAAGAAGACCATAGGTTAAACCTAGGGAGCACGGTGTCAAGGATACACGGCAGTTATGAGGGACGCGTACTGTACAGTCGCGATACCAGCAGGATTCAAAGGCGCAGGGCCTTGACAAAAGCTTTCTCGACCCCCTCGGATAAAAAAAAAAGCACATCTCGTCGTTGCGTCTCTCACGGGTCACTTACACTCTGCCCAAATCACAGCTACGAGGGGTGCTTCAACCAAACGCTCTCCGACTTCGAGATGGAGAACGTGCCCGTGATCGACTTTCAGTACACGACTCAAGAGTCTTGCGACATCCATTGCGAGGACGCGGGGTACGGCTACTTCGCGCTGGAGTTCGGCTTCCTTTGCCAGTGTGGGGATGTCCTGCCAGACCCCAGCAGGGGGGTGGGCGATGGCTTGTGTGATTTGGTGAGTTTTGTCTTGGCCATTCGCGTTCTCCGCATCGCGGGAGATTTATCAACCATATACGCATTCACAATACATCGTAACTTTGTTAAACATTTAGTTTACGTACATGCATATATTCTCTGCTAAAAAAACTAAATATATATATATATATATATCATTTTCTGGGAACGGTTATGAGATATCGACGCAATAATGGTTGGGTTCATTCATGCCGCACATTCGTCGGATGGCAAACGCAATCATGGTTCGTGCATGGCTTCGGTTTCCTTATCGGTCTGGGCCTTCCCTTGGTTGTTTTCTTCCTCGCCATCTTCTTCTTCGAGGGAGGATTTTGTTTTTTTAAATGAGTGATCGACGTCGAAGCTCATGGAGCTTGCTGCACCGTTGCGATTGTTAGATGGCAAGAACACGATAGGAATACAACGGGCGAGCGGGCCGGCGGGCAAGCAGACGGGCGGACGACTCGACTTGCCCTCGGGCCCCATGAACGAGTGTATGCCAGGTAGCAGCGTTCGTACTTATGTACATGCCTCGTCTCTTCGTAGAGCATGGTCAACCGGCACAACAGTAGTGTGCGACGGCACTAAAGAAAATACTATCTCAGGGCTGGTCACGGGTCAGGTCAAACCTCGCGGGTCGGGTCGGGTCGGGTTGAGTCAGGGTGACCTTGCCCGACCCGTGAGAAAAACTCCTGACCCGACCCGACCCGACCCCCGCGAGGTTTTGAAGACCTTCTGAGCCCGACCTGCGGGTCGGATCACGACCCGCCGAACGCCATGGGAAACAAGAGTTACGATGTTTTAGGTTCGTTTTTGTTTTCAGGAACAGTGAGAGCACTTTTTGTTGTTGTTGTAGGACACGCCCTGCCTCGCGCACATACATGGTAGTGGGAGCCTGGCCAAAAACAAGCGCTTGCTATTCCTAACACTACTCCCGCCGCTGCTGAAAAAAAGTCTACCAACACTACTAATAAATTGTTCTTCTCCCCCCGAAATGCGGGTTGATTACAATTTTGTTCGATTTTTTTCACACGTACCACAACACACCCTTTTCTTGTTTATAAAAAGTAGGGAACACCCTGCCTCACGTGGACATTTGAACCTGTTGACAAAACAGGCGTTTTTCAACCCTGATGCTACTGAAAATCAGCCGGCGCCGTAAAACCAAGCGGTTGCCCCCCCAAACATTTTGGTTGCTACATTTTACATTTTGCTTCGGTTCTTACGCGAGCCTAAAATAACTCTCTTTTTTTTTTTGAAAGAAGGACACACCCTGCATCACGTGAAAAATTGAACCTGTCGACCAAACAGGCGTTTCTTAACCCTAAATACTACAGAAAAAAAACCAACCCACGCTAAACCCGAGTGATTTTTACCCCCAAATGTGGGTTACTACATTTTGGTTCGGTTCTTGCACGGACCATAAGAAATCCGTTTTGTGTTTTTTTTTTTTATAAAAGTAGGACACGCCCTGTCTCACACGCTGTGGTCATTTAAGCCTGGCGACAAACCTGGAGTTTCTTATCCTTAGTAGTACTACTGAAAAAAAACAACCTACACTGAGTCAGTGTTTTCCCCAAAAATTGTGAGGGCAGTCAAGTTCTAAAGGGGCGACAGGTCGTATCGCGTACTGTACACGAGTTTGTACTATATTGTAGGGATACCCCGCTTTATTGAGGTACCTTCCACCGCCCCCTTCCCCCCCCCCCCCCCCCCCCCCCCCCCTCCTTCCTCCCTTTCCCTCCTTCCTCCCTTCCCCTCCTCCCGTCCTTCATCCCCCCTCTCCACCTTCCTTCCTCCCTCTTCACCCCCTCCCCCCCCCCCTCCCTCTTCCTCCCTCCCTCGTCCCTCCCCCCCCCCCCTTCCTCCCCCCCCCCCCCCCTCCTCCTCCTCCCCCCCCCCCCCCCCCCCCCCCCCCCCCCCCCCCCCCCCCCCCCCCCCCCCCTCCCCCCCCCCCCCCCCCCCCCCCCCCCCTTCCTCTCACATGCGCCCCCCCCCCTCCTTCCTCTCACATGCGCACTTTTGTTTCTATGCACTGTACATTTTTATACTATAGCCGTGCGCCAGCCCCGACACTAACAAAACATGCGGGGGAAACTGGCACAGCTCCATTTTCAGGGTGGGGATACTAGACACCTTGGAGATACCGGAGTCGCCGACAGACGACGTCTTGGACGACGACGCGCTGATGTTCACCGATGACGACAGGCAGGAGGGCTTCGGCCCTCGCGGGGTCCCCACGTTCGGCGGGAGCACCAGCGCGGGACAAGTCTCCGCTGCCTTGGTGAGAGAGACGGACGATTTTCAGCAGCGACAAGAAGAGAGCCAGGCGGGAGGAGGGGGCGCACAATAACAGCAGCAGCAGCAGTAACATCAGCAGCATCATTTCGCCTATTTTCGGCGGCGAGAAGGAAATACCGGGAAGCGGGAAGCGTGTATTTGTGTGTGTGGGGGGGGAAAGCACTAATGTCATGCATGGCCGGGGAGTCGTATGACCGTAGTCCCTCGCATCCCTACAACGTCGGGACGGATGACACGTCGGGTGCTTCACCGACCAGACACAGACATTGCTGATTGCACTATGCGCGAAGCGAAACGTGGGCTGTTAGGCGAGTCGCGGGGGGCGTGTACGCAACGGCAGCAGCGATACATTCGTGCCGGATTTTTTTTTTTACAGGCAAGGAAGGGTGTGGTGGCGGCAAGGGGGGGGGAGGTCGCTCGCGGGTACAGGCAATCCGTGGGGAAGGAGGGAAGGAAGGAAGGAAGGAAGGAAGAAAGGAGAGAGGGGCAGGTCGCTCATACGGGCATGCGAGCCAAGGGGAGGGGAGGGAGGGGCAGGGCTGACAACGGGCGACACACCACCCACTCGCTGCTCTACTCGGTGACGTGTTTGTCGTACGTTGTACGTGTATGCGATGGTGGAACACCCGCCTTCTTACGTCGTGCTTGCTGATACAGCACTTAAAGCCTTTTGTGAGAACCAGGAAAGGTGGCCCACGCTGGATTTTCTCATTTTGACAATGGGGTGCGTCCTATACTAAGTTCAGTGCGACGACTCCCGAATTTCACTTGTTGTCCTGTAAATCTCAGACCTTGATTCTTTTTGGTTCGTTGTTGTCGTTTTCCCCCCCCCCGCTACGAATAAGCGTCCTGTACTGCTAAATAGGCAACGCACGGTGCACCGTCGAGGCAGTGCCCGAAATCGATCGCTGTGTTCGCACCTAGGCACCTCTCGGGATGTAATCCCGTTTCGCGATATAGCACCTGGGACTAGAGCCAGCGTCAGGTGTTGCGTACACTGCAGCGCCTAAAAGGTTGCTAAGTCCGCCAACGCAGGCTTGTGCTACGCAGTGAAGGGCCGGGGGGAGGGGGGGAGATGAAACAGTGGGTGGCTAAATTTCAGGGAAAAATGGGCTGAATATGATAACTTAATCGCCATCATCCTCACCACCACCACCACCACCATCATCATCATCACTGTTATCATCATCGTCATCATCATTATCATCATCATCATCATCATCATCATCATCATCATCATCATCATCATCATCATCATCATCGTCATCGCATCAGTACTTTGTCTCCTATGCACCCCCCAGCGCCATTGCCAGCATCATCAACATCAAAATCATCAATATCATTATCATCAATATCGTTATCATCAATATCATTATCATCAATATCATTATCATCAATATCATTATCGTCATTTACCTTGTCTCCTACACACACCCCAGCGCCGTGTAACTCCACCATCACAAGCTCGTGCGTGTGCAGTGGAGGGAGGGTTGGGGGAGAGGTACGACGGTGTGACGACAGTGTGACGACAGTGTGTGGCTAGGTTCCAGGGAAAATGAGCTTGTGTGAGAGCATTGTCATCATCATTATCATCATCATCATCATCATCGTCATCATTATCAACGCAGAGTGTTTCTTGCCCCCTCCCGCCCACATCTGCCTGGTCGGCGAAAGCCGGACGTGCTCCGTCCCGGCATTGTTTGGACGCGAGGGTCTGTAGTAGTCACACGACTACGGCCAGGCACGACACGAGTAACGCCCTCCCCCCCCCACCCGCTTGTCTGCCTGATCGGTAAAAACCCGACGTTCTCCGTCCCGGCATTCTAGGGATGCGATGGTCTATGGTCATACGACTACGGCCATGCATGATAAAGAGTACACCCCCCCCCCCCCCCGATCAGCATTGTAGGGATGCGAGGGTCTATGGTCATACGACTACGGCCATGCATGATAATAAGTACCCCCCCCCCCCCCCCCCCCCCCCCCCCCCCCCCCCCCCCCCCCCCCCCCCCCCCCCCCCCCCCCCCCCCCCCCTCACTTTTTTTTCCCCATATGATTACAAAAACCGGATTTAGACGTGAAATTACTCAATTAACATTTTTTTTTTTTTCCCCATACCGAAACGCAAAAAAAAACCGGATTTAGACATGAAACAATTGAACTAACCACTTTTTTTTCCCATATGATTACAAAAACCGGATTTAGACATGAAATTACTCAACAAAATATGTTTTTTTCTCATACCAATAACGCAAAAAAAAAAACCAGATCTAGGCGTGAAACAATTGAATTGACCAGTTTTTTCCCCCCATCAATACACAAAACCGGATTTAGACATGAAATTACTCAACAAAATATATATTTTTCTCATACCAAGAACGCAAAAACCAGATCTAGACGTGAAACAATTGAATTAACCAGTTTTTTCCCCCCTTTATCATGACAAAAAAACGGATTTAGACACGGAATTACTCAACTAACTATTTTTTTGTTCCCCATACCGAAACGCAAAAAAAAACGGATTTAGACATGAAACAATTGAACCAACCAGTTTTTTTTTCCCCATATGATTACAAAAACCGGATTTAGACATGAAATTACTCAACTAATCATTTTTTTTTCTTTCCGATACCGAAACCCAAACCAGATTTAGAAATGAAACAACTGAACAAACCAGTTTTTTTTTTTTTTTCCCATATCCGAACCCAAACCGGTCATAGACTTGAAAAATTATAATAGTTTCTCCCATATCATAATACTGGTAGTAATGGCATAAAATATAGACCAAAAACCGAGCATGAAGGTGGACCGCCTCACATGCGCACACATAGATACAGCATGATCACCCCGACATGTTCAATTCACATGAAGGTTGGGTCTTGTGGTAAGATACCCGTAAAACTACACCGATTTCCATAGGGCGGTGGAAATCTGGTCTGACGTTATTCCTAAAATCCCCGACATTTGGTGCACATACCAAGCGCTAAGTGAAGGGGAGGGGTGGATGATGCGTGGCATTAAGTCAAGACCTATTATACTCACGAAACAAACACCTTGCATTTGATCGACCACATGACCTAAGAGAAGGAGCACCAAGCGGTACGTAGATATCTTGATATCTTGAAGGATAGAAGCCGGTACAAAATGTGGGGGGATTGTTGGCCAAGCTTTCGGCAGTGAAGGTCTACTCGGGAGCATTAGTGGGGTAGTTACCCATGGTGAAGCGCACATATGACGGAGAAAGCGACGTGCGGGGCATCCCGATGTGTGAGTAAGACATTGTGTTATGCAAGCCGTCCTTGAACCTTGCACGGTAAGAATGATGACCTCCCTGGAGGAAAGTAACCAGTACAGCAGCGGGGCAAGAAGATAGAAGATACGATCGTGGGACGCCAGGATGGTTACCATGCAGATCGCCTGACACAAACGTGGGGTACTTGTGTTAAGGGTGTTGAACTTGGCTCCAGGCTACGAGCCCACTATTTAGTGTGGTGCGCCGGCAAAAGAACTGAAAGACACCAGACCCTCAACGAGTACTAGGATTGGGAAGTCCCAGTAACTTGAACACTTCCCACTACTACTATGAACACAAACAAGCTGGAGATATTCTCGGAAGAGATTAGGAGAAAGACGGTGAGGAAGGGTGGGTGGAGAAAGAAAGATTGGCAGGGTAAAGTACTAGTAGTGCTGATATTTGGAGTTCCTAGCGACACGACAAGGATTGAGTTCAAGAGGAAGTGCGACGAAGTAGGACTGTATTGCTTTGCAATAGGAAACGTAGAACGAGAGGGAGAACACTTTCGAGTCAATCTGAAGCTGAAAGCGAGCATGGAGTGGCAGAGGATAGAGACCGAAAAAGTGTCGGCATGGGTTAGAAGACTAGGATGGAGAGGATGTATAGCTAATGGAATAACGAAACTAAGACGTAGTCCTAGGGTGAACGAAGGTAGGGGGAGGCAGGAAACAGCAAGTGGCTCAAAGGGAATGGGGGAGAAACATAGGAGCGCAGAACAAGCAGACAAGAACAGGAACGGAAACGAAAATAATGCTCAAAGAAGAGATAACAGAAATACTCGTGGCGACAACGGAGAAATAACAGGTAAGACTAGAGCGGAGAGTGAAACGAAAAGGAGGCTGAGAATAGGATCATGGAACGTATGTGGCTTCGCCACGGAAGAGCGCAAAGGAATCGAAATTGCCGAACAAGTAAGTAAGCGCGACCTAGACATAGTGGGAATTCAAGAGTCGTGGGAGAAAGAAGGAGGGGAGATAGGATCCAAAGTTGGAGAGTACGCATGGATAGGGAAAAAGAGGAAGGGACAGAATAGCAAGAATAGGGGGGCGGGGGGTGTATTGTTTCCTAGTCAAAGAATACCTGTGTGACATAATAGAGGTGATCAAAGACACTAAATTCGACGAAAGCATATGGATTAAGATTCCAGGGGAGCGGGGAGCGAATATTACTTCTTAGGAAACATGTATATGCCCCCAGAGTCGAAGAATACGATAAAAGATATACAGAGGAAGTTCGGAGAAGTAACAGTAGATGCACAGAAGTATAAGAGGCAAGGAGAAGTAGTACTAGTGGGAGATTTTAACTCAAGAATTGGGAGGACAAGCACTGAATGAGAACATTGGACAACATGGAGAAGTAACAAAGAATAAGAATGGGGAAGAGATGTTGAAGTTCCTCAAGCACAACGAGATGAAAACGTTGAGCGACAGAGTAAAAAAGGCAGAACCGGAATGGACTAGACAGTGCATACAAAAGGAAGAAAGCTCTATCCTTGACTTTATAGTAGTAGAAAATGGAAGTGGTAAGGAAACGGAACTACATGTATGCGCAGCGGACATAGGAACGACGGATCACTGTCTAATATGGACAGACAATCACCAGACGAGAGTTATCAAACATAGAAGAGGTAGGAAATTGTATCGATGGAGAATAGATAAACTAGAAGTAAAAGAGAAACGGGAAGAGTTCCAAGAAGAGATGGCCAAAAATGCAGAGGAATTTTCCGAGCTGTTGGAAAGAATAGGTACAACAAGGAGCGATATAGAAAGGGATGATGCAAGAGCTAGGATAATAGAAGGATGGGAGCAGTTGGTCAAGACCACAGCAAGTAAAGTAAGAGGAAATAAGTTGATAGTATGCAACAGAGCGGTGAAATGGTGGGATGAAGAAGTGAAAAAGGCTATAAGAGCAAGGAGAAAGGCACACGCAAGGTATACATCGAGTAAAACTTCGACAGGGTGGGAGGAGTATGCTATAGCTAGAAAGAAAGTAAAAGAGATGGTAGAGAAGAAGAAGAAAGGGATATGGAAAGACGTAGTAAATAATACGAATGAAGACTTTGAGGGCGGGATGAAGCAGATGTGGGTAGGGATTAAAGGGATACTTGGCAAACAAGCAGGAGAGGCAGACACGGGAATAGCTACTCTAAGAGCACATAACGGTAAAATGGTTAGTAGTTCGAAGGGGAAAAGGGAGGTACTAGTAGAGCATTACCGAAAGCTAGGAACATCCACAGCCAACGAAACGTTCGATGCAGAATTCGAGAAGGAAATCAACGCGTGGGCAGAGGCGAACGTAGATACATCAGAAAGGGATTACAGTGATTCGGGAGGGTTACAGAGAGAGTTCACAAGGGAAGAAGTAAAGAAGTGTGTAGCTAAACTTAAGAATAGAAAGGCAGCAGGGGCAGACCAAATAGTGAATGAATTTATGAAGTACGGGGGAGAAGGAATGCTTACCATGATGGCTATGTTGTATAACTGGATATGGAAAAAACGAGTACGCACCTAGGAGGTGGAGAGAAGGAGTAGTAGTAAATTTATTCAAGAAAGGGGATAAGGCTGACCCGGGGAACTATAGAGGGAAAACGCTACTAAGCACAGTAGGCAAAACATTTTGTAAGATTTTGAACGATAGAATGGGAACGATGATGGAGAAGGAAGACAAAATAAGCGAAGGACAAGCAGGGTTTAGGCCAAACCGTAGCTGCGTAGACCATGTGTACACCTTAGGTAAGATTATTCAAGGTAGGAAAGACGCGGGACTAACCACATACTGTTTCTTTCTAGATGTGCAGAAAGCCTACGACACAGTATGGAGAAATGGATTGTGGAAAAAACTGTGGGAAACAGGAATCAGAGGAAAGATGTGGAGAATGATGAAAAAGATGACGGAATGTGCGAGAAGTGTTGTGATGCTGGACGGGGGAATATCGAAGCATGTTGATATTTTACAAGGTGTTGCACAGGGATGTACGTTGTCACCTAACTTATTCAAGATATATATTAACGACCTGATAGTAGCAGTCGAGAGAGCAAGGCAAGGAGTCACGATAGGGGAAGATACGGTGTCGGGATTGATGTTTGCGGATGACTTCGTGGGGATATCAGAAACACCCGAAGGATTGCAGAAACAAATAGAGAAGGCGCTAGAATACACCAGGAAATGGAGGGTGACGGCGAACGTCAAGAAATGCGCAGTAGTTGTTTGCAACGAAGATAAGGTAAACCCGGTAAATTTCAGTTGGAAGTGGGGAGAAGATGAATTGCCGATCGTAGACCAGTATACTTACCTTGGCGTAGAGATATCAAAAGACTGCTCTTGGGATACACATATAGCAAAAGTAATAGCAAAGGGTAAGGCACAAGTAGGCAAGATGGATGCGATCCTAACAGACCAGAACCTTGACACTAGGATCAAGAGATGTATCTTGATGAATGTGATAGTACCAAAGCTAGAATATGCAGGAGAAGTATGGGAAGGGAACGCGAAGCTCGTAAAACAGTTGGAAACAGTACAAATAACAGCAGCCAAAAAAATCCTAAGATGCTCAAGTACGACCAGTAATACAGTATTAAGAGCAGAACTGGGAATGCACCCACTCAAGACAAATAGAGGCATGAGAAGGTTGAAATGACAGTATAAAGTAGGGAACATGCCTAAAAAGAGGTTGCCAGCCAAAGTTGATAGAGCTGTATGAGAGAAAGTAACTAAAGGGCGAGCTGGAATAAGGTGGGATGGCGTAGTTGAGGAAGTATGGAAGGATCTAGGGGGAAACCAATTAGAGATGATGTCCGCCGGGAAGTTTGGGAGGTACAAGGCAGAAGTAGAAGAAAGGATAGAAAGAAGGGAAAGGCTAGCGCTAAGAAACAAGGTGGATTCGGAAAAAACACTTAGAGATATACGGGGGATTGAGGGAAGGAATAGGAATGAAAACGTATTTGTATGGCCCAATGGACTTCGCGAAAACGCTGAAACTGCGCTTTCGTGTAGGGGACCTGGACCTGCCAGAAAAAAGAAAGAGGTACACCAGTAGCCGGGAAGAGGAGGAAGTAGACGCACAGATGTGCCCGTGTGGCAAAGCAATAGAGGGTAGAACTCACATAGTAAGAGAATGTGAAATATACAAGGAGGAACGGGATGTGTTAGAAGAGGAGATGGGGAAAATAGACGAATGTGACATGGAGGAGTTTGATACAATGAATAGCAGCGAGAAAACGATCGCTATCCTAGGAGATAGATGGTGGCCACAGGAGGCCAAACAGGAAGGGGATAAGATTAGCAAAAAAGTTTCTATGTAATTTATGGAAACAACGTAATGAGCGCCCAATTGTTGGAGGTGTCTCTATTAGGAGTAGGAACGGTGCTCCATCTCGAAAGGGATGCGTGGTCAATGGTCAAATGACTAAGGCAAGCAACAAATGAGTACCCCCCCCCCCCCCCCCCCCCCCCCCCCCCCCCCCCCCCCCCCGATCAGCCGTTGCGATCGGGATGACGCAGTTCTTGAGCGTATCCCTGCATTGACGCATGCCTGTAGTATGTCCCGGTTTCTTACGAGAGAGGGCCGGTACTGTGCTCACGCCGTGTATGACGCACTGCTTGTGTCACCTCGGATGTAACGGCTATCCTTGTCGAAGGACCGGCCGGCCTTGCGAAACTATTAAGAGGGACTGACCGAAAATATAGTCACCATGTGATATTGACCCCAGAGGCCGCATAAGGGGCTATATTTGCGGTCGGAGTGGTATGCATCTATTAGCTGTGAGCACGCTGGACACGCCATACCAACGGTATCAGATGCACGCGATGATACATTCTCCCCTCGTACGAATGTTAGCAGGATGCAGCTCACTTTCTCTTCTGTGACTCGCCGAACAGCTCACGCCGCTTCGCGCTTGGTGCAAGCAATGCCTGCCTGATCGGTAAAAACCTGACGTGCTCCGTCCCAGCATCATAGGGCTGCGAGGGTCTATGGTCATACGACTACAGCCATGCATGACATCGAGTACACCCCCCCACCCCCCACCCCCCGCCCCGCGCTCGTACGAATTTCGAAGCTGAGTCTCTCTCGACGTTTGAGAAAGGTGCAAAAAAAGCATCTCGTCGAGAGCTTTTTCTCAAAGCCACGATTATGTGTGCGCCCCCCCCCCCCCCCCCCCCCCCCCCCCCCCCCCCCAAGTTGGGAGAAACTCGGCCCGGAAACTCGGCCCAGGGGGTGTGTTATCTTATCACCCGTGTAATAAAACTATGGGCGGAAATATAAGGACCATTTCTACTCTAATATCAAAGACAGAGCGGTCCTTACATATACGGCCAGAGTGGTGCGGTATACATACCACCGAAAGGCCCCGCCTAGGGGAAAGAGTTCACACCTCAGACAGATGATCGATTCCCACTCGACGATCTATAATAAGCAGTAGACCTTTCGAGGCAGATAGATCGATTTTCCGATTTTTGTCTCATGTGCCCCCCCCCCCCCCCCCCCCCCGCCTCCGGGTCGGATCGGACCCGTGTAACCCCGCATGCTCTACGTACGAGTAGCGCATGTTTTTGTGCCGGGTTGGAATTGTACCGTGCAGGTCCTCCACGGCTTTTGACGACGGCAGGAGAGGAACTACTAGCGGATGATCCAAGTCAAGATCTATCTGATCTGTTCAAGCGGCGAAACTGTTGCTACTTCAACCCCGGCAATTGGTTTCCACTTCCCCCTTTCCCGCCATACCCCCCTCTCCCCCCTCTCGCACGCACGAGAGAGGCCTCGCGAGCCGTTCGCCCTGATTTGCGCATCGAGCTTTCGTGAGATCATTTAAAAAAAATGTAATGCACAACATACTGTTCGTATTTCGTATTCCGTCTCCCCGAACTAAAGAAATGGGATAATTCGATAATTCCCGCCATATTTATATTTAGTCTCCGAAAACGAGATACTATCAAGCATCATGCTGCATCGAGAAACTACTGCCGTACAGCACTGCAGATTGGGAGACGTGCTCCTGACGAATTGATGAAGACCAAGCGACACTGAGCTGCCTGCACGAGAGATCTATGCTCCAGGCAGCAGCCACATGCTTCGAGCTCGGGAGACAAGAAGGGATCTTGGTCGCTTAATTGCCAACTTGCAGATTCATCGGTTTCATTTGGGAAGCCGGTAGTCGCCGCTCACGGTAATCCTTTAATGACGGGCCAAAGCCTCAAGAAAAATGCACCACTATTACGGGGGTCCATAGTTAACGGGACCAAATATTGTTAGTAAAAATAGGCAAATATAGAGGTTTTTATGTATACCATAGGTCCTGTTAACTATGGACCCCCGTAATAGTCTATTATGCTAAATGCGAACGACTAATACAGGACCGGCGTCTCTCGCGTTAAGCTCGGCGTCAGCCGCCCCTCTCTCTTATCTCTCTCACACACCACCTCGACAGCCAACATGGGATACATTTCGACTGCTTTTTTTTTTTTTACGTTGGTCATCACCACAATGTACATGCCGTCGTTCTCCGCTGGTCGCTTCGATCGGTCTCTTCCCCATCGGTCACAAGGGAGGAACTGCTTGCAGCTCGGGTGGAAAGGCCAGTGAAAAAAAAAAAAACCGCAAAAACGCTGACCAGAAAAAAAACACACGCGACTATTACGGAGGGCCGTAGTAAATAGGACCAAATATTGTCGGTAAAAATAGGTAAATCTATAGGTTTTTATGCATACCATAGGCGCTATTAACTATGGTCCCCCGTGAACGAGCGCACGCAAGCAGCCGCGAAAGGTGTTCGAGTAAACGGCGGAAACCGATCCATACTGACCGATTCCTAGTTCCTAGATAGGCAACAGGGTACACGCAAGGTGTCGACACAACGGTGTGCGAACCTTGAGAAATGTGGTACCGGCATTTCTCTTACAGCACGACGCACAAGCACAGAACAGCAAGACAACCAAAACTGCGGACATTCGACAGTAGTACCGCACCGCGCTTTGCGACATTTGAAAAAGAAAAACATGCCGTCTTTTCGGGGCCTTTCTGATCGGAGACCTTTTCCTCACCACAGATTTCCGCACTTTTTGTTTGGCGCAATTTTTTTGAGCTTTCCAGATTTTTTCCTGAGAATATGTTTTTCCAACCATGTGAAATTCAACTTTTCCTGATATTTCTGCTTCTGAAGAATTTAACGAACTGCTGTGACAGAACGCCTGCGTATCCTAGACACTACTTCAAAAAAAAAAAAAATCCAAAGTTTGGAAATTCTGGAAAAAAACGAATCTCTCCGACAAAAAAAAAGGCCCTCAGGGTACGTACACACGCACAAGCACAGATCAGCGCTGAAACAAAACTGCGGACATTCGACAGTACCGCATCGCTCCTCGCTACCTTGAAAAAACGCGGCCTCTTTTTACAGGCCACGCAAGCACATCATTCGTAGCACTGCAACGAGCTGCGGACTTTTTCAGCGGCACCGCGCCCCGTGGTCCCCCAAAACCCGATGGGGCTTCTTCACGTGCGCTGATCAAGACCCATGTCCGTGAGCAGACTCGCCACTCCCGCCCGTACGCCAGCTTCGCCTCGCTTCCCCTGCTCTCCCAGTAACGCCTGCAGCATCTCGTGGGGATCCCTGGCGCCTCCGTGAATGAGCATCTTCTTCCAAAGTAGTTCGCCGGAGTCTCGGTTGAGCGGGTCGCCGTTGAAATGCCTGCGAGCGCGAAACAAAATAAAATCAAACGCGAAAAACAAAACAAAAATGAATCGATGGGTGCTTTGTGCGGCGACTCTGGCACCAGAAGTGTACGAGGTTTTTCACATAGTACCTTACCCAACAGGTCGACTTCACGAGGAAAATTGCCAATTGTAGCACCAACAACAACAACGAAAAAGAGAAAATTTGAAGAGCCTCTCCCTGAGAGCTGCCCGTGCCCATAAAACAATGTTGCATGTCTCAAAGGCTTATAGCGGGACCGGCGCCCAGCACAACTCAGTCAACACGTGAACCCCCCCCCCCCCCCCCCCCCCCCCCCCCCCAAGAGAAACAACCCCGAGCAACAAGCGACGCGCGAAGCACGCGTACGTTACATCCCGGAGAGGCAGGGGCAAGACTTTCGAGTAAGAAGCAACTTTGCCTCGTTTTTTCATGACTTTTACCAACTCTCGGCAACTCCACACACTGATGCTGTTTTTCCTGGAAACTGAACATATCGCGGGGGGCGGGGGCGGGGGCGGGGGCGGGGGTGGGGGGCGCGCCCAAAGCCCTCCTCGTGTGGGCACTCCGACCGACGCCTAGCGGACGTGTGCCGACGTTCAAAAGGGATGTGCACCCAAACCTCGGAAATAGTAGGGGTGGAAAGGATGTTGAGCAAGAAAGGTATACACAATATCTCACGGGGGGCGTACTCATTTGTTTGTTTGCCTTAGTCATCTGACCATCGACCACACATCCCTTTCGACACGAAGCACGATCACGGGGGGGGGGGGGGGGGGGGGGGGGGGGGGGGGGGGGGGGGGGGGGGGGGGGGGGGGGGGGGGGGGGGGGGGGGGGGGGGGGGGGGGGGGGGGGGGGGGGGGGGGGGGCGCATATATATGTATATCTATATACACCCGTCGCTGTGTGTGGGCACTCACCTCTCCCAGATAGCGCTCGTGAACATCTTCGCGTAGAGGTAGGCGTAGTAGCTCGCCCCGTACCCTGTGAAGTGTCCAAACCTGACCAAAGAGGGGGGGGGGGGGGGGGGGGGGGTGCTCGTACTCATTTGTTGCTTGCCTTAGTCATTTGACCATTGATCAAGCATCCCTTTCGAGACGGAGCACCGTTCATACTTCTATATAAAAACACCTCCAACAGTTGGCGCTCACTACGTCGTTTCCATATAAAACATATTGCTAATCTTATCCCCTTCCTCTTTGGCCGCCTGTGGTCACCATCTATCTCCTACGATAGCGATCGTTTTATCGCTGCCATCTAGTCTGTCAAACTCCTCGATGTCACACTCTTCTATTTTTCCCTCACCTCCTCTTCCAACACATCCCGTTCCTCCTTGTACATTTCACATTCTCCTACCATGTGAGTTGTACCCTCTATTGCTTTGCCACACGGGCGCATCTGTGCATCTACTTCCTCCTCCTCCCGGCTACTGGTATACCTTTTCCTTCTTTCTGGCAGGTCCCGGTCACCTACACGAAATCGCAGTTTCGGGATTTTCGCGAAGTCCATTGGCCCGAGCACATACGTTTTCATTCCAATTCCTTCCCTCAATCCCCCGTATATCTCCAAGTGTTTTGACGATTCCACCTTGTTCCTTAGCGCTAGCCTTTCTCTCCTTTCTACCCTTTCTTCTACTTCTGCCTATTACGGGGGTCCATAGTTAATAGGACCTATGGTACACATAAAAACCTATATATTTACTTATTTATGCTAACAGTATTTGGTCCTGTTTACTATGGCCCCCCGTAATAGTACCTCCCGAACTTCCCGGCGGACACCACCTCTTCGTGGTTTCCCCCTGTATCCTTCCATACTTTCGCAACTACGCCATCCCACCTTATTCCAGCTGGCCCTTTTGATACTTTCTCCCATACAGCTCTATCAACTATGGCTGGCAACCTCTTTTTAGGCATGTTCCCTACTTTATACTGTCATTTCAACCTTCTCATGCCTCTATTTGTCTTGAGTGGGCGCATTCCCAGTTCTGCTCTTAATACTGTATTACTAGTCGTACTTGAGCATCTTAGGATTTTCTTAGCTGATGCCACATGTATTGTTCCCAACTGTTTTACGAGGTTCGTGTTCCCTTCTCATACTACTCCTGCATATTCTAGCTTTGGTACTATCACTTTCATCAGGCTACACGTCTTAATCCTAGTGTCAAGGCGCGAGTCCGTTAGGATCGCATCTATCTCGCCTACGTGTGATTTACCCTTTCCTATTACGTTTGCTGCATGTGTATCCCAAGAGCAGTCTTTTGATATCTCCTACACCAAGGTACGTAAAGAGGGCAGGGGGGACGCAAAATTTTAAAACACGTCGTCTGAAAAAAAACAAACACACACACTCCGAAACTCAAGTCGTCAAATTAAATAATTTCGCCCACTCCTACACCCCCTTTATGGGAGTAAAGTATATACCACGGTTCTTTTTACTACTGAAAAAATGACCACATTCGATTTCCAAGTACGTTTTTTTTTGGTGACCAGCCGATGTACCGGGTCTTGTCTCTGCTATGGCCTTATACCGGATGGTCTTGAAAAAAACAGTACATCACTGTATTTATCTAATTAATTTAGTTGCTGTGTAAGGGGGAGAGGGGTGGCTACTTGGGGGGGGGGGTGTACTCATTTTGGTGCATGGCCGTAGTCATATGACCATAGACCTTCGCATCCCTACAATGCCGGGATGGAGCACGTCGGGTTTTCACCGACCAGGCAGACATTGCTAATTGCACCAAGCGCGAAGCGCCGTGAGGTATTGGGCAAGTCGCATGAAGGGTGAGCTGCATCCTATTACGGGGGTACATAGTTAATAGGACCTACGGTATACATAAAAACCTATATATTTGCCTATTTTTACTAACAAAATTTGGTCCCGTTAACTATGGACCCCCGTAATACTAGGAGCCGCTTGGGAGGCGAACTTTCTTTGGTTGAATGACAACACCCGATGATTTTATATGTCTTCTGGTGTGTCCACTTCCAGAGACGGCACTATTGGGTATACTATGTAACTGTGCCTCGTGGGTGATACGATCATCCCCCTTGTGCGGACTTAAGGTTCTCCCACAAAAAATGATCTATTAACTTGACCGCCAGCCGGGGTAACCGCCAAAAAAAAGAAAAAAAGAAAACGGCTGTCTAGCTCACGCAGTGAGAGGCGTGTTTTACAGCGTCGTGGCCAACCGACGCCAACCCAACCTATATTTACAATATAGAGGGGGGGGGGGGGGGGGAGGGGGTTGGTTCAAAAACACGTGATGTCGGAATTCGGGGACGCCAATAAAATGCAACCAGGCACAGCACGGTAAACACAACATTGCTTTCGTGCGTGTCGCCTGCGCTGCTTGCTTTTACTGGTACTTCGTAGTTGTTGCTGCATGCGAAGGAATACGTACGCATCCGCGAGGCGTATTGCGAGGCGCTCAACGAACTTTTTTTTTTGCCACTTTCGTGACTTGAAAAAAAAAAAATCCTCATGGCATCGTTTGACGTTTCTGCTCCGTCTTTCGATGTATTTCGATCGATTCACCCCTCGATCTTCATGCTCATGTTGCGTCCAAACAATTTTGCGACAAAACCAGGGAGGGAAACGAGTAGACTATGCATGCATATGCAGTTCTCGCAATTTTTGCCACTAATCTCAACAGTTTGGTCCGTCGTTGACTCGGCCGGCTGACGGCGAAGAAACGAACAGATTCGAACGTGCAGAGACATTCTCGAGCTGCTGGCTTTAATGAGTTTCTTCATAATACATAAAGTTAGGTGGTCATTTGTTACCAGAGAACGCCCGATTTTTTGCCCGCAGGTGGATTCCGATTTTTGCTCATTTGATGGTCGTTCATGCATTGACGTCTGCAGTTTCGATTACTCCATAGTCTGATCGCAGCAGTCTGCATAGACCCATAAATACACGTGGACCACCGCGCTTCTTGGCCCATCTACACTACTACGAAACTTCGAGATAGCTATGAACGGACGAGGCAAAAAAATATTGTTGCGTGTCCGACTTGGAGCAAGCTAGCCCACGCTTGGTGGTACCAATACATTGCTTTGGGGGGGAGTCTTATCGATCGAGGTGTGCTAAACTTAACCCCCTCAAAACTATACCCAGTGTTTTCGGGACAAACTACTCGGAGTTAAAGTGGGGTCAATTTCGCGGGTTGTACTACCGGAAAAAAAAAAAACGGTAAGAAAGGGTTTTGACCAATTAAACCGCTCCAAAAAAAAAAAACTGGATCCCAAGGGGAAAGAGAGAGTCCATGGCCATCCACAAAACTACTGTAGCTCCCCACCCACGATAAAAATTCGCCACTCACTATCCATCAAAAACTTGGAATGGTACTTGGGCAAAAAAACGTCGGGCGATTATTTTTTTTTTTCTCGCCTTGAATGCCAGAAAGCGCCCTCACACCCTCGGAAACCCCAAATTTCCTCTTGTAAGGCGTCTGCGATGGATGTAGATGACCAGACATCTTCTCCCGGCTAGAGAAGCCCGCAGAAAAAACAGGGAGGGGCGGGAGGGGGGGGGGGGTGGAGGGAGGCACATGGGTATTGTTAGCATGGCTTGGTTGGTGTTATCCAGGTATTATATCTATTACGGGGGTCCATAGTTAATAGGACCTATGGTATATATATATATAAAAACCTATATATTTACCTATTTTTACTAACAATATTTGGTCCTATTTACTATGGTCCCCCGTAATAGCTATACTCGTAGGACAAAGACGGAGGTAGCACGTTTTTCTAGACAAATTCACACAGCTCAGACAGATCATCTACAGATCATATACAGATCATGATCTACAGTGGAGCCTTTCAAGGCAGCTATATCATCTAGTTCCGACCTTGTACGATCTAGCTCATCATGCTGCCGGGTGGGACCCGTGTAGCCAGCATGATCTGCGAATAGCGCATGTTTCCTGGGTTGGATCCGTACCAAGTGCAGGATTACAAACATATGGCAGCTCTTTTGGAGCTCGATCAGTTTGTTTGTCGTGTCACATGTATTCGTACTTATCAGCCGTGATAAGCCTGGTCACGTGCGTGACATGACGAGTACAAGAACGCCTCTCGGGGCGGGTGTGAAGAAGAAGAATGCCACCTAGAAGGAAGCAACCACACTTTGTGCACATGACTGCTTCTTAAAACCCGCCAAAACCGACCACAGGCGCCACCCAGAAAACGCGAAACGACAAATGCTCGGCGCAGCGTGGAGCAAACCGGTAGTGTCATGCATAGGTCGGGTCAAAACTCCCGGATAGGGTCACCCAACCCGACCCGACTCGCCGCGTGAGACTTTCAAGACCTCCTGACCCGACCCGACCCGACCGGACCCGACCCGTGAAATTTTGAAGAGTTCCTGACCCGTGAACAGCCCTGGCGCTTTCTTCCCGGAGCCGGGTGACCTCTGGCAACAAAACCAGCGTGTCTGCGATATCGTGCGTTGCCGCTAAGGCTCCTCGCCGTGAGATGATCTTACATCTCGACTGTCGTCGGGTCGCGGGGATGGGACGACCCAGCACGTACACGCGGCGTTTATTTTTTCTCCCCCGCCAAAACAACTCCGCCACGCGTTCGGTACATGCTACCTACCCCCCCCCCCCCCCCCCGCGCGACCGCGCCCCCGGCCTCTCAACGTACTATCGATGAGGTGCCGTGCGCACGCCCCGCTAAGCGTGACAGACCAGGCCTCCAGCGAACTCCTGTGAGGAAAGGCAGCGCTGTTGCTCCTCAGAACTCTGTCTCTCTCACTCGTATACTTTCATCTTACGGGCGATGAAAGTTCATTGACGAAAGAACGTAGCACAACCTCGGATGGACCAGCACCGATCCCCAGGTCGTGATCTACAGCGGTGTGTAGGTCATTCGGGGCAGATGGATCATCTATTCCCGATCTGTGTGATCTGTATGATCTGTATGATCTGTATGATCTGTCTGCTCTGTGTGATCTCTTATGATCGGTTCGATCTAGTTCATGTTGCCGGGTGGGAGCCGTACAATCCGCATGAGCTCGCACGAAAATTCCTGGGGTGGATCTGTACGTGTACAGACCCGGCCCGAGAGCTCATGACGGCAGGCTAGGATCTATCTGATCTGACTGCAGATGATCTGTCCCGGCGTGTGAAAGGTTTCGCCGCACTCACAGGCAGCTATTACGGGGGTCCATAGTTAATCGGACCTATGGTATACATAAAAAACAATGTATTTACCTATTTTTACTGAAAATATTTGGTCCTATTTACTATGGCCCCCCGTAATAGCGACACACAGGACTGATATCACATCATACATATTTGTACAATGGTGGGGACAAATCCCGCGGGTCAGGTCAGGTCGGGTCCGGTCGGGAGGGGCAAAAGGGTCACTCGACCCGATCCGTGAGAGCTTGAAAAATCTCCTGACCCGACCCGACCCGATCCGACCCGTGAGATTTCGAAAACTTCCTGAGCGGCCCCCGGCGGGTCAAGCGGATGACCGGTGAAGACCGCCGAAATATTCCAACACAACGCAAACACAGTCCAAACAGCGATGGTTTTATCGCATGGCGATCGTTCCGGCCGACGCCTGGAACCGCGCACACCGCGATGCATCGGCGTTCCTCTCACCGTGCCTCGGTGTACTTCCATACATGCCTGGTTCAGCACCGGCGGCCGGCACCCCTCCCTCCCCTTGCACAACGCAACGCAGGCGTGCACAACGCAACGCAGGCGTGAAAAAAAAAATCCTGTTGGCTAGTTCTTGCGGCCTCGCTTGGATTGACACGGCTGTCGAGGCTCGGTGAGACGACGTGGCCGATGGAGAATGTGGGGAGTAGGTAGGACGCCTCTGCTCTCGAACGAACCCTACCCTTTAAGAACGACGACTCTTGTCAGAGACATTTGGTCCTGTGTGGCACACACGCCACTGGGGGCGTACCGAACTGAGAAGTTGTCGCCACCGTTGTGGGGGTTTGCTATAGATGTGCATTCTTCAATGTCTCCACAACGGTGGTTTTACGGCCACATTATGCGAGGGGGGTGCCGGGCACCTGCGTAGGGGGGACATCCGAGAGCGAATAATGTCTACTGACCGCCCGCCCTCGAGAAACGAGCACCGGTTACGTGCGTACGGCCGAGATACTGCAATCCACGCCGAAGCCTACCGGTCGTAGTTTACGGTGATATCAGCCGGCAGTCGCGTTTTTTTGCTGTTGTTGCTGTTGTTGTTGTTTGGTTTTTCGAAACTGCCGCCCGAACACACCGCTAAAATGCCATGGTCGTGCATTTATTTGCCCGAGAGGACAACACGCCAGACGGGTTTTCATGCAACCGCACACGAGCGAAGGTCCCGACCGCAAGAAATAATTGCGCGAGGGACAATATTATCGTACGTCGGGGGCAGCAATCCCCTCGTGCACGTGTACGCAGTGCAGTACCCAGCCTCCATGGGATGCTGGCGCAGGCTACAATATTTTAGGGCCTCAGAGAGGGTGTGTCCCGCACAAACTTCAGTCTGACGGCTCGGGAATGCGTCGATGGTTGCAGCCCTCTGGCAAAACAAAAAAGGTATACTCTCGGTCAACATTATTCATTTTTAAGAAAGGGTGCCTCCACCACATTGACTTAAGAAGAACCGCTCTCGAATTTCTTATCCAAGCGGAAATATCAGGCTGCGTTTGCTCGTGGGGCTCTTCTTTCTGATTAGATATAATTTCTTGCTCCCGCGGAAACATCAGGCTGAGTTTCTTGTGGGGTTCTTTCCTATGAAAGGCATTTTGTTATTCCGGGAAAATCTCAGACTGAGTTTCTGTGGCGCTTTTTTTTCATGAGAGGCAAGTCCTTGTTAGCCAGGAATCTCAGCCTAGGATTTTTATAGGCTCTTTCTTATGAGAATCAGTTTATTACTTCTCCGAGATGCTCAGACTGAGCGTCTTGTGGGGTTCTTTCCCTACGAGAGGTAGTTTAATGCTTCCCAGGCTGAGCGTTTTGAGGCGCTCTTTTTTATGCGAGGGAAGTTTTTACTTTCCCGGAAATTCCAGGCCGTGAGTTTCTTGTGGGACTCCTTCCT
Source organism: Macrocystis pyrifera (assembly GCA_031763025.1). NCBI lineage: Eukaryota > Phaeophyceae > Laminariales > Laminariaceae > Macrocystis > Macrocystis pyrifera. The sequence continues at coordinate 3,442,685 of JASSKH010000021.1, read as the reverse complement.
ATCGGAGGTAAGCTATTAGCGCGAGAGAGCCCGTGGCGGGCGCCGGGCTCGTATAATACACAGCGTATCGGACACCCTCGTTCAATTCACCTGAGGCCCAAACAGCCGCTGGTCCACAACCGCGTACAGGAGCTGCGTCCTGATGCCCATCGCCGCGAAGAGAGACTTGGATTTGTGGAGGCGGTCCAGGAGCGGGGGGGGATAGGGGGTACCCCTACCCGGGGGGGGGAGGGGGGGATCGGGGGGGGAGGGGGGGGGGGGGGGGGGGGCTCTCCCGTTCTGTAATGCCTGTTAAATCGGTTGTCCAGCAAAGAAAGCAACAACGTCGGGGGCGGGCCATTTTTCCTTCGATGTCTACTACATGTGTCAGCAGAGGCCTATCTTATCCTCCTATGATACGAGCAAACTGCACATTACCGCACAGGAAAAACCTACCGCGCAAAGCGAGGGATCGCATCGAAGAAGCCTAACACGGAGCTCGCGTAAAAATGAGTTTCGACGATTTTGTTCGATTTCACAAGGTGACATATATGCCCTATCCCCCCCCCCCCCCCCCCCCCCCCCTTTTCCTTTACTTTCAGAAAAATCGAGGCCTCGCAAGTGGAGCTCGTAGCGCATACCAGCGCAATTCATGGCCAGCATTGCTACGCAACTATGTATGTCCTCCCCTCCCCCCCCCCCGGGCTCTGCCCGCCTCCTTCCCATCTCCAAGCCCCACTCTGGCTCACCTGGCAAACTTTGTGAGCATCGTCCTGTCCCAAACGAAGTGCTCCATGAGGTGCGACGGGATTTCGCAGAAGTCGACGGGTACTCGAGTACCTTGGGTCAAGAGGAAAAACGACAGCCAAACGCGGCACTGGTTTAGGTCGACTGGGGTTTGGCGAAATAATACACGGCGGTACGGCAACGGATGAGATTCTCTCTCGGAAATAATCCGATGCCCGTGTGCCGCCTGGGCCTGGGCGTAGCCTGGACTGGGCTGGGCTGTGCCCCCATCTACGGTAAATATCATCTACGCTTACTCAAACCGAAACCCATGCCTATTGGGTACCTGGTAGTCGCTCGGTACTGCGTTGTACGTGCACCTAATTTTGACTCTCATTCCGAGCGCGGGCGTAGTTCTAACACGGTCAAGGAGTACCATCAGTCAGGAATGTTTCGGTCCTAAAGTGCTGTACGCCTTCATCGCCTCGGGGCACTCGTCTACAGCACGGTGCCGTCCTATGCTCGCATCGGCGACTTGGCTGGTTGCTGTCCGGGCGCCCTCCCGGGTCCCGACTCCACCGCGGTTGTCCGTCCGCCCCCAAAAAAACTACGCACGCGCGAGCGAAGCACCGCGCGCGCAAGCTCGCAAAGATAAAAAAAGCTTCGACGAAACTCTCGACCTCGAAAGGCTGAGGCGTCTTGTTTCTTCAAATTTTGTAAATTTGCTGGCAGACGGTTCGGACGTCCCCGCGCCGTCTCCCGCGGGGCTGCTTGCCGCGACAAACTTGCAGCCACGTTGCACCCACCGGACACGTGCTGGAGCTCCGTCCGGGAGAGAAGGGAGTGCAGCGCGTGGCCGAACTCGTGGAACAGAGTCTCCACCTCGGAGTGGGACATCAGCCTCGAATCATCCTCGCCACCGCTGATCTTTGACGGTTAATGGTCCGCGAGAGGAAGAGGGGAGGGGGGGGGGGAGGAGAGGCCGGGAGTGTATGTACTCATGTCATGCATGGCCGTAGTATTACGGGAGGACCACGGTAAATAGCATCAACTATTGTTGGTAAAAGTAAATAAATAAGCAATATATAGGTTATTGTGTGTACCGTAGGTCCTATTAATTATGATCCTCCGCAACAACATGACCATAGACCCTCGCATCCTTGCAATGCCGGGACGGAGCAACGTCGGGTTTTCACCGATCAGGCAGACATTCGCTTGCTTGTGCAGAGTACTGATCAAAATCGGCGACGCCTCTTGGACCGCACGAGCCATATACCTATTACGGGGGACCATAGTAATAGTAAATAGGAGCGATCATTGTTAGTAAAAATAGCGAAATATATAGGTTTTTGTGTGTATCGTAGGTCCTATTTAATATCGTCCCCCGTAGCAGCTACTGTTTCGCAATGTGTACGGGGTTTCCTACCATGGGGGCGTTACTGCAGTCGCCCATTCTCCCCAATTTCTGCTCAGGGACAAACTGCTACGTAGTTCGGAGACACAACTTGTTCGCTGCGAGTCGTGCGCGTAACAAATTGATCGAAGCGGGTCACCCTTGAGATCCCTTTTTATTTTTTTGTAGCGGGGGGGGGGGGGGGGGGGGGGGGGGGGCGTCCGTGGGGTGTGATCCATTTTTCGTTCGCCGTCAGGAGTAAACGGCGATTAAGGTTCGCCCCGTTCCATTTTCGAAGGTGCACTCCAGACCGATCGCAGGGCTACGGGCACCCACCACCACCCGCGCAGCCATCTTCAGCAGGGCTGTGAGTTGGCTGAAGTTCACGGCCAGGCAATATCCGCACGGGAACGTTACAGCTCCTCTGGGCGGAAATGTAAGGACCGTTCAGTCTCCCTATCAACGCCTAAACCGTTTGTTAAATTCACGACCAGAGCCGTACCACACGGGTGATACGATAAACACCCCCCCAGGGACGAATTTCGGAGCCGATTTTCTCCAAGATAACGCCTTGAGGGCCACACGCAACGAAAACATGGCGGTGGCCGTGGGGGGAAAAAAAAAATCGTCGAGATCTGTCCAGAGACGTGTCGCTCGGCGTTTACACTCCCCCCGTTGAAAACACAAAACAGCCCTTTGGAGTTCGTCACGAAAGAGGGGGCGTCATCCTGCGTGTTGCCACTCCGGAAGGAAACATGAGGAGCGTTTACAAATTGCTATTATATGAAATACTGAAGGCCACATGGTCCTTATATTTCCGTCCGGAGCGGTATACGGTAGTAGGGTGGCGAAGAAAGCGAGCTGCCACAAAGGGCGTTGTTGAGTCCGCACAAGGGCGAGATCGTTTTTTTTTTCTCGGAGTTCGTTGTTTTCGATAACGGTAACGGTGCTTATCTCTCTCTTTCCCTCTTTCTCTCTCTCTCTCTCTCTCTCTCTCTCTCTCTCTCTCTCTCTCTCTCTCTCTCTCTCTCTCTCTCTCTCTCTCTCTCTCTCTCTCTCTCTCTCTCTCTCTCTCTCTCTCTCTCTCTCTCTCTCTCTCTCTCTCTCTCTCTCTCTCTCTCTCTCTTCTCGAGCAGATATTTCCGAAAAAACACCCCTTGTTCGGTTTGGTAAACCTCTTTTCCGTTCTGGAAAAAAAAACATCGAGCGCGGACTCAACATCGCTCTTTACGACAAGCCAACTATCTTGACTCGAGCGCGTATCAGTGAAACACATACAGCTCGAGCTGCAAAAGCCCCGGCCGGACACAAAGACGCACAACACCTTCAGACACCGCGCGCAACCGCTTTACTGTAGGTGTACTACCCAGCCAGCCAGCAACTTCTCGCCCGCTTTGTTTCAGTCAGGCCAACCTACAGCCCTCTAGTAGTCGCAAAGCTACTACGGCGGTACGCAGCAGCCGCACAACCATTGTTACGCAGCCCGTCTACACTCTCCCTTGCCTACACTCTCCCCTTTTCCCTCCGCCTTTCTTCATTAATTTCGCCGAAACTCTGGCGCCTTTTCTTAGGGGCAGCACTTTTTGGCCATTTTCTTTCGTCACTGGGAGCTGGCGGGGGCTCCTCAACCGAGCAACCCCTCACTAAGACATGCCTTATCGCTGAAACACCATTTGGTTTTTTCACAAGGCTATCCGTTCTCTATACCTCACAGACCATGGGATTATAGATTTTTTATCAAGCTGCACACTCTCACTCTTTTTCGGGCGAGGAATAGAGCAGCTCAAGAGATGAGCCTAAGAAACTAGTGGCACACCCTCAGTCGACAAGATTTAAGTCGCCAACTAGTTATTAGTCGGCAACAATAGTTGGTCGTTCTCCGCAGGTGCCGACTGTCCATTTTTTTGGGTTTCCATACTTGTAGGAAGGATTATTGAATGCGGGATACCATTACGGGGGTCCATAGTTAACAGGACCTATGGCATACATAAAAACCTATATATTTACCTATTTTTACCAACAACATTTGGTCCTATTTACTATGGTTCCCCGTGATAGATACGTTTTTTTTTTTTTCCTTTTTGGGCGCCCCCCCCCCCCCTCTCCTAGGCGGAGGAGGGCCGATTTTGCTCGCTTCTCGCTTGGCTCGCCTGACTTGACTCGGCAAGTCGGCTGATCATCAGCTGGTTTCGCTATCCGACTTGCCGACCAAAGCTACTCAGTTGGCTAACGGCGTCTTACCGATTAGCTGTTAGTCGTCATATCCTGCCGAATCACAGTTCTAGCGTTTTCTCACCTCGCCGCTTCCATATATCGCATTGTCGCGCCCATCGGGCTGCAACCTGTCTCCCCCACCCCGTGGCGGCTCTGGTAGAGCGAAGTTGCACACTAGGACGACCGTAGGGAGTTGGTACTGGGCAAAGGGCGTGCACAAGAAACAGGTAAAAGGGCGTACGGCACGTATGAGTTTCTGATTTGAGTGTCTGATTTGAGTTTATCATTTGAGTTTCTGATTTTGGGTTTATCATTTGAGATTGTCATTTGAGCTTCTCATTCGAGTTTCTCTTTCGAGTATCTCATTCGAGCTTTTCATACGACTTTGTCATACGAGTTTGTCATTCGAGTTTGTCATTCGAGTTTCTCATACGAGTTTCTCATACGAGCTTGTCATTCGAGTTTGTCATTCGAGTTTGTCATTCGAGTGTGTCATTCGAGTTTGTCATTCGAGTTTGTCATTCGAGTTTGTCATTCGAGTTTGTCATTCGAGTTTGTCATTGGAGTTTCTCATTTGAGCTTCTCATTTGACTGTCTCACGCGAGTTCCTCATTCGAGTATCTCATTCGAGTTTCATATTTGAGTTTCTCATTCGAGTTTCTTATTTAAGTCCCTCACTTGACTTCTTCACTTGAGTTTCTCTTTCGAGTTTCTCGTTCAAGCTTCTCATTCGAGCTTCTCAATCAAGTTTCTCATTCGAGTTTCTCATTCTAAAAACCGAGTTTGCGCGATACGCACATACATGCGGCGCCACTTGCGGCTAGGCGAGGAGGTCTTCTTTACATGGCGCTGTCCTAGACCATGCCTGAGGTCCAAACCGAGGTCCACCCGTCCCAAGCTAAGATGCGTGCGGGCAGGCAAAAGCCTGAAGGCGTTTTTGCGGCGGGCACATCAAAGATCTCCGTCTCACGGTTTGCGTCGACGATACTTGGCAACAAAACCAGACAACAAGCCGTAAAAACCTGAAATCGATGCTTTTCCCCGTTTTCAACCCCTCTTCACCATTCCAGGACCGTTCACGGGTCCGGTCAAACCTCGCGGGTCAGGTCAGGTCGGGTCGGGCAGGGGAACGGTGGCCGGACCCGATCCGTGAGAAAATGCAAACCTCTTGACCTGACCCGACCTGACCCGACCCGGCCCGTGAGATTTCAAAAACATCCTGATCCGACCCGCGGGTCGGGGTGATGACCCGCGAAGAGCCCTGCCCATTTTCACCAAGACCTTGACCTACATCCACGTGTTGGGGGGGAAGAACTATTCGAAACTAGCGTTTGTTATTTTATTTTTATCTGTAGGAAACGGGTTGTACGAGGTGCAATACGCTTCATTCACAACCACCTTCGGACCGGGGCAGATTTTTGAAAAATTCGGGATGAAGTCCCACTCGCTTTCTCCTTGAACACCCCGCTCCTATATCGTGCACCTCGAAGGCGTACGTGAACTAGTTAATGTCTTGAATTGCATTAGTGTTATTACGGGGGTCCATAGTTAACAGGACCTATGGTGCACATAAAAAACTATATATTTGCCTATTTTTACTAACAAAATTTGGTCCCGTTAACTATGGACCCCCGTAATAGTTAAACTAAGCACACAGAAAAAACACACGTACCGCAACCTATATGTATACATATACATGTTATTCAGCATCGCGCGCATCGGAGTTATCGCACTGGGGGGGGTACTCATTATCATGCATGGCCGTAGTCGTATGACCATACGTAGACCCTCGCATCCCTGCAATGCCGGGACGGAGCATGTCGGGTTTTCACCGACCAGGCAGACACTGCTTGCACCAAGCGCAAAGCGCCGTGAGGCGTCGGGCGAGTCGCATGAAGGGGGAGCTGCATCCTACTAAGAACCGCTTTGGAGGCGGCTTTTCTTGCACACGGACGACAGCATCAATTAATTGATTTAGTTTCTGGTGTGGCCACTTCCAGAGACAGCAATGGGTTTACAATGAAACTGTATCGTGGGTGCCTCACCATATACACACTACGTGATACGATCATCCCCCTTGTGCGGAGGGAAGGTTCTCCCCGCAATGATCTACTAAGATCCAAGTTGACCGCCAGCCGTGGTAACCGCCAAAAAAAAAAAGACCGGTACCCTGGCTGTCTAGCTCACGCAGTGAGAGGCGTGTTTTACAGCGTCGTCGCTAACCGACGCCAACCCAACCTATATATACCACGTATACAATAGAGGGGGGGGGGGGGCGTAAAACTACCAGAGCCAAACGATTTAGTTCGACTTCCGCGTAGGTATCGACGTTAACGCACAGGGGGGGGGGGGTGCGTAATACTACCCGAACCGAACGATTAAATTCGAATTCCTCATAGGCGTCGGAGTTATCGCGCAGGGGTGCGTATCGTGTACCCCGGAGGTGGCGAAAAAAATGTCTTAGGAACTTATACCAGGGGGGACCATAGTAAATAGGACCTACGGTACGCACAAAAACCTATATATTTACCTATTTTTACCAACAATATTTGGTCCTACTTACTACGGTCCCCCCGTAATGTGGATTCGTTAATATACCACGTTACCTCAAAAGACATTAGTACATTAATTTCACCGACTCCTATTTACCCAGTTCATATGTAATGTTAGCAAACATGCCACCTGCCCTCACCTCCAAAGCACCGCCACCTCCCCCCTTTTCTGCCCCTCCAGGGTTCGCGACGCACCCGCAGCGCACCGTGAAGTGCGCCGCATGGCCGAACTTGCCTTCCCTCCTGCACGCGCCGGCCCGCCCAATAAAAACGCGCGGGGGGGGGGGGGGGGGGGGGGGGGGGGGGGGGGGGGGGGGGGGAGGCGGGTAATTGTCCGGAAAAAGCCAGGAAAATGATGCTGGACGAAAAACCAGTAGAGCTTTTACCACATGTTCGAGAAAATGGTTGGCACACACTGCGTAAGAGACGAAGGGGTTATTGGCTACCCAGTGGTTGATTGGGTCTGATTGGCTGAGGGTCAGGGCTATGGGTTAGTTATATCCGTCTCGTACACAGTGTGCGCCAACCATTTTATCGAAAAAAGGGGCAAGCTACCCTCCCGACAATGTCCAGGAGGCGCAGGAACACGCGACAGTACTGCTGCGCACACCGGAGATATCAGACCCATCTATACATGGAAGGGTAGATTGCACCCCTGGCTCGATTTTACTATTACGGGGGACCATAGTAAATAGGACCAACAATTGTTAGTAAGAATTGGTAAACATATAGGTTTCTATATACCATAGGTCCTATTAACTATGAACCCCCGAAATAAGTCGGATCATGTTTGGCGGGTGTGGGATCTGAATGTTACATGCAACTCTTTGGCTCAGCAGCTCCCAACGCCAGTTACAGGATATAGAAGTTCCAGCTCGTCATCCACAAGTCCACTACATTGATGGCAGATGCGCGAGAGGAGAGGCCGAGACCAAACCGCGCAGGGCTCTTGTGGGTTGAAGAAAAATACTGACAGCGCAAAAAAGTCAGCTTTGATGCCGCGGAAGCGGGATACTAGATTATCGGGGGAGGCGGGCGGGGGGGGGGGGGGGGGGGGGGGGGGGGGGGGGGGGGGGGGGGGGGGGGGGGGGGGGGGGGGGGGGGGGGGGGGGGGGGGTACTCGATAGGAGATATGTACTCGATCTCATGCATGGCCGTAGTCGTAAGACCATAGACCCTTGCATCCCTACAATGCCGGGACGGAGCATGTCGGGTTTTCACCGACCAGGCAGACATTGCTTGCACCAAGCGCGAAGCGCCGTGAGGTGTCCGGCGAGTCGCATGAAGGGTGAGCTGCATCCTACTAAGAACCGCTTGTGAGGCGGATTTGCATGTGGGGGGGGGGGGGATTTTTCGTTGCTGCTGTGCGGCGTGGGGGAAAAACCTTGTGATCTCCACTTCCGAGGCGCAGACAAGAGGCTAAGGTAACCCTGGCACGCCCGACGCCATCTTGTACGATTCACTTCAAGAGGGTTCCACACGTGCGACAGATCGTCGAAGAGATCATCTAACAAATCGGCTAACAGATAATCTAACAGATCATTTAACAGATCAACTAACATATCGTCTTACAGGTCATCTAACATATCATCTAACACATCAACAAACAGATTGTCTAACAGATCATCTAACATATCATATAACAGATCATCCACCAGATCATCTACCAGATCATCTACCAGATCATCTAACAGATCATCTAGATACCTGATCCCCATGATCTTCGCTCTCATCTTTCCGGGTGGGAGCGGTACAATCTGCGTGATCCAGCGTATGATCCCCGCGTTGGATATGTACTGTTCGTACCTTGCACCACATCTCATAACGCTGCAAGCTGTAGGGTCTACAGTAGATGATCTATCTAATCTATCTGATCTGTAGATGATCTATCTGTCCGTTGTGTGGAGAGTTTCTCCGATTCCCCCCCCCTCACGAACGACGAATCGACTGTGAAAGGCCGCGCAGCGTACCGAAGGGAAAGCAACGCGGGCGGAGGTTGAGATTCGATTCGTTTGATTTCGCTCGCGTCGGTCGCGCATTTTTCAAACCTCCTCCTGCTGCTGCTGCTCTCTAGAAAGGGCGAGAGAAGCTTTTGACCGTCTGGGACTACCAATGCAGAGACCAAACGTCTGCCGGGTACCGTTTCATCCGTTGCCAGAATGTGAGCTCGTAAGCAGCATGACTACTCGTAGCACTATGCGGCGTGCGTGTCGGAGATGTCCTCCCGTCGCAGCTCGGGTACACCCCCCACCTCAGCAGCCTGGACTTTTGCTTCTCGTGCGTTTTGACGCTCAAGCAGCCCTGCTTCGGCTGCTTCTGGTGCGATTGATGCTCGGGCGTAAATGGCCACATTTTTTTTTCCCCCCAAAAAATATTTGTTTTCCTTCTGACGCGCCAAAGGGGTTCACCAGCTGGAACAAACAGAACTCATGGCAAAACAAAACAAAAAACAAACACATCGTTCTCGCCATCAACACGCGGTGCCATTGAAGCCCTCCCGTAAAAAAAAAAAAAGACACTTTTGCCACCGTTCCCCACGCCCTAGCAAGACGAATCAATACTTGAACAAACTAAAAAAACAGACTCTTCACGGCCTTTACCAAGGCCGTGGGGGCTGTCACAATCAGGCCAAACACACGCGAACCACGTAGTGCTACTATTGCTTTCGGGAACATTCCAAGAAAACAAGCTTCCTTTTTCCTTCAGATGTGGAGCGCAGCGGAGGCATGTCCCATCCCGCGTCGGAATCATACCCACCAGAGGCGGCACCGCGCGCAGGGGAAGCCGGAGCCCGTTTTGTTGTGATATGCGCCAGGCACGCGTACGGGTGAGTTTACCCCCGAGAATCCCTCGGCAACGTGCGTTCAGACACCTCCTGAACCTCGAAAAGCAATACGTAAGGGCGCCTACACAAAACAAGTGAACGCCGTCGAAGAAGACACCCACCCTCACACCCTACTAATCGTCACCTGTGGAGGTCGAGATACACAGTACCCAGCACGCCGTCCTGGTTGTGGCGCAACACCAACTTGCGCACGCCCCCGCCTTGCACCTTCGACCCAACGACCCAGTTCTCCCCTTGCTCGATCGGCACCTTCGTTGTTGTTGCAGGACGGCAGTGTGGGATGTTCAGCGGCGGATTACGATATCATGGTATAGTTGGTAGAGCTTTGAGTCGGACAGCATTTCACGAGTAATAAAACTAATCGGTACGTGCCGTTGGACAACTCTCCGGGTTTAGTCGGCAATTCGGCTGCGCGAAGCCAGCTGATGGCCAGCCGGCCAGCCGATATAGGTCAGGCGAGCCAAGTCAGCCCTCCCCGGCCGAGGGGGGCCCACCCAAAAAAGAGAACATGTATCCCGCATTCAAAAATTCTTCCTATGAGTGTGGAGACCCACTGAATCAGGCATTCGGCACCTCCGCGAAACCCTTTATTATTAGTCCACCTAATAAATACTGTAGTTGGTGACTTACAGTAAGTCGTGTCGACAAACAGCTCAAAATAGTTTGTGATTTTTACGCTTCCGTTCGGAGGAAAGCTAACATTTCTGGGACGGATATTAAAGAAAAAAGCGCACCGGAAGGAGTGCACACTAAAAAATACTCTGTTCATCTGACGGAAGCGGTTGTCGACAGACAAGTATACAGCACAATAATTTGTTTGGACGTTGAACACACAAAAAAGTGATTTTCGCTCATGTCACAGGAGCGGCTGTCAACAGACAAAGTATTACAGCAACATATTTCGGTTCGGGCGTTTGCGTACGTCCGCATCTGCCGGTCGTCTGACCTGCTCCAAAGATATGTCGAACAGCCCGCGGCAAACCATGCGGAGTCCTTCTATGCAGCCTCCCAGCGTGAAGTACTCCGAGAGTGACCTCCCGTCCAGGTTGCACCTTGGCCCGTACAGAGACAAAAGCACGAGGGGGGGTGTGTGCTCATGTCATGCATGACCATGGTCGTACGGAGGTCGAGCTGCATCCTACTAAGAACCGCTTTTGCGGCGGACTGGGGGGGGGGGGGGCGTCAGATGTGGCCTGTATTCGTACAAAGGTTTGGTAGGCGGGTGGACACGGTTGCACAGCCCAAGCAAAAGACAGCGTAGAATTTACCCTGGCACCGGGCATGAATCATTCGAGGCAACAACAACAACAACAACAACAACAACAAAGGGCTGGGTTGTGGTTCGCTTTGTTGCTGCCATTATGCCTGCGGTTGCTTGCTGTTCCTGCGTCCGGGTCGCTGTTGCTCTGTTGCTGCTGCTGTGTCACTAAAGCTATCGCTGTACTGGTATTTCGCAGCCCCGCATTTTTTCCCCGACGTTTTGGAAAACACACAGGAGTGCGAGATAGAGGAAGTGCGCCAGGCTGCCAGCAAACACCTACGTACGGACCACGAGCGACAACACAACACAACGCGCGCCAATTTTAGCCCTCAAGTTCCCTCCAAAACGTGCACGCCTCGGGCAGATCAGATACTGCGGGGGGCCATCGTAAATAGGACCTACGGTACACACAAAAACCTATATATTTACCTCTTTTTAATGAAAATATTTGGTCCTGTTTACCATGGTCCCCCGTAATAGTTCATCCCCCCTAATTGAGCTAGATCTTTCAGGGCGGATAGACCATCTTATCCTGATTTGTATGATGTGCATGATCTATTAATAGCTCATGTTGCCGGGTGGGAGCCGTATGATCTGCATCGTATAGGACATGTTTCCTGGGGGTTGGGTCTGTACCGCACAGATCCTGCACATCATCTCATAACGTGCAGGGGTAGGATCTGTAGATGATCTATCTGTTGATCATCTGTCTCGACGTGTAAAAAAGCATATAACCGGCATTTCTGTCAAAGCAACATGAACGGCGAGGACCTTGACAAAACGGCCCAAAAAAAAGCGGCAGAAGCCAGGCACACGTGATGTGCCAGAGGGAACGAAACGCGCCACCAAAAAAGGACAAGAACAAAAATCTACCCGCGACCAGCCTGTCACCCCCGAGCAGTCCGTGCACAGGTACACCTCGCAGGCCACGTGGGGTACAGTAGGCTCTCCTTTGAAGTACGGGGTGTAACTAGTCTCCGCGAAAATGAGTCCCGCCTTGAGTGATGAGGGATGTTTTTTTTTTTGTCGAAGCTTCCTAACAACGCTTGGACGAGCTTCTGTCAATAGCAATGGTTGGCACACGGCGATCGTTTTTCACATGTGGCTATATACGGCATCAACACCTGCGACGAGGCACCACAACCCACCGGAACGAATTCCCGAGCCGAGGGAGGCACGAAACAACGAAGGTGTGGTAGCTTTGGAAATATCTCGACGAAACCTTTCCAATCGACGCATCACTCGGCATTCGCAACTTCCCCGTTGTCGATAAAGATGACCGGGGATTTCGGCCGAGGGCGTGTGCTATCATATCGTCCGTTTGATAGTGTGATACGGTATTGCACGCCGGTAGCTCTATTTCCGGAACTCTTGCGCGCCAAACAACAGGCCGAGGAAACGCTGGGATCCGGGGAGATCCAGAAAGAACAGTCGCAAGGATCATGAAGCAAGCCAACGCGAAGACAAGAGATGGTGGGAAAGTCAAGCCTACGCAAAAAAATAAAAAAGCTGCGGCAGACGTACGTAGGAAGGAACACCAAAGCAGTCGATGCTGTGAAAACCGTGCCGCTGCTTGTAGCGTGGGCGGGCTCCGACATACCGGTACTTGGTGACTGGTACTTCTGATGATGGTCAAGCAGGGAAGAACAAAGCCGAGCGTAAGAACAAGAATAATAGTATGAAGAACAAGAACACAACTCCGAAAAATCATCGAGAGCTCATCGATTCTAACTTGATGATCTAGATTATGTCAAGACTGTTCAGATTGCCGGGTGTGGGAGCCGCATAATCTGCTTGGTCTAGGACAGGTTTCTCGGGTTAGATATTAGATACGTGTGCTACTTCTGAATAACTTATTATAACGGCAGGTTAGGATCTATAGGATCTACATGATCTATATGATCTATGTGAGCTATAATATCTATATGATCTATTGATCTATATGTGCTAAATGATCTACGTCATCTGTGTGATCTATATGATCTATATGATCTATTTGATCGTGCTTTATCTATCCGAGATGTGAACTACAGTAGAACAAGAATGACGACGGGCTGTCGAAAGCAGCGCGCCGTTCTAGCCCGCCAGTAGGGGGAAACGAGTCGACAGTTTTTTACCCGGATGAAGAGAACCGTCGGTGGTCGACGACCGAAACGTTAACGACGTCCGGCAGATGAGCACGGTCTAGATCCTCCTCTAGATACTATTGGTTCGCCCGTCACGAGATGTGGTGCAAGAACGTTCTCATACATGTCCCCATCCGCAACAACAACTCAAAAAACATGTGAGCAAGAGAGCCGTGCCGTACATGTATACATCTTCACCCAGCAAGCACGATCTACCGTACCCTCGTGCGAATCGTGCAAATCAGGGATCTATCTGTCCCCCTCAACTATCCATAGGTCGTAAAATGGGCATCTGATCTGATCTGATCTGATCTGATCTGATCTGATCTGATCTGATCTGATAAGATCTGTGCGGTGTGTGAAACGATAGACTACTCTGGGCGGAATTATAAGGACCGTTCAAGCATTACTATCAAGAACACGCGGTTCCTATTTTTGCGCCCGGAGTGGTAAATGGACAATGTATTGTTCCTCTTCCTCTGCTGCGCTTACTCCCTAGACTTGACGTATCCCATGTAGTACGATACGTCCCACGCCAACAGCTCTTCCGAGCCCTCCACCTCCATCTTTGCTTTTCGGAGCATGCCAACCTGAATTGAACGAAAGTCGAGCCGGGCGGCATTGACACGCGCAGAAGTATAGTGTCAGGCATTGAGAGCCGGTTTTCCTAACAGATAATTGCCTTTCCGACGAGAAAGGTAATGCAATACTCGGTGTATTTTTGGTGTGGGTGACAGCTGTCGCTTATGACTGTTTTTACAGTGGAGATTTTGACTACGAGGGAAAGTTATCTCTTAAGACACATAATCGAAAAATACTTTCCATTGTCATTACCGCGTCTGCGCGAAATAAATTCTACTACGAAATGAGTGTATATACGTTCTCCCATTGCCGACAACGCCTACGTGAGCAAAATTGGCGCAACTGTGAATCAACTTGATCATAGTTGGGAAGCATAAGGCGGTAGAGCCAAAAACGTTGATATGTGATATTGGATTTGACCGCTGAATTTGGTCCGCCGACAATTCTCCGGACGCTTTGGATTGGCCAAGCTTGCCCGGTTGAGAGAACAGTATCTTTTCTGTCTGGCGACAAGTTCGGGCACGTAATCTACAGCGTGTGTACCCTCGTGCAACAATTTAGCAGCACCTGTAGCAGCAGCAGCAGCAGCAGCAGCAACAACAAGCAGCAGAAGAAGCTACTATACAGCAGCAGCGAGCTGCGGAAGCAACAAGCAGCGGCAAGCTCTTCTTGCAAACCCTCGCCAGCGGGCATGACCCACACTGACAAGGCCCCATGTCGACGCTTGACACAAGCCGACTTGACGTCCTGTCGCCTCGTCGTCGTATATCTCGCAACCACCACCAGGCCAGCAGTGCAGTCTCCGCTTCACAGAAAAGGCCAAGGTTCAAGCGTGAACGTGGCGTTGTAGCGGCGAAGGTCAGGAGCGCGGCGGCGTACTGCTAGCTCTGCACGTGAGCTCCCGTTTATAGACGTTGCTGTCTCTATGGGTGTCCGTGAATCTTTGTAGTCATAACTTCATTTTTTTCGACCAACCACGATCAAGAAAATGGACCGCAGGAGTCATCAACATTTTCTAATCCCAAAAGTCTGAAGCATTTCAGGAGACCAAGAGTTCGAAAACAGCGAAAACGTTGAGATGAGGTGTAACGCATAAAACATAGCTGAACCACAGCAGGCTGAACACGCAAGAGCAGCAGCAGCAGCAGCAACAGGAGATGGAAGGCGGCGATGCCGCGGGGGCCCCTTGCCGTTCTTGTTGACGAAATCATACATGCGTTCCGCATTGGGTGCTTCTTGCATGTCCTCCACATTGCGGCCAACGTTGGGGTGAAGGACGTGTTCTTCATGGGTCCCTTGGGTTCGAGGTCTTGGCTTGAGTGGCCAAAGCAACATCTTGCTTGTCGGCTCGGTCCGGTTCGGTACAACATGCGCCGATCGGATGTTTCGAACACGACATGGCTGCAGTTCAAGCGCTTGGTGTATGAGGCTACCGGTGGCAAGTGGAGGGTCAAGCCCTCGGCCTGCTAGTCCCTCCCAGAATCGTCCTTGGTTTTCCCGCTCGATCGAAGAAAGCACCGTTCGTTTGTTTCAAAGCCTCCTGCCGGCCTTTTTCGACGAACGGGTTTTTTTTGGCCGCCTCTGGCCATGTTCTCTGGCTCGTTCAACTCGCGTTCATCGAATACTTCGTGAATTTTAATAAGGCTTCCACTATGGTCTGCAGAAAACACATCACTACAATGGCACCTCATTATTTTTTTGTATTTTTACAGGCGTCGATAGACAATACAGCGCCGTTGAAAAGAGCCAACGACCATCGAAAATCAGTGTTTTCGGTCATTTTCAGGCCTCTGCTGAAAGCGGACGAACGGTGCGATGGAGTATTCTCTGTAAATATGCTGTTTTACACCTTTGGGCGAAGTTTCAGAGTTCATTTCGTGGCGCATGACGCCGTAATCAGGATGCCATGCAGTATGTCTTTGAATTATAAACCCAAGATACTTGGTCTTGTCAACAAAGTCGGTTTTCCTGGAGATTTTTCAGTCTGTTGAATGTTACGTTATATTAAGCTTTCACAATTTTCACCGTGTCACGTTTTTCTGGTCGTTGGGTACCTCACGCCCTAAGCTAATTGTACTGCTCCCGTAAGTGCTCCTGTTGCAAGTGCTGTTGTGGCTGTAAGCGCTGCTGCTACAAGCGCTGGTGGAAGCAGCGCTCTGCACTGCTGCTTGCATAGGACATCGCAAGAACACGAAGGCGGTCTTCTCGTTGAGGCGGCGTTGATCGCAGCGAGCGCCGACGAGCGCAGGACAGAGCGCACATCTGGTTGTTGTTGGTTGCTGCTGCTCGTTGCTTCTGCAGGTTGCTGCCGCATACTCCTGCTGCCGCTGCTGCTGCTGTTGATGCAAGTGTCTCCCCCGCCCCTCCCTAACAACAGTCCTATATGTAGCGTTTTCTCGCTCCCGATGGTGCGATAGCGGAAGGTCTTCAAGCATGACCACTGTACACTTCCGACAGAAATCCTCGGAAATAATTCTTGTTCCGCGCAGCCACCCTGCTATCATCGCAAAGGCAGTTCTAGATTTTAGGGAAAAAAATAAAATAAAATCAGCTGTTTCCTTTGCTGTACTCACGTTAAACCGCTATTTCCACTCAACGATATCAGTAAGCCCAGGGTCCGTCCTGATTCTTCATCTTAGAGAGACACCGGGTGCAAATTACTCGGTCACCGACTGTGAGACAAATGATGTCAAAAGCAATCGCAAACTTATCGAGTAGGGGGGTAAATCATGAGTTATATATTGAATGTTTTGCTCTATTACGGGGGACCATAGTACCAAGTATTGTTAGTAAAAATAGGGAAATATATAGGTTTTTGTGTGTACCGTAGGTCCTATTTACTGTGATCCCCCGAAATAGGAGGCGGACTCGAAAATCGCATGATGTTTTTGCTATCCGATCCTGTCACTGCTGCCTTCCGGCGGCGGAGTAGCATAACACGCTTTTAAGAGTCAAGATTCTTGTACAAGTCGGTCAGAAATCTGCATTACGCGTGGACGATGTTGGAGAGCGTAAATAAAAAGGGATCACTCTGTCCTGAAAGGTTGGGGCACAACTACTGTAGAAATCCAATGGTTGGTTAAATGGTTGGTATGGACAGCACAGTGCCACCGCAGCATCTATAACTTGTACTTTTACATGTAGGACGCGAGTTCGATTAACCTGATTTCTTACATGTAATTGTATATGCCTGATTTATTTTTGAAAAAAAAAAAGAAGACAAAACAGCACGTTTCGTTCAAGTAACCACACGGCGTTTCTCCGACTCCCTGTAGCGGTCACTAGCGCCTGGCGTTGCGCCCAAGTTAGGCTGCCGCAGTCAGCAGAGCGCTCCGCCGCCCGCGCTATTTTACCGCGGTGGTTACAGCGCAATAAAAAAATGTTCACAGCCCGGTTGGTACGGGCAAAGGGTGGCAGCGACAGAAGGAGGGGCGAATGTTGGGAGACGGGGCGAGCACCAGCTGGGAGAAGGGTGCATTTCGGACTTCTCGCAGCGACTTCACAATGATGCACACCTCTGCACAGGTCACGACCTACTGTAGATCATCTATTACGGGGGGAGCATAGTAAATAGGACC
Organism: Macrocystis pyrifera; assembly: GCA_031763025.1. Lineage (NCBI taxonomy): Eukaryota > Phaeophyceae > Laminariales > Laminariaceae > Macrocystis > Macrocystis pyrifera. Next base: position 3,425,429 of record JASSKH010000021.1, on the reverse strand, counting down.
AAATGTTGTGAGAAAAAATAGGTAAAATATATAGGTTTTAGTGTGTACCGTAGGTCCTACTTACTATGGTCCCCCGTAATAGGACCTCACCAGCCGTCGTGAGAGGTTGGGCGGGATCATCTGCACAGTAGAGGTCGAACCCAGGAAACATGTGTCAGACGATGCAGAATATATTCACACGGCTCCCACCCGGCAACACGAGCTACTACGGGGGGCCATAGTAAATGGGACCAAATATTGTCAGTACAAATAGGGAAACATAGAGGTTTTTGTGTGTACCGTAGGTGCTATTTACTATGACCCTCCGTAATAGGTCATACAAGGTCCGGAGTCCGGACTCAGCAGTAGCAAGAAGCTCGAAGGAGGGAGGGCCGCATAGACCTTGGTCCATCTTCGAGAAAAGGGGTTCAACCCTTTTTACGACTGCAGTCCCGTTTTGGGGACAGACTACTTGGAATTTTTGAGTGGGGCTGCTGCTGCTGCCTCTGCAACTGCTGCTGCTTTCGAGCGCCTTTGCCACCAGCGCCACGCGGGCCTACCAGCTGCGGCTCATACCTTGGGATCGTCCTCCTGCTGCTGGGAAGTTTTGGGGACAGACTACGTGGAATTTGAGTGGGGCTGCTGCTGCTGCCTCTGCAACTGCTGCTTCTTTCGAGCGCCTTTGCCACCAGCGCCACGCGGGCCTACCAGCTGCGGCTCATACCTTGGGATCGTCCTCCTGCTGCTGGGAAGGCACCTCCTCTGCTCTCTCTCTCTCTCTCTCTCTCTCTCTCTCTCTCTCTCTCTCTCTCTCTCTCTCTCTCTCTCTCTCTTTCTCTCTCTCTCTGCTTTCTCCTACTTTTTCGCCTTCTTCGCTCTCGCACCGAACCACTTGACCCTAACCCCCCCTGCCTAAGGAAATTAGGGTTTATCATGGTGTATCAATTTTTTTTGTCCAAGCCGGACCAAGTCGCCGTAAAACTTTATGCTACTGTTGCCCGTGGTGTCAGCTCACGCCGAGACAAGAACCGTCGGAAAAATGCTCTTCGTCCCACAAACGCTGAAAACGCACCGTGTGGGCCGATTGCAAGCAAGCTGAAGGTTCTTTGGGCGCAAGAGCACCATTCCGAGGAATCGCAGCTATGTGCAGCACAAGAACCTGACAACAACACAACGCTCGCCTTTTTGTCGAGGGACGCTCAAGAAAAATTGGACTGGAGAACATGTGCTCAGCGGCGAGCGCTACATTACATCATACGTATATAAAGGATATGCTGACAAGGTTGACCGGTCAAGGATGGTGTCGCAAGAAGATCCTAAGGCTTGCTTATACTAGGTGTTTGTTGTTGGGGAGCCCATGCAAGTAATTGAGGTCGCGCGTCCTTACCACATAAAACTTACACGTGAAAAAATGTCCTACTGTAGTAGTCTCGCCGAATCGGCGAGGCCAGCCGAGGACGTGCGCTCGCCCCTTTTGAAGCCGCCATGTTTGGCACGTTTCCAGAGCCTCGCTTCCCGAAAAAGCACTCTAGTTTCGCGCAGGGGTGCGATCGTTTTCTCGGCGCTCGGAGAAGGTACCAGCGTTGGAAGAGTGCATTTTCGGAAAGCTCTCGCTCGACCACACATCTCCACAAACCACCCTGCTCGGCATTTGACAACCTTCCCGTTGCGGGAAAGCCGATCCCTGGGAAAAAGATCGAACCCTTGTAGCGACGTGGTATCTCGAGAGCATATTTTTGCCATCCTCGACTTGATCACCCTATGGGAACACCGACGTCCTTTGCGGTGTTCGCTCCGATGCACTATTTCGTACGGACGGTCTTCAAACATGACATCCAGGTCCGCCATTCATCCTGCCCTCGAAGGCGGACGCGACGATCGTTTCGGGATAATGGGGGCGCATCCGAACGCTCACGCCAAAGCATTCCCCGTGCTGATAAAAAAAAAAACGAAAAACACCCAGTCACCCTGGTTGGCAGGTTCTGGCACACGGGCCCCAACGACGGTTTTTCCAACGAAAACAACTGACAAAAAAAGAAACAAAAAGAACCGAAAACAAAACGTACGCCGAGAAGAAAAGCCGGAAAAGGCAACACGAAAAGGCAGGTGAGCTGTGGGGTATTATACGGGGGCTTCATTTAGGGCATCGAACGCATTTTGTGCCTCCATTCTGTCGCATTCTCGTATTTCTTTTGGTGATACGCTGATACTGAGAGTCGCAGGATGGGAGTGACCATTGTTGCTTGGTAAAACCACGAGAACGGAACAAAGCAGAACAGATGCGATCCTGTCTCATCTCATCCTCCTTTCATCTCATCGCAGCCACTGCTGTCTCATCGAACCTCGCCTTTTCTTGCGTTCGATCTTGTCTCCTCTTGTATTATCTTATCTTCTCTTGGTTTATATTATCTTGCGAGCTTATTTTATATTTTGTTGTTTCATCTCGTCTCGTCCTCATCTGTAGCACTCACCTCTTGCTCGGCTTTGTCCCGAATCCCCACCGCCAATGCATCCAAAAACCTCAAGACTTCTCCGGGGTCTCCGCCATTTTGTCAGACGTTACTCTGTGTGCGTGAGACTTGAACCCCACCTGGCCGCAATAGTATATTCCGCGCGTGTGGGAGGGAGGGGGGGGCGTGAGACTTCCTCGGAAAAAACATAAATATATTAGTTGAACCGAATCGAACCGAACCGAACCGAACGGAACCGAACCGAACGTAGCCGAACCAAACAGACTCGACCCGACCCGAACCAAGCCGGACCGACTCGAGCGGGCCCGAACCAAACCGACATGAACAGAACTAAACCGAACCGAACCGAACGGGACCAAACCGAGCCGAGCCATCACACCGGTGAAGGGGAGCTAATGAAGGCGGTCTCCGCGATACTTTCCCGGCCGGTGCATGTTTTTCGAAGATACCCGCGACCGAGCAATCGGAGGAAGGATAGGGTTGCATCAACGATAGACGAAACCCAGCGATACATATAGCAGGTTCACGCGTCGGACAGGTAGACCAGATAGATCACCTAGAGATAGATCAGATAGATCATAACCTGCTGTCATGAGATATTTAGCAGGATCTGTGTACAGTACAGATCCAACCCAGGAAACATGTGCTATTCATAGATCATGCAGATTAAAAGGCTCTCACCCGGCAACTTGAGCTAGATCACACAGATCATACAGACCATAAATATCAGGGATCTGTTTGCCTCGAAAGATCTAGATCATCAAGTGGGATAATCGATTGATCTGTCCGAGATGATAACATGTTTATCGATGGTTGACGCTATGGATTGGATGCAACAGCAGTCCGTTCATTTAGTTTCTCACTGGAACAGACGGAAGCGGGATTGTTGGCGGACGAACCACCAGGGGCTTTGCTCAGCCACGCGGGTGGATACAGGCTCTGAGAGCGAGCCAGACACCGGACGAAACCTCGACACACGGTTGATGTCGCTGTTGCTGTGGTTGCTTTTTTTTTTGTACTCGTGGTTCTTGAAGTCGTAGCTGTTGTACTCGCTGGTGCTGATGCTGTTTGCATTGATATTGATGTTATTGCCATCGTTGCTGTTAGCCACTGTGGCCTCCAAAAAATCGACCAATGACAACATGCTTCGGGGATTTTGAAGTCATCCGGCCTGCACCGCAAGTCCCACAGCCCTTCACGCCCGTCGGGCGGTTTCGGAACGCGGCACCCCCCTCAAGAGCTCCCCCACTGACCGCCTACTAATTCGCGTGTCAGCGTCCTCGCCATCGTCATACGAAAAAAATACATAATGCGCTGGAACGCGGAGTCGGAAAGGCAGGACAGCGCCGGGGCTGCCGGAGGAGACGAAGGTTCGTTCGTTTCAACTTCCACGGCGCGAATCGTCGCAAGCAGCAGCAGCAGCAGCGAGGGCACGCAGCAGACACGTTTTGGCATGGGAGCTGTGTGAATTAACCCAGGAACTACTGCAGGACAAGGCCATGACACTCTTTCAAATGAAACATTTACAAACGTTGTCGTCAGCTGTGAGCTCGAAACATTTTGTCGACAATCCTATTTGCAAGCCGCGTGATTGGTAGGTTGCGCGTGATATTTACACGTCTTCGGGTGCGACGAATGCGCTCAACAAAACCTATACCGTACCTTTTGGGCTAGCTTGTGTCGGACCATCATCAGTCGCTCCAGAACCTGCGGGAGGCGTGTGTATATCGGGCGGAAGGGCGGGAGGGGGGGTCAGGCGGGCGTAAAAATGCTGCCTGTTGATAAAAAACAGCTAGCCCGCACAGGACAGCGCTCGACTCGCACGCGAACAGGTAAGGGGCGTTCGCGAGAAGGGGTGGCACACGCCAACAAGCACAAGCCGACAAACCAAAACACGAAACGATCGGAAACGAGATACCCTCCAAGGCAAAAACAAATGTGTCTACAGCAAGAGGACGGCGCGAACCCTTCTACCACTGCAACTAATGTTCCACACGAAATTCGAGTAGTTTTCCCCAAACCCATGGATGCAACTCAGCAGGGACACCCTACGCGGGCGTGGACGGCGGGGCGGCGACTACGACAGGGGCGGGGACGCTATCTCGCAAAAACAATCGAACTACACGCTGCGCACCTCCTCCCTCCGTTGCTTCATGAGGGGACAGGATTCAACGATCTGGCCGTCCCTCGTGCGGGCCATATCATTTAAGGACATTCGCCTGGCTTGAAACGACACATCGCTCTCCTGCAATGTTGTCGTTGTTTTCTCACATCAACTCCCAGATCAAGGAGTCCGTGGTCACACAAAGGTGATGGAGCCCTAGGTCCGAAAAACCATAAAAAATCAAAAAGCTCGGCTTGGAAGCAGGAAGCTTTCCACAAAATACACGAGACGCAAAAGGCGCACACATGAAATGAAATCAATGCGCAAACTGAACAACCATGGCCCGCGGGTATACACTCAACTGCAGCATAGAGTTCCTCCCGTTCCCGCAACCAACCAACTCGTGGCTACTGGCTTCAGCGGTTGCTGTCTGGAGTGTTTCCTGCACCGCACGAAATGCACCGTAATCGTGAACACAACGGGGAACACGCCTCCCTACTGTCTGGGGTGCTGTCAGAGTGACGACTCGCGGACATGCACTTAAAAAAAGAGTAATCGAACCAGAAACCACCATACAAATATCAACGATCGCCATGTCTTCCCGGGCTGTCTGACAAAAGTTGCAGCGCAGCTATGATAACACGTGCCTGATAATTGCGAGGGTCATTCCCCATAAACGGTATTCAACTCACCAACATTACAAAGACCAGTGACAAAATAACAGGTACATACCACTGTCTCGTGAAGACGAAACAAAAAACCAGAAAAAAAACGACGACTACTGCTCTCGTGATGGTATGCGCGCCGGGTCGTGGGTCTCTGTGTGCCGTCCTGCAGCCGTTCTCCATGACCGTCTCATTGCATTAGCCCGGCCCGCTCATTCGCACATGCTCTCTCTGCCACTCCCTTCCAGTCGGCTCCCCTTCTCCCCCGCCCCAGAAATAGATGCTTCTCGTACTCGTGGTTCTTATCTGAATAAAGAAAATTCTCGCGCTGGGTGAGTTTAATCCGTCTCTTCCCCGCTCGTCGACGCTCTGTCTTCCTCTTCCTTCGTCATCGAATCCAGCCTCCTGCTGGCGCACTTAGACTATGCCGTAGTTTGGCCTGTGGTGGCGCCTGTCTTCGCGCACGGACATCCCGATTGACCATTGCTGCTCTGCCGCTGCTGGATAAAAATATAATAGAATCGTAGGTGTACGTGCCTGACACACCACGCACAAACCCAACTCTACTGCCACGAGCAAGCCCGCGGCCACACGCAGCAGCAAGAAGGTATCAATCACTCGTTGAGGGTGAGTCCGGCCTTACCCTTACACCCGCCAGAGAGACCTACCCCATTCGCCATAAGCCTGATAGGGCATGCTTCGCAGCATGCCTTGCCGAGGCAGTGAGGGGGACGGAGGTATAATGGTGCTCTGCGACTATCCTCGTGATCTACCACTGTCCTATTACGGGGGTCCATAGTTAACAGGACCTATGGTGCACATAAAAACCTATATATTTGCCTATTTTTACTAACAAAATTTGGTCCCGATAACTATGGACCCCCGTAAGAGTGCTCGACCAAAAAAAACTAATCTCGTTTCCGCGCTCCCGATGGTTATCCCCCTCCCTTCTCCTATCACAAGCGGTTCTTAGTAGCATACAGCTCACCCATCATGCGACTCGCCGGACACCTCACGGCGCTTCGCGCTTGGTGCAAGCAATATCTGCCTGATCGGTGAAAACCCGACATGCTCCGTCCCGGCATTGTAGGGATGCGAGGGTCTATGGTCATACGACTACGGCCATGCATGATATCGAGTACATCTCTCTTATCGAGTACTCCCGCTCCCTCTCTCCTATCCCGCGTGAGGTTCTGGGGGCGTAGCTCTTACGTAATACTTTTTAACTCACAAACACCGCATACAAGGCACGCGATATCGAAGTGCTGTATCACACGTTTCTTGAAGACACGTTTTTTTTCAACGTATATACATGCACGCAATATAGTAAAAAAACTGTCCCCTCCCCCCCTCCCCCCCCCCCCCTACGCTGACTCGTGCTACCATGAGCGCAGCTCCTAATGTTGTTGAGGCTCTTCACTCTTTTCACACGACGAGTCTTTTATGTCTCCGCCCACGAACTTGACAAATAAATAAAACAAAAAACGAGCAATTCCATGGCATGCATATACGGGGTAGTCCGCGACTAACACTGCAAAACAAAGGCTGCATTCCCAAGATACTTGGTAGTTTCCTTAGCGCCCTTAACCCCTCTGGGACCTCGACATAGCGACCAAAACAGTGGTTGGTAATTTTGGTGTCATCAGCTACTGTCCAGGAGCAGTGCGAGCGCCAAGCGATACGGGTAGGATCACGTTGCGCCCGTGTGCCGCATGTCTCCTGGCATTGAAACTCGGACACCATGTTACAGAACATCATCCCCCAATCACGCAGTGGCCCTTGCTGGAATCGCCATTCTTCACCGTCGATTTTCCCCTCTGAACAGTCAGAAATGTCGCATTCCATCGAAAATTTGGGCGGTTCTTCCTTTGCCCTTAAAGAGCTTCCCCTCGCCCCACCCCCGTCATTTCAAGGGAATGTCTGAAAAAAACAACAAGTGTTCTTCTTTTTTGTAGCGCGGGGTCACCTGGACGTTCTCCGCTGCAACGGTGTTGCCCGCGACGTACATCGCGCGCCGGAGCGACGCGCTGTGCGCGTTCTTCAGCACGTCTCCCATCACCGACTGGTCGGTGAGGAGCGTGAAACGGTCCGAAGGTTGCCCCTCGGGCTGCGGGATGCGGGACAGCACGAACTCGGGAACACCCTTCAGCTCTGATTTGTTAACCTGAAGAGACAGTGGAAGTCCCGGACGGGGGCGCGGGGGTGGGTGTGCTCATTGTCATACAATGGCCGTGCTTGCAATGGCTGCAATGTATTTCGCATGACGATAGACCTTCGCATCCCTACCATGCCGGGACGGAGCAAGTCGGGTGTTAGCCAACCAGGCAGGCATTGTTTGCACCCAAACGCGCGAAGCATCGCGAGGTGTTCGGCGTCGCACCAAGGCGAACTGCATCCTAAAAAACAGTCGCTTGTGAGGTCGGCTTCGGAACCTTGTGCGTACTTCCTTGCGTATGGATGACAGCGTCGAATTTCTTTTAAAAAAAATCCGGTGTGGCCACCTCCAGAGATAGCGACGGGTATACGATATAACTGCTTCGTGGGTGTCTGACTACATATACACTATAGTACGTGATACGATCACTCCCATGGTGCGGAGTTGATGTTCTCCACCTCGCACAACTGATTTATCAATAGCTCGGTCATCACCCACCGTGACCGCAAAAAAAGGGAGAAGAGGGGTGGTAACGGTGGTCAGGATGCGGGACAGCATGAACTCGGGTACACCTTTGAGCTCTGTTTTGCCGAGCTGAAGAGACGGTGGAAGTATGGGAGGGGGTCGGGAGTGTTGGTCACTCTCGCCTGAACCATGGGATGCACCGTCTCCCAAGGGGCTCCCATAAGTTATCATTCGTAGAACTTTTTCAATCATGCGCTACCAGCCTTTATACCAACCTTCATTCTCGTGTATCGGGTCTTCTTGAAACGTCGACTGGAACCTTGCGCATGAGGCAAGGAAAAAGGGGCAAATACACCTTTATTTTTGCGGCCAAGGGATAGACTTCAGGGAAAATAGCTACGTATTTGCCGTGCGAGAACAGCTTTATCATCACCACCACCATGGTCGTCGTCCTCCTCATCAGAATCAACACCTTCACCGTAACCACCATCACCATCATGATCACACTATCATTGTTGCCTCTACCTCTAGTTATTGGAATACACAAGCGTCGGGCAATGGACCGCGCAAGGCTTGTGAGTCGGATGAACTTCACATCTAGTTATGAGTTGGGTGGCGAACTAAACGCCAACCAACTGACGCAGTCGTCATCAATGAAAAAAAACACAAGTCGATCCATAGATGCGCCAGCCAGATGAAAATAACAACCTGAAATGCCTAGCCACCAAACGACTATTATGGAGGACGGTAGTAAATTGGACCTACTGCATACACAAAACCTATATATTTACCTATTTTCACCAACAATATTTGGTCCTATTTACTATGGTCCCCCGTAATAGTAGGCGACTTCTATCAACAGTCGGCCAACTCACTGCCTAAGACCGCGCAGACAAAAAAAAAACCGAGAGCATCGAAACGGTACCTGAAACGCCGCCCTTTTGGCCACGATGTTGCACTCGAACAGCCTCTCCAGCTGTGTCGCTTCGTTTTGAAGGGACACCACCTCGGTCCTTGGATGACCCGGGACCGATTTGTGCACGCGTTCGTCCGGTTTGGGTGTGCGCGCGTGCGCCGGAATGAGTTGCCAAGGAGCACAGGCCGCGCGCGGTTGGTGGGGCGTTGCGTTGAGTCACACACGGCGCAAAAACTAAAAGAAAAGAAGATATATAGAGCTCCGTCCTGATTCTGCAGGGGGAAAACAGACGACGTCCGTGGTCGCAGGGTGATAACAGCACTACCGATACATTGTGCACACAAAAAAGTATGATCGTACTTTAGCTCAGCAGCAATAGCAGCTGCACCAGCGGCGGCGGCGGCGGCGGCGGCGGCGGCGGCGGCGGCAGTAGCGGCAGTACCAGCAGTAAACACAACAACACAACTGACAACGACAGCCGCAGTCAACCCATTGAAGAAAAAACGAAAAAAAAAAAAAAACGGAAATAGTTTGGTCATTTGAGGAATCGACCACGACGACACCTTTGGACCGAGACTTGTTCTCGTGAAGGGAGGGAAGCTGAGCGATTGTCCACGGGCCGCTGACTAGTCTAGAGAATCCGAGACTTCCTAGAGGAATGCAGAGGTGAGAAAAGCCGTACATAATCTTCGTAAACAGTCCTACTCATTTTCCCACCTCCTCCAAATCCGAATGCATGCACGACTACTAACTGATGCCTGTGGTTCCCTGCCCTGGCCAATATTTGGCGAGCGCAAGAATGAGGAAGAAGAAAAAAAATATATTTCGCAGGCCCTTGCCGACGGCTCGCTGACCCTAACTCGTCCATACGACAGGGGTAGGAACCGGTGTCCGATTTCCTCGACAACTTCTCCTTCTCTAGCCACAATTGACCCCCCCACGTGTTGGAATTCCAACCCAAAACGGCACGTGGCGGCCATAACATTAGCCGAATCGGGCAAATTCTTTGCATTCAACCGGGCAACAGTTCTGCTTTCTTTTCTGGCCCTTGCAAGCTTCATTTTCCACCTTTTCCCTGCCCTCTTCTCACCGGTCGTCCCCGCGGAGGTGAATGCCTCCTCGCTCGAACTCCGCCATGTGCAGCTCCACAACTCTGCGCTGCTCGTGAGTGAAGCCCTTCATCGCCTCGTCGTTCGCGACAACCCCGCACAGGGCTCGGTAGAGACTATCGTCGGCATTGAGTTCCTGCGACGCGGCGGAACGATACAAGATCAACTGGCAGCTGGTGCGTGGCATAAGGCTATAGGAGAGGAGTGAGGGTGGCACTTAATAGAGTCTGTTCGCCGCGCAGCTGCTGGCTCGGGGGTGAAAACGCCGCGTGCTCGCTCAATGTCCTTGCTGGGTGATTAGCTGGCAGCTGGTGCACGGTGTTGAGGTTAAGGGGCGGGGGTGAGGGCGACACTAAGTTTCGCTCGCCGTGCAGCTACCCCCTCGCGGCGAAAATGCCTCGTGCTCGCTCTGCTATGTAGACCAAAGCAGGGTCAGCTGACAGGTGATGCGTCGTTTGAGCCTGTAGGGGGGGGGGGTGAGGGTGGACATCAATTCCGTTCGCCGCGCAGCTACCGCCTCGCGCTGCATAAGCCTCGTGCTAGCTCATTATCCTCGTTGGGCGATCAGCTGGCAGCCGGTTCGCGGTTTTGAGGCTATCGCGTGTGCGTGAGGGCGGTGCTATATTTCGTTCGGCGCGCAGCCACCACCTCCCGCTGAAAACAGTTCTTCTCCGCTCAATACGCCGGGTGATCGGCTGGCAGCTGGTGCGCGGATAAAGGGTAGGGGGCGAGTGAGGCCGGCACAAAAAAAAAGCGTGCGGCGCATCTGCCGCCTTGCGCTGCAACCGCCTCGTGCAAGCGTTCGCTCATCATCCTCGTTGGGACGACCGAGTTCCTGAAATGCACTATGCGGAAGGAGATCAAGGCGGGGGTTGAGGTTTAAAAAAGAAAAAGGACGCTCCACGTTGCTCACCGATTCGGGACAACCTCGTACAGCACTCGGCCAAAAAATACGACCACGCATGATGTGCTAGGGAAAGATACGAATGCGGTCTATAAGTATCAGGCAAGTTTTCAAGCCCCTGAGTATCAGACAAGCTCAAGTCTCTGAGCACGCGGGGTGGTGGGGATATCCATTTCTGCTCAAACATGACCCCCTCAGGTCGCACGGTTTGCCTCGCGGGCTGGAGAAGTATCGGAGGCCATTGCCGTTTTGGACCAGACAGTCTCCGTCGAATATTGCGCAGGTCGTTTCGCGAACTACAGCTGTGTTTTTCGAGGCCATTTTTAGAGGACAGTTGTGCGCTGTGCTGTATTCCGGGCCGAAGCAGCGATTGACCTCTGTGCAACCAGTAGCACAGTCTCACCCGTTCAAACAGCAGCAAGGTGGCAGTGGGTTTCCTTTTTCGAAGACATCAACAGCAGGGTACCCCGGCAACAACAGCAGCAGGTCGCAATCTCCAAAGGCAGCGACAACAGCAGTAGGTCGGCTTTTTCAAAGGCGGCAACCTCGGTAGGACGCCTACGCCAAAGGCAACAACAGCAGTGGGTAGTCCTCTCCAAAGGCGTGTTCTAGGTATCACGTGCTGCCCGGACTGATTTTGGACGAGTTCCTTGCGTGCTGCCGTGCAGTTCCCACGGATGCGTTCATCTCTACCCTTTCGTGCCGGCGGACTCTGGCTTTGTAACGCCCAGCGGAAACTTTTAGTATAATCTGAACGATCCTCGCTCGACCTGCATCATCTTCGAGGGTTTGCATTCGCCGTCCGCTGGACCAAGCTCGTCATTACGAGCCCTGCAAAATGCGTACAATCCCAATATTTGAAGGGTCTGCTACAGTAAGTAGGATGTACATACGAGCTGGGCCAGCCTTAAAAAGGTTTAAATGTACGATCGGTCATGACCCCATCAATTTTTCGAATTTTTACTTGCTGTTTTGACACGGTGTAGTTCATGCATTCACCGGCGCATTGAGTGTCCGCCGTCTCCACGTATGTATATTTCCGAGATATGACCGCTTCAACAACCCGAAGAATACAAAAGCGACTGAAACCATTGATATATAAAAAAACACACACACAGGGTCGACACTCAATGTCTTTGAACGTGCGATTCAAATACGGGGTTGAACACAAGAAAAAAAAAAATTGAGTGGGGCATCGCAGAAATACCACTTATTTTTCGCAATTACCTGGTTTATATACGGAATCTCTAGTTTTGCAAAGGTCGTCAGAGCACCAGTACCTCCAAGTACCAGTCATTTCGGCTTTGAATGCCCTAGGGTCTCGCGAGGACTCAGTCACTTCAGCTTTGAGTACCCTAGGGACTCGCGAGGACTCAGTGATTTCAGCAGTCAGCACCCGAGGGATTCGCGAGAACTCAGTCATCGAGGACTCAGTCATTCCAGTTTTCAGCTTAAGCACTCAAGTCATTTCAGGTTTCGGTACGCTAGGGACTCGCGAGGACTCAGTCATTTCAGCATTCGGTACCCTAGGGACTCGCGAGGACTCAGTCATTTCAGCTTTCAGCACTCTAGGGACTCAGTAAATGACTCGGATTCGCTGGTCAATGACTGAATCCTGATGACTCGGGGAGTGACTGCCTTTGAAACCCAGTCGCGGCCGAAGAGGCTGTAACCCCGCTCGCACCTGTGATTGGCGACGCGTTGCGTGACTGCCTGGGGAAAATCGACCTCAATACCGGTCTTGTTGGAGAAGGTATTTTGGCCCGCTCTCATCGTCAACATGACCGCCGCTTCATCTACGGTGGTAACTGCTTGGCCACCAGGTGCTGGTGCTGGTGTTGCTGGCGTGCTAGGTAGCGATTTGTCGCTCGCCCCTGCTGCAGAAGATGGCTTGCCTTCCCCACCACCAACACCACTCATGTGGTTCTTTTCCCTGATGGAAAGTACTGGTGCAGGCACTATACTGGACAGTTTAATAGTACTGGTACTTGATTCTGAGACGAGGGTGCGGGACACACCAGAACAGCTGTGCGACAACCAACCATGGCGTATTCGAGCCGATATATACTTTTTACCCATCTGCTTCCATTTTTTTTAATGCATTGTCACGGGTCGGGGGGGAGCAACAACCAAAAAAAATGGTACGTGCTACACGCAGTTGCACCAAACATACGATACAGCTGTACGAGTATGATTTAAAAATTTAAAAGTACAAGGCCTCTCGCACTGAAACCACGAAAATCGCCGTTTTCACTCCTGCCGAAATAAAGGCCTTACGGACAGGCCACGCGTTCTAGAGGGCACAGATCGCGCGTGGACCTCGACCAATGTGTCCGGCCGGGCTTCCCGTGTCGAATACTGAGCGTTTTGCCAAAAAGTGCTCGAGCGAAGAGATATATTCGAAAACGTACGACAAGTTCCCAAAAAAAAAAACTAAACATGTGCAGGTGGCGAAAAATAGAAATGATACCTGACATCTGGTATGTACGTAATAATATACCTGGTACAGCACAACAAAAATATGTGTTGGAAACCTAAAAATGTACCAGGTAAATTCATTTTTCTCAGTAAAAAACCTCGCGCGAGCCCAGAAAGGTAAACAGCTGAAAGCGTGAAAATATTCATTGCAGTAATCCAAGCCTATGACCTGAATGCAACTCGTGTATCATACCTGGTACATAATCATGTGAATGGCACAGGGGGCTCGCAAGGACTGAGTCATTTCCGATTCTACAGTAGCACCCTGGGGACCCGCGAAGACTCTGGCTGTTTCCTATGCGGTTCAGATTTTCGAGCTTCAGATGTTTTGACCCGATCGCATTTTCAGATGTGAACTGGGCAAATCGAAGCAGTCTTCCTGTGCGCAAAACTCGGATTTTTTGTACGTGCAGAGATTCGAGCAAACGCCGAGACCAACTGCTGTTGTTGTGGTCTGGCGCCGGGAAGAGACGCGCTGGGCGCGCTGCACTGCGCGTAGGACCCAAGGGTCCGAGCTAACGCTGACTGCCTTTGATCTGGCGGCGAAGAGACGTGCCGAGTGCGCTAGAGTTAACCTGTCGTAGTATTTGCATTTCACAATGTGACTGCTGCTGTCGCTGTTGTTGCTGCTGATGCTGTACAGCAGTGTAGTCTACGAGTACGTATCCACGGAAAGGTGCGCGCTGAGTGCGCTTCTCTCGGTCTCTAGGCCCGAGCCCGCGCCAGCCAACTGTAGTCTGGTCACGGAGAGACGCGCCACCCGCCGACCGCGCGTCGGGAGCGAAGCAACGTCGCTATTCAGCTGTGTCACCATCCAACTCATCCATCGTTCTGCTGCTGTTTGCTATCGTGGATAACATCTTGAATTTAGAGAGCATGCCATTTTTCGCTATGAAAATCTGATGAGCGGAGTCGTCGGACGCTGGGCCAAAATCTGACGACTTGGGCCATCGGATTCTCAAACCGACAATTTTCCGGTCAAATTTTACATTCTCGGACTACATAAGCAGGGACATTCATTTTTGAGATCGAAAAAAAATCTGGAGCTCGAGATCGAATCGCATAGGAAACAGCCTCAATCATTTCGGCTTTGAGTACCAAGGGACTCGCGAGGACTCAGTCATTTCAGCTTTAAGCACCCTAGACTCGCGAGGACTCAGTCATTTCAGCTTTGAGTACCCTAGGGACTCGCATTGACTGAGCCATGTCAGGTTTGAGCTTTGAGTACCCTACGGACTCGCGAGGACTCAGCCATTTCAGCTTCCAGCACCCTAGGGACTCGCGAGGACACCGTCATTTCAGCTTTGGGTGCCCTAGGGACTCGCGAGCACTCAGTCGTTTCAGCTTTGAGTACCCTAGGGACTCGCGAGGACTCACTCGTTTCAGCTTCGAGTACCCTAGGGATTCCCGAGGACACAAGCCATTTCAGCTTTCATTACGCTAGGGACTCGCGAGGACTCAGTCATTTCAGCCTTGAGTACCCTTGGGACTCAGTACTTCAAAATGACTCGGACTCGCGAGTCAATGACTGAGTCTTGATGACTCGGACTTGGACTCTGACGACTTTTGGAGTTTTGGTAATGTCTCTTGATGGGTGGCGAATCGGAAAACAAGGCTTACATCGAAGTTTGCCTTTTGCCATCAGCACTGTCTCCACCAAAGTTTATCTTGATCGAAAACGACATTTTCAAACGAATCGAGTGTAACAAAAAAAAGTGATTTCGAATGTTCGGGGATATCTCGGCGAGACCGAGCCGGAGAAAAAAAAAGGATAGGATTTCTCATAAACTGGTTTTGATGGCACATTTTCTGGTGTGCTAGGGTTAGCGATTCCACTTCTTGTGGCCTAATTTGCAGTGGTTCACGATATATGACTTTAGGAAGCCTTTTCCGTTTTATGGCTGGCTAAGCTCGTACACTGCAAGGTACCCGGGGTATCAAACTTAATCGTTTTGGTCACCCTCAGGTATATATCCGGCTACCAAACTTCTTTGTTTTGGTCACACTCGGTTAGGTACCAGGGTGCCAAACTTGATCGTTTCAAAGTTCCAGAATATTTTTCCTGCTGGCCACAACTTCGAAATCGTTCAAAATTCGACAAAAAAAAAACTTGTTCGCTCTTCTTACCTGGATGTACTCGGCGAGGCTCGAAAACGCATCATCGGCGGCGTTGCGGAAACCTTGATCGGCGTGGGCATTCCTCACAAAATCGGCCGCGTCTATGACGGAGCAGATGGTGTTGCTGATGGCGTCAATCCCGCGGAGTATTGCTAGTGGCGACGAAATTTCTCCAGAGCTTGGGTGAAAAAATCCGAATTGCGGCGAATTTGTGAGGGAGCGAAGGGGGGCGGGGTGGGGCGGGGCCGGACGGACACAGGAAGAGTAAACGCCATTTTCAAAAAAGAGCCTGGCGATCATTCGAGGCAGTCGAAAAATTGGAATGTGGTCGACCGGGGTTCTGGGAGATATATGGCGTGGGCTGGAAGGCTCGGTGGCGAAGACACAACCACTGCGGAAGGACACACGAGGGAGAACAGCCAGAAGCCGCAAAGTCGAGGGATGGACAGGTTGGAAGGGTGCTCTTCGACGTTTTGTCATCGTCGCTCTGTACGGCCCGTGTAGGGCGCATGTTCGAGTTGGACCTTAACCACTGACCCAGCAGTCAGCGCCAACTGCTAGGTCAGTGGTTACGACGTCCCTGTCATCTCTAACAGCACAAAACGGTGGTAGATGCAGCGGGCAGGCATCGTGCTTCTGGGCAGGCCTTCATAAGTGGCGGAGTTGCTCACCGGTGGCACGCTCGTCGCACGATGAGGTCATGTCACGCCGCTTAGCGACCCCTCCCCTCCCCGAGCGTTGGTTGCGAGCGAGACAAGGCAGACGCGGGCGTGGTGGAAGCAGTCGCAGTCGACACGTGCTGTGCATGCACAACACATACACATACACAACTATCAACACTACCGGTTTCGATGAAGAAAATAACACTGTTTCGAGCAAACGCCCCCCCCACCTTGCCCTCTACAAAACAGTTCTTGGGCAACCCCCCACCCCCCACCCCCCCCCCCCCCCCCCCCCCCCATCCACTTAACCCCTTTACAGCTACACACCGACATTTTTGGGGGAAATACTACTCGGATTGAGTGTGGGAACATACAATGGTTGAGGCGGCTTAAAAAAAACTAGCGCACAGTAGCCCTTGCCTTATCGCCGCTCGTAGTGAGTCCGACTCGACCACAGCACCCGCGGCGAGTGGGACAAAATCTTCCGGGGTGTGAAGCCCCGGTACCCCCCCGCCACCCCCGGAGCCAGAATGCCTCCTCCCGGTGTATTCTTTGAGCTCCCACGGGCGACGTCTCGCAAACGGCCGTCCGGAGCCCTGTCCTCAGGAAGGGTGAAGCGCATCGGAACGGAGGAACAGAGGGAGGGAGGGGGGGAGGAGGAAGGGAGGGAGGGAGGGAGGGAGGGAGGATGGGGGATGGGGCAAGGTCAGTTGTAGCTCCTTTAGATGAGCACTCACGTTGCGAGGACACACTATTAATATTTGGACAATGAGTTCAGATTTAATACAGTATTCCAAGGTACTACGGCAAGTAAAAGGGTTAACTGTACGGTGCCGTCAAAACTTGCGGGGGGGGGCTGCAAGCCGAAAAGCGCAGCGTTGATAGCTCGATGTCTTAGTATCGAAAATAGTACCTGGCAGTCCTAACGCTTCACCCTCTTACAACCTTGTACACATCGGACTGATCATGATTTGGATCATCTATATCCTAACCTGCCGTTACAAGGTATTGCGCAGGACATGAACAGCACATATCAGGGATCATGTTATGCAGACTATACGGCTCCCACCGGCAACATGATCTGCTCTAGATCATACAGATCAGGAGCATATCTTCCCTGAAATATTCACAGCAGATCATGAGGTGGGAATGGTCTGTGAATGATCCATCTGATCTGTCCGACACGCGCGACCTCACAATCACACCCACCGTTCTGGGGACAGCTCTACTTGAAAATAGTGCAGGATAAATTGTACAGTATTACGGGGGACCAAAGTAAATAGGACCAAATATTGTTAGTAAAAATACGTACGCATATGGGTTTTCGTGTGTACCGTAGGTCTTATTTACTATGGTCCTCCGTAACAGCAAAAGGGTTCGCTAAGCACCTACGAGCACCGCGGTAGGATAAAGCCTCGCGAATCCGCAAAACCCCACCCTCCGCCACCACCACCAACAACGCCTTACTGTCGGGCCCTCCGATCGCGTGGCTGAGTTTTGAGACAGCCGGAGTCAAGAAAGAGACGCACTAAAACGGTATCAATCAGTCCAAAGCCCGTTCGGCCCCACGTCGACAACAATCAGCAGCCGGTGCACGACAGCTCCACACCCTTCGACAAAAACGTGCGAGTCGCTACCCACCTTCGCCCACCCAGACGCAAACACACGAAAACAGATCTGCGCGCCCCCGCCCCGCCTACCCTCACTCACCCTGATGCAAACAGTCTTGTGCGCCCGAGCCCCGGCCAGTGCGCCCCGCCACACCGCAGCGCTGCCTGCGTCCGGTTCCCCCCCCGGTGAAAACATCCCGCTGCTTTCGTCGCCGTGCGAACCGAATACCTCAGCCCTGTAGCACGGCGAAAAGTTGCGGTTGCGGGGAGGGGGGACGCTGCCACCCTGCCCCCCCATCGCCGACCAAGCCGAGCCGCCAGCATTTTTTCCCTCTGTTGTGCTCGGCCTGTTGCAATTAGATCGGGCGGTGGCGAGAGGCCAAAGTCAACGTTTTGGAGCAAGCGCGATATAGTTTCGGCACTACCATACCGTATGTGCGTATGCAACATGACTTGACCCCATTAATACTGCATCAAGTTTTTTCGATGACAGACTGCTTGAGATTACAGTAGAAACGGCACCACAGCAAGAGCACACAAAGTGACGCAGGACGTACGTAAGTATAAACCCTGCCGGCAAAAAAACAAACCGAGTTGCCGTCCTGTTCGTTGGTGCTTGATATATATGGTGGCATGGGTACGCGAGTTCACCGTCTTTTGTTTGACTTTTGTACGAAACGTGATACATTATTTTTTCAACACTTCAAATCGCGTACGACACATCCCGTTTCAGATAAAACAAGACCTGGGCCTAGCTCAAAACTAAGAGTTTCTTGAATTGGCGTCGGGAGCTGTGGGGGTTTAAGAAATCTGGCTGTACTGTTCGTTAGCGACGCTCGCGAGGGTTGGCGCGCGGGCGGGTGCATCCAGGTGAAGGGGTTCGGCTATCGGCGGGGTTAGGTAAATGCATTATAACACGCCAGCGATAACATACCCTCTGGGACGATTTTCGGAGCCGATTTTCTTCAAAACACGCCTTAAGGGGGGGGGCACGTACAACGAAAATGGTGACTTCGCTCGGGGTATACGGACTCCCCGTCGACGAGAAACGCAGCTTTGCAAAAAGGGTGTAAGTTATCATACGTGTTACACAGTACACCTTCACCCCGAGAACGTTCCCAGATCTTTCCCAAGACCAATCGCTCGGCGTATATGATCTCATAGTTGTCGAGAAACCCAGCCTTAAAAATCGACCTAGGGTGTGTGTTATCTTAAGTGTAATACGGTACGTCTCCATTTTCCGAGAATGTTCCCAGGTGGTGTATATATTTATATTTAACCATGTCGGTCGAAGGTGGACCGAGGTCTATTCCACCCCCCAAAGGAACACCTTCAGAGATGTGCGCTCAGAGGATATATCCGACACATCATGGGGGAGTGATGGTGTTCGGGTGGAAGCGTATACTGGTTATGTCGAATGACATCTTTTCTCACATTACCTTATTGCCGTGAAATCTACCAGGTATCAATAGCCCGTGGTCACACCACAAACTCGTCCTACGGATCATTGGCTTCCAGCGCCGGCAACGCACTGACCACCTCATGTCGTACGCCAAGGCCCTCAAAAAAGGCACAATGCGAGAGCGTTGAGACGACCATCCGCAAAAGATGCCTCCTCTTTGCGGGGGCCGTACAGCGGGCGACCAATGAGCGACTGACCCGCCGGGTGATGTTTGGGACGATGGCTGGTGGGGAGAACCCAGGACCAGGCCGACCGGAAAAGACCTGGGTCAAATGTCTAGCAGACGACCTCAGGGTTTCACAAAGCTACCGAGGGGTCCACGGAAAGCTCCCCTCTGCTGTTCGAAGTAGAAACGGTGTTGGCCGAGGGCGGCTAAGTAGAGCGGGAAGTGGTACCGGGGGGTCGTCGACGCGGTGGACTGTTTCATGGCGAGGTGGCACAGGGACGAGGCACAGAGCAGCCGGCTACGCCACGCAGCTGAGGACGCCAAGAACGGCGACAACGGGAGGGGGGGAGGGGGGAAGGGCAGCCGCACCGATACAGCTGTCGACGAATGCAGAAACGAAATGATAGATCGGGTGGCTAGGTATCGGTTCGACTAACTCTTATAGACTGCTGCCTGTAGCTCCCTCTCTTTCGTGTCGCTTCATCCGCGCAGCAGATATCTGTCCTTCCTGAGTACGTATGCTGTCCGTCTGGCAGCCTTTGTGAAGTCCTTGCGTCGTTTGTATTCTGTTTTCATTTCAAAACCTTGTTTTTTTGGTTTCATTGTCTTTTTGCTCTTATTTTTTGGTCCTGCTTGTGTTGTTGTGTTCTCGTACCCGGTACGCTGGCATTTCACTTGCTTGACACTTGGATTTGCGATTATTTTTTATTTTTTTTTTATTCTTATTTTTTGGTCTTCCTCTGTCTCACAGTCTGTGACCACGGAATCAGTATCTCTCTAGGATAAGGAATCAGGACGGACACTGGGTGTACTCATGAAGCTGGGTAGAAAGGACGATTTAATGTGAAGACAACAACAACAATAAAACGGGCTGGACAACAGAAGCCTCTTGATGGCCACATCGATTGTGGATCTGGCTCTGCAGAACGTGTAGGGGGATACGCACAGGCAGCTGCGGTGGTATCGCTCGCGGTAACTATTCAAATTGAAACCGTGTTATGACGCGCCCCTGCCTCGTGGTCTAAGGAGCTGTTCGGGCCATTAAAGCAACTGCCTTGCTGTCGTTCTACGTACGTACATTCACGAGGTGCTTGGTATTAATAGCTGAAAGGGATACAGCAGTACTACCAGTATAGCAGCTCTCGAAGTAATAATGGTTGAAACCGCCTAGAGATAGGTACCCGACGGTTACACGGCCTCATGGTGGGTTACCAAGAGTTAAGGAGGCGTTTTTTTTTTTCGGGGCGTAGGGGCTGCGCCCCTACCGTCCCCTACCTATACAATGGTTGACACCGCCTAGGGATAGGTACCCGACGGTTACACGGCCGCGGGGGCCAAACATAGCGGCTTAGGGAGCTATCTAGGGACTTAATGGAGGGGGGGGGTTCCGAGAGTTAAGGAGGAGTTTTCAGGATGTAGGGGCTGCGCCTCTACCGTCCCCTACCCATACAATGGTTGACGCCGCCTAGGGATAGGTACATGACGGTTACACGGCCCGTGGGGGCCAAACATAGCGGTTTCGGGCGCTGTGTACGAGATTTCCAAGAGATAATGAGGCTGTTTAGGGGTAGGGGATGCGCCCCTACCGTCCCCCCTGTAAAATGGTTGACGGCGGGGTTCACATTGGTTGATGTTAGGGGCCAATGGTTGATTTTATCTAGCCTTTACAGTGGGTTCTCCCTCCGGATCGGGGTTTCGGGCTCTGATGGTATATAGCCACAGCTTTCCCTCCGGCCCAACCTACCGGTACTTGGTACGCCATGTTTCTCGTGCTGCTTGATGTTTTGCTCTCTCCAGGTAAGACATACATCAGGCAGTCGCATGTTCTATCTGCATTACACATGGTACAAGCGCCAAGCGTTGTATGTGCTTAGCAGCAGGTACCAGGCACTTCTGCATGTTCTACATGCACAGCATGGGTCCTGGCAATGCAATTGAGCTCCACAATAGTTTAGGCGTCAGCTCAAATGCTCTGGCAGGTTCACGTGGAAAGCGAGGGAGCGTCTGTGTGCACCACGCACAGCTGCACTGTAAACATCGGCTTCGCACTCGCCCTACGTACCACTGCTGCTGCTGTGGCTTCGCTCTTCGAGCGGCATCCATCCGGTCCTTGTCGACTTACACGCTTGCTAGATAAACAGTCTACCGGTGCTTGGGCGACCTGAGCACCAAGCAGTAGCATTGCTCGAATAATGCCATCTTGCTGTAACGTCTTGCCGTAGCGGCTGTCGAACTACTACGTAAGCCGAGGATTGCCTTTCTGACCAGAGCTACAAGTAGTAGTACAACAAACCATTAATACATGCATGTACAAGGTGTAAAAGCTTACCTCACCGCCAGATGTATTGATCTGCAAGGTGGAACCCAGTGAGCCCAACAAGGGAGTGCCAATGAAGGCAATACGTACGCGACGAAGCAGCTCTGGCCGGTTCACCGATCAGCTCAATGATGCACCCTCGACGAGTAGGGTCTTTCCTATGCTCCGTGGACACTCGATATGCCCATAGCGACGGTAAGCCGTCCAAGAACAAGCAGGTGGAAGCTGGGGGATGGGCCAAGTCGGCAAAGGTGGGGGTTTGAGTATCTTGCGCAGGCATGCATGACAGTCTCGCGAAGATCGAAGATACTGTTAAAACAAAATGGTGTGTGACTCCTCGAGACTTGTCGTGGGTTATATCCCCAGTCCCAGCCTGCCGCCTAATGTCTCTGCCGCCTAATGCCGGAGTTCAGAGGGAAAATGGTATGTGGTGTGGAAGGTTGTAGCGTACCTCCTAGTAATGTAGTGTATAGGGCTACCAGTAAACCTAAAGAAGATGGCAAACAAAAGGTGCACTGCTGCTACTGTTGCATCCTGGCACATGGTACCTGGTACACTTGCCGCAAAGGTCCTAAGGGAGATGGGAGCCTAGGCTATCTTGTCTTCATTATTGGCGCTGCGTTGATCTTTGACAACGAGCCGAGTGTAACTACAAAGGAGACGTGTACGAGGTTGCTTCGTACCGCGCACCTCGTACTGTAATGCAGCAGTAGGTCTAGAGGAGAACATACACATATCCGGTACCTGGTCGTTTTTTACCGCAGGTAAAAAAGAAGACAGGGACAATATATATTTATGCTTCCACGAACACCATCGCAGACAACCCTCGCCCCACCGCTTGCCATCGAAGCAGCAGGCCAGAGGTATAAACAGACGGCCGAGTTCTTGTACCTAGGCGGCACTATCCTCGAAAACGCTGACCTCTCGCTCGAAATCGACCGATGGGTCCGTATCATGCGGGCATACCTTAAACTGTTCGGCCCGGAGTTGTGTGATAGGACACGACCGCCTCGCTTAGCCTGTATGTCCGAATGCTGTAGGCCGAGGTGATTGAGACCCTGCTGTGCGGGTGTGTGACGTGGACCCTCATGGCAAAACATTTTGCCAAGCTTGGAAGGGCTCACCAAGTCCTCTTGAGAGTGATTGGCTTCCAGCGCCGACTTTGTACTGACCACGCTACCCTCTCGTACGCGAAGGCCCTCAAGATGACATGTTGCGAGAGCATCGACACGACCATCCGTAAACGGCGGCTGTACTTCGCTGTACTTCGCGGGGGTCGTGGCACGGCAAAGCAAGGAGCGATTACCCATGACGGACAGTTTAAGACTTGGCATAGATGCATAGTCAAAAACCTTAGGGAGTTCCGAGCCATCGAAGGGTCAACGGGACACCCCCTCTTGGTGTTTGAGTTGAGGCCGCGCTGTGGTCCACTGCAGCAAAAAAGGCGAGGAAGTAGTACCGGGGGGTCCTTTAAGCTGTCGAACGGTTCATGGTGGGGTGGCACAAGGATGAGGCACAGCTGAGTAGGCAGCGCCGCGAATCTGCCGTGGGTGGTGCCCAAGGGAATGGGGGGAGGGAGGGCAACAGGAGGAGTAGAAGGGAAACCGCGGTGGACGAAAGTAGTAAGAGGACGGCAAATAGGGTAGCAAAACACCAGGGCGAGAAAACTAGATCGTAGAACATGTCTACGCTACTCGTGCCGCCAACTGCTGAGGCTGGTTCGAACGTGGTCTTCCTTCGTCTTCTTCTTTTTTTTAGCGCTTGATCCTCCATGATTTCGTGTTGTGTTTTGCCCTCGATGAAATGCATTCGGATGCTATTCTCAGTTTGCTCGCCATTTTTTCCGTAAGTCGCAGTTGGAGTTGGTGAGAGTGACGGGAGAGACCAGTCAGCACCGGCACAGACGGCACCCCAGCAGGCGGGGTTTGACTCAGACTGAACGTCTGCGTGCTGGCTATCGGTACTAGTCGTGGTTGTACTGGGCTTGGATATAGGATAATCGTCGTGGTTCGTAAATGACATTCGACACGCTAAAACCAGTGTTTGCTCCGTGTTGCTGGTAGTGATGCACCAGACTCTTTCACAGCCTACTTTTACTAGAAGATCGGGAATAACAAAGGGAGGTGGGCACACAGAGAGGAGGCACATAAACAAGAACGGGAAAGGATGTTCGACGGAACTGCCAAACATCTGTCTGCCGTCGGTTGGATGTCGGTTTTACAATGAAAACTATGTCTGTGTTGCGTCAAGAAACACGCACGACGGCTACTATGAAGTAAACGACAAATTGACAAGACGTCTCTAGCGGAATTTTCACCAAATAAATGTCAGGATGTCGCAATGCGCATCTTCAAATGACGTATTGTGCTGTCGCAAATCGGTAGTTTTTCTGTACATTTACACTGCAGTTGCGGCGAAAATTACGGGTGGAACGTTACAGTGTGTACACATTACACACGAAAATGATGCGAAAATATAGTCTGTGTCACGATTTTGACAATTTGTACATTTTCCCAAAAAGCGTACGGAGGTTTGGCAGGGGTACTGGTTGTGGTGGTGTCGGCTAAAACAACAGACATGAACACGGGCAAGAGTAGTACAAGTGGGGCTATCATGTTGCTCAACAGGAAGGAGTGTAAACGGAGGTAGCGAGGGGACCCCCGCCGTATACTAAAACCCAGAGTGTGTTCTTCTTACTGCTGAACTTTGACGGCGCTTGTACGCACGACGGGTACAAAGTGGTCGACAGAATAATATACAAAATATGTCTGTACCACACAGAGGATCGCAAAATAAGAGTAAATTATTAGGTCGCCAACAAGCAGTTATAAAGTAATCGACAGACTAATAGACAGAAGATGTCTGTACCACACAGATGATCTCAGCAAGGGGAATTATAAGGTCCCCAACAAGCAGTTTCACCGTGACAGGAGATCTTAGGTCCCCCGTCTCTGTCGGTTCGTGATCGGGTGTGCTGGTGGTTTTCTGCTGCTGTTGCTGCTGTTGCCTGTTTCATGATTACTCAGATTTACTGTAGATCAGGAAGCGACCCTGCCGAAAAACGCCACTGAATATAGTGCAAACCTCATGGGGTCAAGACCTTGCAGCCAGAAGCGACCTCGCACGGCCGTTTGTGAGCGGCGGGCAACGACCTCATTAACGCCGTTAGCCAACCGCGCTGAGCGAGCCATGTTTCTATAAGGTGATCCCACTTTTGTTACGATCAATGCGCTGTAGCTAATTAGCGATAGATTTCGCTGCTTGTACCGACTCTGGCACAAGCGATTGTCTACAAGCGATTGTCCCCCCGGTGAGGCTGGGTCACGTAGCTCGAGGCGTAGGGCTCCATTGAATCCGAAAGTTGGCCAAGACTGCTTGCATATGTGTCCGCTATCGATTTGCGCAGTATATACGTCAACGTCGGGAGCGGTTTAGGACTTTTGTGACTGCGGACAGACATACAGATAGACAGACAAGCATATTTGCAAAAACCAAAATAGAGACTCAACTTTACAAACGGAGATTTTTTTAATACACATATTGTTCTTATAGTCCTGATGAAAGGAGTCTTGTGGCGTGGGTGGATGACGAGCCTGCTTTGCTTGCTTGTTTCGTATTGTCTGACGCATCCTCGCCGGGGGTGGGGCATAGTTGACGAACGCAGGATACAGACAGCAGACAGGGTAGCAAGGTACCAGACCGACTACTAGGGAGAACCTGGCTATGCTACTCGTACCACAAACTGCTGCGGCTACCTGGAGGGTGCTTTGCGCTTCGGTTTGCCTGCTATATTTCCCTTGGTTCTTAGTCTCACTGTGTTTATATGTAGTGGCGCTGTTTCTTAAAGAAAGCTCGTTATTTTAAGTGTAGCCACATCCCCTTCGTCGAGGCCCGACGGTTTTTCCTTTTCTTTTTCCTTTTTCTCTGTCGATGTGCTTTCTTTTTAGCTGTTTGTTTTCTCTCTTCCATAGAGGTCGCATGTCGTGCCTATCATATCGTGTTTGATGTGATGGCATTGCATTGTCTACTCTGCTTACTGCGTAAGAATGTAGTGTCTCTGTGGTGTAGTTTTGTGACCACATAATAATCAACATATCTCTAGGATTGAAGAATCGGCACGGACACTGATTGTGTTTGATGTCGACGGGTAGAAAGAACGGTAAGGAACACGAACGTTGGTATTGATACAATTGGCCGTTACACGTTGCTACCACCCAGGGTACACGTTACACTGACTGCTGCATCTATCTATGTACAGCGGTAATGCTAGTAGCTGTCTAGGTTATTCCACTCAACGAAGTACTTGAGTAATCGTTGATGCTGACAGTAGTTTTCGCCGAAAAATTCGGAAGGACGCAACGAAAAAAGAACCGAAGAGGAGTCTCTCTCCTGACCGAGACAAGGCGTACATCCACACAACATGCATTATGCACAAGCATGTGCGTGGTTGTGGAAACCGCCCGTCACTACTGGCTGTAGTACTCAAGTATACTCCGTACTGTATATACTTGTACCATAATACGTAAAGTAAAAGTCATGTTTTTTTTGTTGGGGCTTGAGAGGAAAACGAAATCGACCCCTCCGCCCGACCCTGTCTCTGTCCTACCGAGCCAAGTCGTTTTAGACACGCGGCCCGTTGAGTGAGCTGGTTTTGCCACTCGACCATGATGATGGTAACCAACTTGCCAAGTTTTCTCTGCGAAAATCCTCCTGGTCCGTAAAATAGAAGTGCCATTCAATGCTATTTTGCCAACCGAAACGACCCTTACAGCGCAGGCACATTCATTCTCTGTACCGTATAGCTGAAGGCCACCCCGAGCCGCACTCACGGCTTGCCTCATGTCTCCATGATCACGCTTCGCCTTGGCGCGAAAGGCCACCCCCGTCCTCCCGAGTCGTCGTCGCGCTCGCCTGTTACAAAGAATACTCCTTGTGGTTGAGACTCGCGAAATGACTCTCGAGCTCGGGCTCTCTGACGGGCGACGCGTACCTGCAAGCAGGAAACTCACCAGCGTACGTACTGGTTGAACTTGATATCAAAGTAGCGTCACTAGATTCTTGATCTAAGACGCCCTCTTTGAAGTCTTGGCGTGTTCTTATGCTCCTTTTTGAGGTAGTTTGCGCTGGTTTTGTTTTTTCAAAGCAGATTGACCATGCCAAAAAACGAGATAGCGGGTGATGGGTGATGTGGAAGATTGAACGGGGGAAATCTGGAGTTTGTGGGGGTATTGAATCGTTGGCATACTTAAACGGAGGGGATGGGTAAGAGGGTCATGATGACGGGTGCAGTTAGTTGAACACAGTGGGAAGACAAGGCTGGGGAGGGTTGAGTCAGTGAGGAAAAATACCATCTGGTACTTTACTCGTGGGTGCGTACGGGCAGGGGTCTGGCATTCGGTAGGATGTCGGCGAGTTGAAAGTCGTACCGAAATTTCAAAAGTTTTTCAGGGACTTGAACGTTTTTTGCTCGATACTTTGCGAGGCAGTAGTACCTGTTATTAACGTCCTCTACTCGATCTGACAGTAATTGGAAGGACATGCTACCATTAAAACTGGCGTGTAACTCACCGGTATACACCGTTTTTCATCTTTATCTCGGCTCAGTTCGAATTCTTCCCATTATTTTTTTTAGTTTTGGTCGATCTTTTTTCGTTTTCGTTCGCCGATTCAACCGTGAGGTATCTGTTCGGAAATATAAACTAAGCTTGACTATTTGTATGACTACGCTTGTGTTCATGAACTTGTTCGTAATAGTAAGCTACACATGACATGGATATTTCAACATTGATATTTCACCAGGAAAGGTGTAACATGACAAGACAACGTCAAAATCATTTAAGGGTCGATCTTAACGAGGAATTTCAGGGTTTTCAGTATTTTCCCGATTTTTTTTTTTGTGAAAAATCGAAAAATGTCCTGAAGTTTTTTAGGGTTTTTCAGGAAATTTAGGTACCTGGCTGTAGAGGATCGGGCAACACCACCGCTCGTGAGCGCACAAGGTCGACAAGGGCCGTTGCCAAGGTACTTTCAAGTCATGCATGGTCGAACGCGCAAAGTTTTATAAGGCCCTCGTGGCCGAATTCACAAGGTGAGCACTGAGGTGGCCGACCGACTGAGCTAGGTGAGGGCAATAATAGCCGATATTTTGTCGCGTTGGGCGTTGTAGCGTGACGAGTTGGTGATGGATTTCACTCCCCGAGGCACGGGCGCCTGCTAGTCAGGCCGAGGGACCACCGCCCGGATGGTAGCCGCAGCTGCTGCAGTGACGGTTCTGTGCCGGGCGGACGATTATTTCGCGCACCAGCTGTAGCACGTGCTCGCCAAGATTCAACCCTCGCTGAATTTCATGAAACGCCAAAATATCAAGAAAAAACGAAATATAGTATGTGTCGTCAAGATCGACCCTAACTTGGTTCCGGTGGGCCCTGATTTCCCGTTTTTTGTACCGTAAACTGGAAAAAATACACTGGTGTACTTTTGTTGTCATTTTGTTGACTCGGACGGACGGACATCGATATTTCACCAGAAAAAGGTAGACGATGACGGAAAACGTCATCATTAACTTGGGTTTGGTGTGCCCAAATGTTCTGATATTATTTGTACCGTAAACTGGCAAAAATTCAACGGTGTACCGGCGATCGGAATCAACCCCTCCTCAACCTGTTGGGTCGAGAAAACAGTCCGACTTCTGCACTCCGAGATTCCTGTTACCACATTCCATACATTCAATTCAGGGGATAACTAGAGCGCTCTATGCCGCACGCGGAGGAGCGGCAACACACATCGGTACCCTGGAACCAAGCAGGAGCCCGGGGAGAACATAGTCATCACATAGCTGAGGGGTGGCGTTCACGGGTATCTATTTTGAGAATTTAAGCCCCCCCCCCCTGGGGTCAACATCGCTGCACGCCCACCCGACCAGAGCTGATTAATTTTGCGTTGTTTGAAACAATGGTGATAGCTATCGCAACAAAAAGAAGAGCAATCATCTCCCTTCAAGCATCCTGCCACCTCCACCATCATTACTTCCTAGCAGTACTCGCAGGACGCGTTGCCCTCCTAAAACGGCGGTCTGGACAAACCGAAGTCACAGGTATCGTCTATCTCCCCATTGCTTTTCTATCCGTACAGAAAAACCACCTCGACTCTAGACGAGGTTCAGAAAAGTTGTAAGTAGGGAGCTACCCAACATAAACCAGGTTCGTGTGCCGATGCCGTGCGAGCTTGGCGATGACCATAAAGCACTATGTGAATGCTCGTGAAGCGTCGACCGACACCTGCTTGGGAAGTACAACGAGCAGGGAAGGGGCGGGGGGGGGGGGGGGGGGGGGGGGGGGGGGGGGGGGGGGGGGGGGGGGGGGGGGGGGGCGAACGGGTTAAGATGGAGCCATACGCTTTACAGGAGGCTTTAACAATTCCGGGAAATGGGTCCTGGACACGACACCGCCGAAAGCCACTATTAATACAGCATCATACCGTGGCAGGGTTTAGGGTTAACAACAGAAATAAAAAAGCAGTTTAGTACCCAGGTCAACAGAGAAAATGGAGATTCAGTAAACCGCTCAGAATATCGACCATTAACCAAGTATATATATATATATGCTTCTCGTTGACATAGTCGAAACTTTATTCTCCCAAGGCTTTAGCAAGGAATCGCCGCAAAAAAACAAACTTGGCAACGCTAAAGATAAGACCCGCGCAACGCAGCTCATTTATCTGTTCGGTCCACAGTCGAGTCCGCTCAGGGAGACACGTCACGTGTGAGTGGGAACGCGTGCAGCGAAAGAAAGCCACCCTGAGTGGGACTGTAATCCGCGGCACTGCTCGCCACCCGGTTGACTGACACGAGCGTCTCCCATCGGGATTTTATTTTTTCGGATAATTTTTTGGAAGATATTTTAATCATCGCCGCGCGCGCGGAAAAGCGGTCCGTCCGAAAACGTCGATTACACGGTAGCCACGTTGTAAGAGGTATCGTTTATAACTCTTACTCCAACTTTTATGTACGAAGAGGTAAGATATCTTCACAAGGCCTGGTGGACAAGCACACTACCTGAAACTACTGTATATGACGATAAACTTCAGTTTCTAGTAGCGTCTCCAACACACGTGGGGCAAGTGCTGAAGGCGACGTTGTATATGAAACCAACAACAAAACCTTATCGGTCCCGGTCAACCGCTCAGCAAAAAATCCTCAATCAAGGAGTCATGCATAAAAGGAAAAGCTTACATAACTCAGGTCTTCGCCCACGAAATTTAGGTGAGATATCCCTTCTCGTCCAAGAAGCCGGTGGACGATCTGGTGTGGCCCCGTCAAGGCCTACTTGCACTCCCGGCAGGGTGTTTTCACTCGCTTTTCAATACTTCCGGGTTGACAAAAGATTATATAAATGTACGGTAAGGGGGTTCCCTTGACGACTGTACGCGCACGTTCGTCGAAAGCGGCAGAAGTCACGTTAACCGACACGTTGAGCTTTCGAAACCTATTTAGCAAAGGATGGTATCTTACCTTCAAATTTCTTAGGAATTCCCCGGATTTCGTGAGAATGATCGCGGCTGACCGGAGCTGGCGCACTTAGTAGCTGACGACTACTATATGTATCGTACACCATCCATACCTGCTCGCCGACGAAAAAGGGGGATGCATTGTCAGATTGTTTGCCATGGCAGAAACAGCGGCGCATCACGCAAAAAGTTGACCGAGTCGGTCATGAGTTACACACATATAAGCAAAATACGATGGCCGAAACAAAACAAGGATGGTCAGGAGGATTTGCTATAGCTACAAATCACCACCAGATGATATAGTTTCCTATTTGTACCTACATTGGCAGAGTATCGACCACCAAATTGGTCGAGCTCACAGCTGACGCATTTGCAATCACCCTACAAAAGCTATTAGTGTAATGTAATGTGCGCTCCGACGATACAGCAACCAGAAGCAAGCAGAACGGAGCAGAAAAAGCTTGCGCTTTCGCTGCCACACCCCCCTCTCTAAAGTTCCTGCTCGTACGTCAGGGCCGCAAGACGAGAAGCATATGCAACAGGTCTCGACTCAATGTAGCACCACCTTCTGCCCGACTATCTCATCGGCGCGTATGCACCTGAAGAGCCAGGGAGCTTGACAAAAGCGTGCAAGATCCTAATCCGTACAAAAAAAACATGAGTTGGATGGATGCCACCTTCACGGCTCATATCTGCCGGGACCGGCTAGATCCACAACTCCGCGAAACCACCGGCATCATCAACAAAAAAACGACCAGCAACAAGACCGATACCAAGATCAACAACCCCGGAAAACCGGAATCTAAATTCAAGGCCGCTAGCAGGTAGTTTCGGAAAGAAATACTCCTACCCTGATTTACGTGCGTACGTACGTGCAGGTGGTCGTTCACCGACAAAAAAACATGGAGCAAATCCAAAACAGAAACCCGCAACTCCGAAAAAAAACATGAAAAAACACAGGGCATCAAGTGAAGTACCCAAACCCAGAACGATCAGGCAAGTGAACAAATATTTTGCAGTCATTAACCAGGTCACAGCCCCACAAGAAAGGCTTCCAACCAGGAAAAAAAACTCCCGCAGTATTTGATGTTGTCGCGTAGTCACCTTCGCATGTTCATGGGGTATTGAACAACTAGTGGTTGAACAGTGGCCGTGGCGAAATCCGTACTTGCCCACCCTGAAGAACCCTCATATCATGTACCTCTTCCATGCCTGCCTGTCAATGAAAGAGACAAGCACAGACAACAGTAGAGACGACATGACGTGTGCCGTTTCGCCACGTGCAGAAAAAAAAAAACGAAGAAAATTATAGAACCACCAAAAAATACGACGCGCAGCTTCAAAGCGCGTAGAAAGAAAAGTTTAAAATTGATCGTGCAAAAATAATCCCACAAATCAAGAAAAAAAAAAAAAGCACTACTACACTCCGCCCCAAAGATACAGAAACAAGAAGCGAGAGCAACGAAACAGACAAAAGCTTGCGCTTCCGCTGCTGCACTCTCCCCTCTACAAAGCTCCTGCTCGTACGCCAGAGCCGCAATACTCCGTGTAGCACAACCTTCTGCGGCCCGACCATCTCATCGGCGCGTACGCACCAGGGAGCGTGACAGAAGGGTACAAATCTTCAACACGCTCCGCGCGCACAAAATTTGACACGAAAACACAACTATTTTGTTGTTGGTTTCGTCACCTTCACATGTTCCAGAGATCTATCTGGTGGTTGCGTGACCAACAACGGCGGCTAAAGAAGCACTCGCACAGAAGGACCACAGTACATCATGCACCGCCTGCCGATCAATGGACCGAGTAGGAGACGATTTGGATCATCGTAAAAATGCCTAAAAAAAAAAAAACACATGCAGCACCAGTCATTGAGCAGGGCCGCGACAAAAAGTCGAAATCAAGAAACACGACAACCACCATTTATAGAGGTTTTGTTTACATGTATGTGGGCAACAGTATATAATGTACTCGCGGAAAAAAAAAAGAAGACGGGGAAAACGAAGTACAACATGCTCGAGACGTGTCGATGCAAAGGGGTTCGTTCGTGCATGCCGGAAAAAAAATTCGAACACCTTCAAAAGTCAACATTGTCGAGTGAGACAAAAAAGAAAAACTAAAAAAAAAATCCCCATATAAAAATGTGCGCCCCGACGATACAGAAGCCAGAAGCGAGAGCGACGAAACAGACGAAAGCTCGCGCCTCCGCTGCTCCGCTGCCCTCTCTAAAGTTCCTGCTCGTACGCCAGGGCCGTAAGACGAGAAGCATATGCAACTGGTCTCGACTCAATGTAGCACCACCTTCTGCCCGACCATCTAATCGGCGCGTATGCACCTGAAGAGCCAGGGAGCTTGACAAAAGCGTGCAAGACCCTACCAGTGATCCGATATGGCGTCAATCCATTTCATTTTCCGTGATGAGGCAAAAAATATGTACGGCGACTACTTACTGTAATTACCGGCAACGCTACGTATACACACTTTATGAAAATGAAACCTTGCACCGTCGGGAAGATGATGAAAAAACTAACCTGGTATTATTTACACAGGCACATAACTTTGCAGTACAAACGCGGTAGGGTCGGGGCGACGAGAAGACTGCGGCCTCATCGCAAAAGCTGGAGCACACAACGACAGCATTGGGGTGAGAAAACATCTCGCCCGAATGCGGTCGTCGTCCGCTTTGGCTTCTTCCAAGAATCTGCAGTCTTCTCGGTAATCGCCCGACCTTACCCTGTTTGTCTCGCAAGCTTCCTTGCTGACATGCCTGCTTGCGAGCTCTGCTCACAGTGTGCACGAGAAAAAGGGATGGATGTTGACAAAGAAAAATATAAAAAGCTCGGGAGACCGATGCCAGAGACATACCTCGTATATACTCATCTGGTACTCGTACGAACAATTGCAAGCTGTTTCATACGCCAAGTGGGTTTGTTTCAACAAAGAAACTGTAGGCTTCTTTTGCCATTGCTCGGTGCTACCTAATTTTCCATGCAATCCGACCGGCTCGCGAGCATATTTACGCACTGTAAACAGAACGTTCAGAAAAAAGCGTCGGACAGAATGAGCCTAATTTTTCTTCATCTACTGTATTTACCCCCTTCAAAGTTTCAACCCCCTTCCCGTCTTGTCGATGTTACGCGTGTTCTACGAGTGGACCTTTCAAGTTCGATCAGAATCAACCGGACACCCTCTGGCTTGGCGGGGCCGGCTCTTTCGAGTAGCACCACGGTCGGTCTTTAAGGGGAAAGAAGACTTTTCGTCATCTCGAACTCCTTGCGTACGTGGGGGAAAAAAAAAAAAAAGACCAACAATTTCTTGGGACATATGTTGGACGTACTGTGACACATTTTTTTACTAGCGTGAGGTTTATTACCAGGGAGTGCATATTGGCATGCAGGGCTAGCATGTATGCATGGACCCCTGAGACAAAAGCCAACACGTGAAATAAACTCCGTTGATTCGGATATCTCTCATGCATTTAGGGGCAAGAAATGCCTTTCATTCTTCCGACCTCTACGTTGTAAACAAAGGTTCAGTAAGTAATGCATCTACACCCTACAACAAAAGCCCCAACAAATTAGAAAAACTCCGTGAGGATCTACAGTACTGAGGACTACCATATAGCGTAGTCCTTTCGTTGCACACGGGCCACAAACCGGCCTACCAGTATAAAAAAAATACAACTCAAGACAGTCAAGTCATTCCAACATCAATAGAAGAAGCAATTGGTGACACGGCAGTGTACGCTACTTTGCACGTTCGATCAGAATCAACCGGACACCCTCTGGCTTGGCGGGGCCGGCTCTTTCGAGTAGCACCACGGTCGGTCTTTTAAGGGGAAAGAAGACTTTTCATCACCTCGAACAGCGTGTATCATATATATATACAAAAACAGCCATAAAGCTTTTTTTTGTAAGACCTATGCCAATAGAAACGCAAAGTTTCCAAAAATGTTTGAATTCCAAAGGTACGCACCCGTCAGAATTTCAGGTACAGTTTGCTATGAGCACGATTCTCAAAAACGAAATCTCCAAACTTTAGGAACCCCCCCCCAAAAAACAATGCTGGGATGGATGCTGGGCCAAGATCGGCTTAAAAAAAACTCAGGTGGAGCGGCGAGATTCCGAGTCCTCGGCACACATCGATCGACAAAACCAACGACTGCGTCATGAATTCTGAACCTCGTGTGCTCGTTAGGGGCCCTAGGGTCAATGTGTTCACACAATCGCGGAAGACATGTGGGGGGAGCTGGCCAGGCGTATGATGAAAAAAAAAATTGGCCGCTGGTGTGCACTAACACAGATGACAAAAATTCTCGATCCGTCTCTAATGGCAGAAAATAGGCTTTTTCCAGGTTTGGGAGGATACCGTAGGACGCCGCCGGCAAGCTCTCACCCCCTAGACCATGGATCCACCTGGTTTCTTCGAGGCCGTCATGTCCTTGCCCGATACCAAGCGCGATGGCCTTGGGCTTAGTGAAGTTAAGTCTTATGTCGAGATCGAGCGTCTATCGTCGCACACGCTGCTTTTTTATCAGCGTGTTGACAATTTGCAACGAGAAAAACAAATTGCGCTGCCTGCAGCCGTTACAAAACTAAACAAACTTTTTTCTTATAGCGTGAGCACCGGGATGTCTTCGGCTGTTTCTTTGAAAGCAATATTTTTTCAACAATACGTTTTGACTTCGCGATCCCGCTGTCATAGGTCTTACACTATATACCCTGCGATAAACGCCAACGTATTCAACAAGCCCTTTGTAAATATCTACCTAAACAGCAGGTACTTAAAAAATAAATCAACCAAGAGTTGAGATTGGTCTCTCGTCAAACCAAAAGCTGGTGATACTAGACAACAGAGTCTATTGCATATTATCATTATCAGGCACCAAGTATTGAAAAAACACACCAGGTATTATACATTTAAAGTGCAATCTTCTCTAAAACGTCCACGGAAGTTTCTTCGGACGATCAACCAATGGGAAATATAGCTATCACGGGGGACCGTAGTTAATAGGACCTACGGTACACAGACAAAAACCTACATAGTTACGTATTTTGACTACCAATATTTGGTCCTGTTTACAATGGTCCTCCGTAATAGTGGAGAAAATAGCAGCAGCATGAATTAACCCACCCTTTATAGAGGGGAAACCCCACGTTTAAAGAAGAGGAACCACATGTTCCAAATTGATACCTGGTATAGTAAACTAAAATGCGATCCCTTTCTTCACGACAAACTTTGAACACGACACGTACCTTCGAACCGATGATGCCCTAGAAGCGCCATGTTCAAAATCTTGGGAATGCCAAGGGAGGGACAACGAAGACAAACCACCAACCGCACCGGAATCGACGAGGCCGATGGTGATCAGTGGGGCGGGCGGGCGCATCGACCAGAGAGATTTCTGCCGAAAAAATCAGAATTCTGCGGAAAGAAAGAAAGAAAAAAATAGTAAAGAGGGTGGACGGTGGACGGTCATCTCGTACGTCATGTGTTCACCGTGCAAGAATCGTAAGCGCGAGGTGAAAAAAAGACAAACATTGCGAAAATATGGCCAATACACAACTATGGCAGCTATAGGCAAGACATGGCCAAATAAATAGGCAACAACCGTTTCCACATTGTATGTACGAGAAGCTCACGATTGGCACAGCAGCGGTCGAGATCGAACCAAACGCAAGCCCAGTCGACGAAACTATCACTACTGCTGTGTCTCCATCTTTCTCGCGTTGAGAGACAAAACGAATTAGAGACAAACTTGGAATCTCAAAAGTGCACGTACCACCGATACTTCCGATCGCTGCCGTGCGTGGCACAACTCTGACCGGGCATAAAAACTCTATTGGACATACAAATGTTAATGGAGTCCAAGCAAGAAGCACATGCCGGACCGGAGCCCACCAGAAGCACCTTCATCACGTCTACCCGGTAAAACCTACTTCTTGAGGTAGAGCTCAACGCGGATGGTGTCGGTGTTGGAGGAGCTCAGAGTAAGGATGACAATTTTAGTTCGCGACGCTCATCACCGCGGCCCGTCCTCGTTCTTTACGAACGGTATCGAGTGGACCTGACCACTCCAGTCGTTGATCGCAATCTTCATCGCTCCTCTCCAACCCGTCGAAGGGTGCATGCGATCAATATTACACGCGAGATGCATACTCTGGAGAACCCGGGGACCTAAACTGGTCGCTATGGTCATACTCGGGTAGGTGGTACTATAACCGGGTACCGGACCTGGTCGTTTTCGCCACGTACTCGGCAAGGTACCCTACCCCGGTACCGAAGCAGGTTGTGGCCAGAGTAGGTACTTTACCCGGGTACCGAATGGGTTGCTATGGGTATTGAAGGTAACCTACCTGGGTACCGATTCTGATTTTGAAGGCCATTCTTGGGAAAATACATCGATAAATCCAGAGTATCCACGCTACCAAAAACGCTCTAACACACGTCGTCTCTCAACTGCTTCGATCCCACTTTTACCCACTCACAACTTGGTCAAGGTCAAACGCCTGTACGCAAGAAGAAAAAATTATACAAATCAACAAATGTACGTGTACGTTTATGGCGGCCTTGGTTTCATGTATTAAGTACCATTTGTGTCAAGGAGCACATAATCTGAAATTTCACCTCGGATTTCTGTTCTACATATGAACGTCCTCTGCGTCTTTCGGGGAGCTCAGGATCTAGCTTCGAGACCTGTACAGTAGGTCCTCTCGTCATCTGTCAGCCAACTACGGCCTCCTCAGAGAGATTCCCATTTCGTGACTCATCAACGCGCCCCTACGACGACCCAAACACAAAATGGGGAAAACTTTAGACCCGAAATAAACTCGTATACCGTTTTTCAACACGCAAGATATCACACAAATGGAACGGATCTCTGGAGACGATTTTCTCCAAGACATGCCTCTTTTAGTACTGCGGTCCGGTTTTGGGGGACGAACCACTGAGATCCCCAAAACGGGATTGCAGTCCTGGTTGAGGCGGGCGCCACGCAACAAAAATGGCCGGTTTGGAAAGGTCTAGAGGATCTATGGTTCTAGAGAAGCGTCGCTCGGCGGCTACCTTCTACCCATTGCCGAGAAGGGGGGCATTTAAAATTTGTCCCAGGACCTTTGTAACATGTTGCGTGTAAATACCATGAACGACTACGTAGCCAAAGACCTCAGACATTTCATGTTGATTCCGGATGATAGCCTTTCCTCACTTGATTGGTCATCAGTAGAGGGAGCTTTTTCGTCTTCATCGGTCAATAGAAAAACACACGTTTTGCGGTGCGAAATCAGCGGCTTTAAGTATGTACCTGGTATAATGCTCAATCATCCACTCCACGAAGAAATAATAAAACAAGAAACGACAAGACCGTGTTGTTGCCGGGACCTCGGACATTTCATGTTGATTCCGGATGATAGACTTTCCTCACTTGATTCGTCATCAGTAGGTAGAGGGAGCTTCGTCTTATTCACAAGGCAACATACCAGGTATGGAACAACACACGTTTTGCCGTACCCAACCAGCGGCCATGAAAAACACCGGCGGTCCATCCAATTGGGCAATGACCCCTGACACAAGAACACTGCACAAGTGACTGGTGGAAAAAAAGACAAAACACTGAGATGGTGCACGAGTCGTACATACTGCAAAAGACCTCTGAAAAACCATGTTGATTCCGGATGACCTTTCCCCAAACGATTGGCCATCAGCACAGGGAACTTCCTCGAGTTTGAAGGTCAAGAACGACAGCAACTACCGAATCCAATCAACTGCTACAACAACAAAAAAAAAATCGGAATTAGAATAAAGTAAACCACCCGTACACCAATGAGAGGACTGCTGTAAGTGGCGCTATACGGAAAATTGTGCAGACCTCTGACATTTCATGTTGATTCCGGATGATAGCCTTTCCTCACGTGATTACTCATCAGTAGAGGGAGCTTTTTCGTCTTCATAGGTCAACCACAATCGCGTCCACTTACCTAAACCAACAATATAACATCAATACTCTTTTTATACCCAAGTATGTTACTGTACTCGTATGAGCACTACACTTGAGTGACTTCAAGAGGGTGACACGGTGCCAAAAAAAAAAGCGAATCCAGGTTTTTCACCATGCCACACGACGCAGAGCCGGCTGCTGCCGAGGGAAAAAAAACCGTGTCCAACCAGCAAGCAGCGTCGGTAGGTATCAAAAGGGAATTTGAACGACACTGCTGTGCACAGGACGACACCTGTACTGCCTGTTGCACGATCTTCCGTTCAAGATACAGTTCAAGAGGATAGGCCATTGTTTGCAACGCCGCACTTCCCCTCATTCGCGTTTTGCCTCACAAGGGTTTTTTTTTTTGCCCAGAAAAGCTACGACTACGTATACGGGTCAACATGGTAATCAGGACCAAATATGCTTCATAAAAACACTGGAATATACAGGTCTTTTATGTATGTGATGGGTCCTCATTACTATGGTCCCCAGTAATAGCATGAAAGAAGAAGTGGAAAAGGAAACATAGTGGCCGTGAGTTGGCTTGGCGGCTGGTTATTGGTTGGGCGACGAAGCACGCCAACTATAAATGACTGACGTGAATTCTCATACGGAAACTATATTTCCGGCCAGGGTGGTGAAAGTGGTCGACATTTGAAAAAAAAAAAAATCACATCGGGCTTGAAACTCGCGCTTGTCAGATATACCTGGTACCAAGCAGGACGCAGAACTACCCAAAACCACACGCAATTGTGACTGTTGGGCGTGTACATACATATACGTACTTTAGTACACGTCCCTATCGTGTAGACGGCAATGAAAGAACAGCAGGCGTATATGAGGCAGTTCAGTTAGAAACACTTGCAGCTGACAGCACATACAGCTCTCACGATAACCGAACGCAGTTTTTTACACACATGAATTGACAATAATGTTTCACGCTCACCAGAACTAGGCAGCGCCAGTACTTGGATACATGCGTCTTCAAACTCCGCTGGTTCAGCAGATGGGAGTCGTCCTAGCAATGCCCTGACACGTGTGTGCGGCCGGCAAAAAATACCGAGTGCGCCTGGGAAACGACAAGCCTGACCGCCATGTAGAAATGATGGTCTTGAAGCGAGGGTACGATGGGTTTCGTACGAGCAGCAAGGCAAAGGGGGGAACGAGACGGAGTGGATAACTGAGATTGCTTCCGTTAACGTGGACAACGGACGAATCGGCCTGGCTATTTACTGGGACAATCTTCTCGATATTCCAACATAATTTTCTTTCCACGAACGCACACAAGTTGAAGCCAGCAGTGAGGAATATATAGCATCCTGTTGGCAACGAGTTCCTTGAGGCAGGTACAGCAGTGCTGCCCTGTATTCCAGTTACAGCTTTTACTGCTGCTGTTTGTTTCCCGTCAAATCCTGCTTCGAGAGTGGGAACGGCACGGGCATAATCTTGGCTAGGTTAGGTGGCCCTACCGCGCACTCGTCAATACATACTGCACCTGGTTCACGTACACAACTGCAACCTTGCAGCAGCAGTAACATCTGCACGTTGACATTGTATCTGGTGCGAAAATAGCGACTGGTGCATCAGTATTATGCAACCTTCTACTCGTAATAGGGTTATCTCTACAAGTGGGTAATGCTGGAGTTCAGTGTCCCCAGAGGGAAGTAAGTTGATGTAACGACAATGGAGACACACGGCGGTGGGTTCCAAACGCCTCACGCAAGGCACCTTTTACAGCGCCAGCGCCAAGCAGCAGGAGACGCAGCGGGTACTATGTTGTCGTCTTCATTTGCTCTCGGGGAAATGGACGCGAACGCTTGCAGGGAGGCCCGTAGGGCAAAAACTGCCCGGGCAACCCCGCGGCCCGCGTGGGATTGTTCGCTTTCACGATCGACACGGTTCGTGGCAACACGAGCCCACTCGTCCGCTGCAACAGTTACGCTGACGGCGGAAGAAGGCTGGCGTTGGACTTTAACGTGCCTCGCGGGCGCGCTGCAGGCAGAGCGTTGTCCCCCCTTTGTAGCTGGTCATAAATATACGTAAATTACAGATTACACCGAAAACTTCTGTCCCGCAGTCGTAGAAGGGCCGCTTATATATACCGGCAAATGTTCACAGAAAACGGTACCCGGGTACCTACCTAAGTTTCGGTCAAGACGTCAATACTCCAACCGAACCGCTCCCTACAATTCAGGCCAGAGTGGTACGTGATTTGATTCGCGGGGTGTATATACTACGGACGCGGGAAAAGAGCGTTGCTACTACTTCAGAGCCCAAGCCTTCTCTTTACCGAGGATACTTCTGATAAGCTACCAAATATTATACACCTTGACCTCGGGAATATCATCGATTCCCACTTGACGATCTAGCATCTTTCAGGGCAAATATATTCCTGATCTGTACTGCTGGTATGGTCTACAGCAGCTTATGTTGCCAGGTGGGACCCGTCCGTATAATCTGATGATAAATTATGTTTTGTTGATGTTATCACATTTGGGTTAATAAATTTCTAGAAATCCTGCCTGTGGTCACAAAAAACAGGCTTGTCTGTAAAACGACAAGATTCCTGCACTGGATACCTAATACGATCCAGCCGGCGTAAAACCGCTTGCGCAGGCGAAGTTTCAGAACCTGCCAGCGAAACAAAGGCACAATATTTCCAGTGGAAACCCGCACAATCATGTCAAAATCACCACGAAGAGGACACAGCGCACAGCGAACGAACACACTAGCTCGGCAGCACAAGAAGCTTGCAAAAATAGCTCGCAAAGCGGGCGGCCTCTCGAGGGTGAATCTACGGCGGATCCGGCAGGTGCTATTAATACCTAATAGTGCCATTATTCCCAAGTGGCTTGTTGTGCACAGACATACTCTCGCACGGAGCCCTCACACTAGAGTCGCCGGACACAACACCACAAAAGCAGCAGTAGCAGCACGAGCAGGGGATAGAGGAGCGAGCTCCCGCGCTGTCGTAGCTCGTCTATAGTACTCCTGCTACAGCTATAGGTAGCGAGAGAAAAGCAGCAAGATAATCTCGTCATCAGAGGAAATGACACTATCTATGTGACTATATACGTGTATGTAATACATGCTGTAATAACGTACCTGGCATTAAATACCGTTGTACTTTACGTGTCATTTCCTATAATAAGAGTACGTCTTGTTGCTTTTCTCGCTTCAGCAGTAGGTGTACGCACCTATTACGAGTATAGCTGCAGCAAGAGTACTGTAAATGAGCAGCTAGCGTGCTGTGCCATAGCAGCTACAACAGCGAGGGAGCTCGTGCCGCTCCTCTATCCCCTGCTCGTGCTGCTGCTGCTGCTGTGTGCGGCGGCCCTAGTGTAAGAGCTTGCGTGTGTTCGTTCGATGCGCGCTGTGTGCTCGTTGTGGTGATTTTCCAATCACTGCTGTACGGGTTTCCACTGGAAATAACGCGCCTCTTTTTGCCGGCAGATTCTGAAACTTCGCCCGCGCAGGCGGTTCTACGCCGGCTGGAGGTGTATGCAGCAGATCCCGCACAACTTCTCGGCTCACGACGTCAGGCGAGGAACTACATGACTTGATATTAATAGTAGATCATGATAGCAACTATTAATATTGCGGGGGCCCATAGTAAATAGCACCTACGGTAACACAAAAACCTATATATTTCCCTATTTTTACCAACAATATTTGGTCC
Source organism: Macrocystis pyrifera (assembly GCA_031763025.1). Taxonomy (NCBI): domain Eukaryota; class Phaeophyceae; order Laminariales; family Laminariaceae; genus Macrocystis; species Macrocystis pyrifera. The sequence continues at coordinate 3,383,686 of JASSKH010000021.1, read as the reverse complement.
TATTTACTATGGTCCCCCGTAATATAGGATCTAGATGTCGAGGTGTTGAACACGTGTCATCAAGGATGTGTTCGGTAAACCTACTGCTGTAGGGTATTGGGTGCACGGGGCATTTCTCGTGGGCCTTCCTTCCGTCGGGTACAGGTATTGAGGTCGTGCCGAACCTTGCCGAATACTTTGCTACTCGACTCAACAGCGCCACCAATACGTACACCTGGTACGATACAGCAGCAGTAGTACACTACCAGTACCCAGCAATAATGTACCAGGTATTCGATACACAAAAAAGACATCCTTTCGGCAAAAATCTCGAGTTTTTTTTCGCGCCTTTTCTGAACGCACTCGTTCCATCAAATCAAATTTAGGCCATCAATACGTTACCACAAAAGAAGTCCAGGTGGCCTCAGTACCATAGGTCAGACTGCCTGCTGGCGATCGCCGTTCATGGCTGCTTGCCATGTGCGTACTCGTATTCGGTTTGGGAAAGCATTGACCCTTCATTCTTCGTCGATCATCCTGAAGGATTCTTGGTTTCCGCCCGAATCAGCTGAACATGCACGCAACCAACTTTTTAGCTTGGACTGCAAAAGAAGGAGGTGCCGCACGTTGGATACTCTCCTGTCCGGGAATATAAGGATCGTTTTAGCATTTAACGTGAATAACCAAAACATCCTTACATTTCCGGACAGAGTGATATATGCAGAAAACTGATCTCGCAAGAAATTGGTGGTTCAGACAAAGCCGGAGGTTGCTGAAATTCAGAGCTGCTAATGGCTTAGCTGTTCTAATACTAATCGCGGAGCAGCATCGGCTGCAAACACACGGCCTTCGGTATGAGTAGTTCGTACATTCCACAGCAGTGATGCCTTACTCTATGCGGCCTCTGTGAAATTACTTCGAAGAACAGAGGCCCATCCTAATAGTTGTGGTGGATCATGCCGTGTGGGGATCATATTTCAGGAGGACTCACGTTGTGGGTAGTGATGGGTGCGGCTCGCTAAGGCGGCTTGCAGCATCTTGCATATCGATGGCGGGCTTGACTGCATTCGGAGAGCTTCTTCATCATAACTGTCTACGTGCGGGTGACCGTGGGTGTCGCGTTGCGTTGTGGGTTATGGTTGTGGGGGGCGGGGGACGGGCATGGAGAACATGATTGTTTCTACAACATGGAAGGCGTGTATTACACGGGGTACGGGGATCGATTGGATTGTCGTATCGCGCCGCCCCGTGCCTGTGCCCCACCCAATAGACAACCCCGTGTGTGGTCTCTCCGACTCCGTGGACGGTCCTTTGGATCATTGGCGCGCTAGCTTCGCACGAAGCCGATAGGAAGCTGGATGAGTCTTCATGTCATCCGCGCCTCGAAGAAAATGCCACTGGGATCCGGGTGCATCTTGGTCGTCTGGTGGTATCATGTGATCATCACACAAAATGACAAACGACCGATCATGTACAATGCGCACAACCCACCCACTCAAACCCCCCCCCCCCCCCCCCCCCCCCCCCCCCCCCCCCCCCCGAATCATCTTAAACACGTGGCCATGGCACCGTGATGATATGCCTGGGACACGTGGGCACTGGTGATTCTTGCACGAAGAGCATCACTCGGCAACTACCAGACATAACTGGTATATTACAAGGCACTCTGTCTGGTATATAGTTCTGATCCATGGATGGTGGATGCGGGAAGTGAGGGGGGATGGATGATTGAACGCGGCCAAATGACAACGAGACTCTGAACGATCTTATCAAGCGTCTGCTGCTGTACGCGTATTTACAGGAAAACCGTCCAGCAGCACGAGTATCACCATGCGGCCTGCCTGTCTTCCAGCGACGTACGTTGGAGCGCGGAAACATCTCCTACCCTCAGCAGATCGGGATGCTTAATAATATAGTGGAGGATTCTGTGATTAATACATCAATACCGATGTTGGGCACTTCCCCTCTGAGGCCTGAAAAAAGCTACTTCCGCTTGCTGCTGCACGTATATATCATTTGCACTGCTGTCGAAGTGTGGTTGCGTACCGGATGCGGGACGCAGCAACGCAGTGATGCTGGGCAGTTACACGCTCCTTCTCGATTTGGTTCTCGTTTCTGTCCAGGATGGCTTTCCATCAGATAAATGTGGGAGCTCAAGACAGACTCATTAATAGGCACATCATCTACTCCCGATATCCACACCGCCAGTCAGAAGCACCAAGTCACGTACGCTTAAGGGTCTTGAACAACCTAGGATCTTTTATACCTTGTATAAAATATACACCAGTATGTGTGAGCATGCGACTTCATAACATTAGCCCACCCTGAAACATTGTATTGGTAGGTGCAGATCATACGAAAATCAAATGATGGAAATAGCACCATCCATATATCAGAAAAGGGGACGAAGATGCGGCTATTCGTAACAACCTGCGAGAGGCAAATGTGATGGAATAGTACATCCATTGTATAGGAACGCATATATCCGTGTGCGAACCTTGTATTGCTGCACAATAGCTCTTTGCAGATACCAGACATACCTGTGGAAGAATATGATATGGCTGTATGTAGACACGTAGGAATATATCTGCAGGCGAATATTATATAGTTATTACGGGGGCCCATAGTTAATAGGACCTATGGTACACATAAAAACCTATATATTTAACTATTTTTACCATCAAAATTTGGTTTCGTTAACTATGGACCCCCGTAATAGTTATACATAGCTCTTAGGGAATATTCAGTGGAGCAGTTCAGACATCCCCTTTGTCCGCAGAACATCATGTTATAAGTCTGGGAACCTTCTGTATGACGACGTCCCGGTAGAGAACATTCTGTTATAGTTGGGAATCTTCTGTATGACAGCGTCCCGATTATCAGTTATCCGCATACAGGTTGATTTTGGTCGAAGTCTGAGCTGAGCTGTGTTCCTGGCGAAGCCCACTATCGCTCACTCGAGTTCTCTTCCTTTCTCTCAACTCACTTGAGAAGCAATAATAAAAAGTTCGTGAACCACAAGCAGCGTGCTCTACCCAGCACCGACATCCCTGTGCCCCTTACCGGACTATATATCTGCAGTCTTCTTCACATTTGGCGACGTCAGCAGGACTGGTTACCGCTGAGCTAGCCGCACCTGCTTCTGACAGGCTTCTTCTACCCTCTCCGGCTGTTACTCTGTGAGCATCATGAGAGGCTTTCTATTTTTGAGTTCCGAGTCAATTTGTTTCTTACATGTACTATTTTAGGGCTGCACCCGCAGCAGCTTCCTGGCCTCGTCACAGCAGTAGCCTCAGCGAACCGTTGTTTTCCGCTTGTGGCCCCGCTTTCTTTCCGTTTGTGCCGGTGCCCCCCCCCCTGACAAGCTCGATTTGTGACGATGGCCCACAATAGGCCTACTTTGTACATGTAGCAAGACAAGAGCCCATCCACAAGAGTTAGTGGTATAATACGAGTACGTGTTAATAGTGTTTTTTTTTTCTTCTCGTTTTTGGAGACCTTAGGGATTTTGTTTTAGGTATAACAACTTTTAATAGTAATACTGCAATTTAATTGCAACCAAGCGTCGTGCCGTCGGCATGATACATCCTCCTCGTACAGTAGATACTCGTACGTATGAAGGGAGCTTGAAAAAGTAGACGCACCTCCCCGTACTGCTGCACGACCACTGCACAACTAATTGAGCACTGCCTGCATAATTTTATACACGGAAGTGTATAATGTACCTGTATATAGTATAGAACAACCTCGCCCCGTTTTGCGTTTGGTGCCTCGCGCACATTGCGCTCGTCGTACCTTCTGTAAAATGAACCGGCATGTTGCCCGTTTTGAAACCTCGTTGTACCTTTTGCAAAACGAACCGGCATGCTGCTCGTTTTGAACTCGTTGTGCCTTTTGCAAAATGTCCCGGCATGCTGCCCGTTTTGAAAATTCGTTGTACCTTTTGAAAAATGAACCGGCATGCTGCCCGCTTCGAAAACTCGTTGTGTTTTTCGTTAAATGCACCGGCATGCTGCTCGTTTTGGAAACTTCGTTTTGAAAACTCGCTGTATCACTAACAAAATGGACCAACATGCTGCTCGTTTGGTAATTTTTCCAGCGTCTGAAATCTTACTAGCGTTGAATACACAGCCCTGCATACATCATCGCGTGCGGTGCTCCTGCACATTTACACGCATGCTGCGCAAATGTTGGAACATGTCCGAGCACGATCCAGTTTAAGTCAAGTATGCTGCGCAAAATCGTGAAATATGTCCCCGCACAATGTCGTTTAGTACCGGCGTGTTGTGCAAATGTTGATTTTGTATCGGCGTGCTGTGCAAATGTTGATTGTGCATCGGCGTGCCGTGCAAATGGTGATTTTATATCGGTATGCTACGCGAATTTTTAAATGCTACAAAACATTCCGGCGCGAAAGCAATTTTGCGCCGGATTTCTGCAATAACAAAATGTCGCATAATATACCGTCATCGTCCATGTTTTTGTTTTTTGTAGTGGTGTAACATTCAACTCAATTTCTTGTCTTATTTCTCGTACTACAAATTCGATACTACTGTAGTATCAACAGTACCTTGATACCGTACCTACAACATAAAAGATACGCAACATTCCCCAACAATGCACCCACACGCTGCAGAGTTTTCATTCTGCCGCGTGTAGTGCTTGTATATTTTTAGCACTTTCAAGCGCATCGGCAACACTCGCTTTGCCCATCGTCTCTGGATACAGAGACCACACTCTCATGCTAACAAACTCGGTCAAATACGGACGAAGTACTGCCCGAATTGGTTTGGTACCACACAAGCGAGCCATGCGTGAATACCATTTGTTAGACTCTAACTCAGCAGTCTAGAACACCGTATAGTTATTGACTCGTCGGGTTCTATAAGGTAGCGAATCGAGACGAGCCTAGAACACCGCGTAGTTATTTTGCTGGTCGGGTTCTAAGAGGTAGCGCACGCCCCCCCCCGTGCCGCATGCCTCTTATTTTTGCTTTGTTTTTTTTTCTATATATACACCCGCCGCCAACGGGTAATACGTGTGTGTACCTGGCCTACTATTTTGAGCACTCCCAAATAATATCGGAGTTTCGCTCAGTTTGAAAACCATTTTGGGAAATGGCGCATTTTAGAGTATCATAGCATTGACATTTGCTCGTGTTACAACCACGTATGCCTGAGCCAAGACATGCTCTCGCATCATTTGCGCACTTCACTTCACTGATACATCCGAACTACCTGTGACTCGGAACCAAGTGTATTCGCCTCATACACCGATCTACGATATACGTTTAACTTATTGGTGGCCCCACGTGGTTCGTTACCCCGTCACCGTAGGTACCAAACGTACTTTATGCCGGGAGAAACAAATGGTACACGCAAATGAACTCCTTAAGTATACCGTCCTTGAAGGCCCGGTATTCCTTCGGAAGATCTATATTTTGCGTACCTGACGAGCACTTTTTAGCGGTAGCGCAGATATGCGTGCCGTAAGTTTTTTTTTTTTTTTCGCTTTTTTTTATTTATTTTGCGTGTTTTTTTGTGTTTTTTTTTTTTTGTAGAAGGATTTCTCGGTGATTTTAATCGCCTCCCGGGTACCCAAGCTCATTGCGGGTCTATCGACAATGTTCCCGTCCCGGTCCTGTTGGTGATGTTCGTATACTATTAGTACTGCATCCTCTGCTCCAGTGCGTGCGTTTCCACCACACCATAACCCGATTCTGGACCATCATGGATCCTTCCAACGGTACCCACACCACCCCCGGGCTTACAAGCCCCCGCAGATGCGGCCACGACTGCGCCTGTACCCACCAGGGTTCAGACGCTCCCGCCCGCGACCACCGTGCTCATAACCTTGCGCCCAATCGACTCCCTTTTTGAGCCCATAGCTCCTACCTTTCCGGCTGCTGTGCATACGGCGCGTCTACGGTCTCGATTGACCGGCGCCAAACTACAGTTGGCCTGCGGCGACATAGCTCTTGAGTTTTTTTCATGATTTCGACCTTAACAGGTGAAAGCCGCGACCGCTACCACAGATTATGCCGCCGTGACGATAGCCGCGCCCAACCACCGCGCCCACCACCTACCGCGACAAGACACGCTGCACACAAACACCGCAACACCACCCACTACTACGGTCGTTCGTCCATGTCTACCGGCTACATCTCCGAGCAGCAGCAGCGACAGCGACGTCGACTCACCATGCAGACGCTACCGCAACTGTGGTGGTCGCGACGATGGTCGCGTTCGTCCCAAAATTGCGACGCCCCTGGCGCCTGCATCGGTCTCCCGAAATCGTTGCAATTACGGCGGCTTTCAACCGGCACGCACTTGCGACGCCCCCTGGAGCCTGCGCATCATCCGCGTTGACGCTTCTTTGGGCCTATTACGGGAGTACACAACCAACATCACCCCTGCTGGACTGCCAGACACCATCTGGACATGAGCGACGCTGGCTGCCTCTTTATCGAGTATCCTGGGTGGCTTTTTCGACGTGTATGCCGTGATAAGGATATATTTGCGGAGGCATCACCGCTTCTTTCGCCTCTGTTCGCCAGCTCCGCGCGCAGAACGTTTGCGTGCTTAGGGTGAACTCTGCCTCAGCGGCAGCAGCCTAGCCTGCAGCGTGAAGGCCTGCAGGCAACTTTATTTGCACAGCGTGGCACAAGTCTGACGATGGACAGCAGCTATCGCGACGGCAGGCGTAAGGAGAGCGGCAGCGTGGGCGGCCGATCACGACTTCGGCGCCACTACGTTCGACCCTGCCCGCATGTTACCGATACCGCACCGCAGGCGAAACGGTACTTCTTCGGGGTCCAGGATCAGCTTCGCCTATATCAAGATGAGCTCCCTCCTGCTTCCCCTCCAATAAAACCACCCCCCCTTCGCACCCATTCCAACAGTATTTGCTTGACCAACTATTGATCTCCTTGTTTTAGTGATCATCTTGAGGTGTGGATGGGAGGGGGTTCAAACGTCGAGCTTTACAACGACTCTCACCTCGACGCTTCTTCTCGATGAGCAACGCTGGAACTTGCCAACCATTGCCGAGTGTCCTGCAGGAGTAACTAACCTGCCCGACATTTCGACGACTACGGCCACCAGCGGTTCCGGTACCGTACGCGGCTCAGCCGCCTCTTCAACCGGGCCATCGACCGAGCTGGCTTCCAACCATTTGGGCCGCTCTGATCGCGCTACGTTCGCGAGCCCCACGGCAGCTTCTGCTGGATCTCGGGATGCAATTGACACCGGGACCTCCCCTGACCGTCAGGTGCTGGCAACATCACTACCCCTAGGCCTAGGGGGTAGCCCCGTCCTTTGAAATGCGGAAGACTCGCGACCACCGTTGACCAGGAAATCCGTGGAGCCACCTGTGCCGCCATCCTTCCCGGTGCCGTGCAATATCATACGACACTGCAGCATCTGGATACCAGGAATTTCTCCAAGCGAGTGGGCCCCAGCTTCCCAGTCGAATACCGACCCAAGCAGGGACCCCCAGGGGATCTCCGGCTATGCTTGAGACCCTCCCCGAAACTCGGCGATGCCGACCATTTCCCCCGCGGACGCCGAGAGCGCAGCCAGGCCTCTTGACCCGGCTTTCCTCGCGAGGACGCCATTTAACAGTGGGTCTCAGGGTATCTCCGGCCACGCCTGAGACCCTCCTACATTTTCGGCGATGCCGACCTTTTCACCCGCGAACGCCGGGAGCGCAGCCAAACCTCTTGACCCGGTTTCCCTCCCGAGGGCGCCATTTCACAGTGACTCCCAGGGTATCCGGCTACGCCCGAGACCCTCCTACAGATTCGGCAATGCCGACCATTTACTTCGCGAACACTGGGAGCGCAGCTGGACAATCGATCCAGCTCCCCTCCCCACGACACCATGCGACAGCCTACAGGACAGCCGCCCATACCCCTGCCGGACCAGCCTGCACACACCCAGAGGCTCACGCCTGACCAACGTTACCTGTGTTGGCAACGTGACTCCGCCCTTTTACAGTGATACATGTCGGACTTCGTACACGAAGGTACCGAACACAACTACGCCGACCAGTTCTATGGATCCGGCACCGCTTCTCCATCGTTCGTCAAACAAACATGAGCAAAACGGCCAAAACTCGGAATTGCTCAGATCTCTGTTGGGGACGGGCAACAAAATCCTTGCCGAAGCCAGTTCTTTTGACATCATCTGGGGCATACGTTTCAGGGCCGAAGATCCACGGGCCTACCAACCTTCGCTCTGGAAGGGTTCAAAACTTCTAGGGCGAGTGCTGATGTCCGTCCGCCAGGATTCCCTCCCCCCCCCTACCCACCTCTAGTATATGGGTTGGGTTGGTGTCGGTTGGCAACGACACTGTAAAACATGCCGCTCACTACGTGAGCTAGACATCCAGGGTACCGTTTTTTTTTTTTTTTTTTGGCGGTCGCCCACAGCTGGTCGTCTAGTTAGATCATTTGTGCGAACTAAAGAACCTTTGCTCTGCACAAGGGAATTGGTCGTATCACGTAGTGTTCAAGGTACGGCGCCCAAGAGGCAGTTACATAGTACTCCCATTGCTGTCTCTGGAAGTGGCCACACCGGAAATTAAATTTACTCATTGAAGCTGTCATCCATATGCAAGTCCGCCTCACAAGCGGTTCTTAGTAGGATGCTGCTCACCCTTCATGCGACTCGCCGGACACCTCACGGCGCTTCGCGCTTGGTGCAAGCAATGTCTGCCTGGTCGGTAAAAACCCGACATGCTCCGTCCCGGCATTGTAGGGATGCGAGGGTCTATGATCATACGACTACGGCCATGCATGAGATCGAGTACATCTCTCCTATCGAGTACACCCCCTACCCCCCTCCTTTTCCTTCCAGGCCCTACGAGCCGACGAGCACCGCCCCACCCTCCACCCGAGTGACCCCCACCCACAACGGTATCTACGAGACAGTTGATACTCCCCCGCCCCACCCTCCACCCGAGTGACCCCCACCCACAACGGTATCTACGAGACAGTTGATACTCCCCCGCAACATCCACCGAGTTACCTTCTTACCCATCTCCTGCCTCATTCCACCTCGGACGCATTCCCAGAGAGCCAATCCACCCGGCCACCTGCCCCTTCAGCCAAAACCTAACTCATCGCTGCCGCGCCCACGATACCAGAACATGGACCCTGCCTCTCCACCGCCGTCCTAACAGTCGACGACTAATTCTTTACAACCAGGGTGCGAGTTCACAGCGGCCCCAACGCCGTCAAACGCTACATCACCGTTGCTCTATTGGATACGAGTTTCCTGCAAGCTTTCATTTCCGCTGAAGCGGTGGACAAATTGAAGGCTTGCGGCGCCGCCACCGACGCGTGCGAACGACACGGAACCCCCCGCTCATGGGGCGGCTTTGGCACCTCCGCCCTCCTCACCACCTCCGACTCCATCCGACTTAGTGTACATTTCCTGAGAGACACCTCTCCCACAGCCGCCCTAGCCGTGTGGGCGTGTACTGTCCCTCCGGGAACTATACAACATCCTATCCTTCTTGGGCGCGACAGCTGGATGCGCTTCGAGCAATGCTCGTATACCACGCTTCCCCACCAGCCACCCGGACCACTCCTTGGCCAGCTTTCCCCTCTCCACCACAACCCCAACCGAGCCACCGCGTTTATCCCCGACGACCGTTCCAACGACAACGTTTATCACCTTTGATACGCCGGCACCCGAACGATCTCACTTGCGACCAATTCAACCCTCGTCGAGGTCAACCTGGTGCGCCAGTCTTGCGCTCCAGCGTTCGCCGGGAACTACTTCGTCAACATGCTTCCTCGCGATGATCTCCTTTCGGACACGGCGATTTTTGTCTCCGATGGGCACCAGACGATACCGTTCTCCGGTTCCACCGAGTGTAAACCAGAGGACCTCCTTGGTACCTCCTCTTCTACATTGGTGCAAGTGCCAATTTCCATCCTGTCCGATCCTTCCCTGGAGCCCCCTCCCCCCCTCCAATCCTAGTTTTCCCGGACTACGACGCTGTCGCCGACAACTCCCGCCCCTTCCGCTTGTACTGTGACGCCAATCGCGACGGTTTCGGCGCCACCCTAGAGCAAAAACAACCAGACAGCGGGTCCAACCCATCCTGTCCATCAGCCGCTCTATTTTAGACTCGGAATGTCTTGGACCCCCCCTCGACCTTGAAGCCAGTAGCATTGTTTGGGTCATCAAGCGGCTACGCGGTCACCTTTGGCCCACTAAGTTCGTCATCTATTCCGACCACAAGGCGCTCGAGAATATCGCCAAAGTAGGCGAGCACGACGCCCGCGTCTAGCGTTGGTTAGAGTTCCTCTCGGCCTACATATACACCCTAGAGTACCCGAAAGGTACGACCAACGGCAACGCCGTCTTCCTTTCCCGCCTTCCCCAACCAGTCACCGACGCCGATCGCACTGGACTCAACCGCCTGATTAGTCCCGACAACGTGGGCATCTGCCTCATCCGCCCCTGCGGCTTCACGTCTTGCGAACCGTCCACGCCGGGCATCGGCGTGGGTGGGCTCGTACCAACTCCCTCCCTTCTCAGCCCGGTCATCCGACCAATCCCCTTCACTGACGACGACTACGGCAATTTCCGCCACCTTGGACCCTCCATGGGTTTCTCCGGACCTTCCTCGGCCCCCAAAACCTTCGTCGGGCCCGTTTCGACCCACGACAACGCCGCCGGGCCCCTTGCTAGATCCCAGAAGTGCGCCGTGGACGCTGATGCTCCTTCTGGCTTGGCTTTCAGGCCGCCCGTCGTCGCTCCACCACCCACCATTGGCCCCACAACTCTTCGCGGACCCGCCATCGTGGACCCATCATCGCTGGCATTTCCCGCGCCATCGCCGACTAAGGTCTCGGCCGCCGAGCAACGGTGGTCGTACTTCCAAGGTCAGCGCCGACCCCCCCCCCGCGCCCTCGCGCCCACTGACAAGCGACCACATAGTCCTTACGAACCAACAACCTCCCAGGCCGTGCGGCCTACGCAACCAGCGCAGCCCGCGCTGCAAGCGTCCATGGGCTCAAGGTCGCCTTCGACACCGTCTTCTTCCCTACCTAGGCCCCATATCCCCGAGCCTGCCGTCGCGCCCAACAACGGTTTTCCAAGACTGGTTTCAGCACGACCTCTTCCACGACCTCCGGTGTCGCCCTCGCTTCTCCTGCTGGAGTTTGCCGACAACGACACCCACCTCCTCTCCTGTGTGGAGCGTTTCACGCACACGGACCGGGCGCGCGAACAAGGCGCCGAGCCCCTCTGCGCCACTACGGTAAACTACCTTTCCTTGCACTCCCCGCTCCCCCCGCCGCCCGACCTCCTGGATTCATTCCAGCCGTCCCAGCGCCCGTCTCTTGCAGACGTGCTTGCCCTCGCGGGAAAAAACCAGCTCCACCGCGCCGACGACAACACCGTCCTCCTGGTTCGACAGCCACTTAAGCCCCACCACACCGGAACTAGCTGGACATTTTCCACCGCACCACCCCTGTGCATCTACATTCCGATGTTGATGCGTCCTTGGGTGCTGCACACCTGCGACGCCACCGCTTCTTGCCACTTGGGAGTTTCCCGAACGATCAGCATGCTCGCGCGCTTTTTCTAGTGGATCGGCATGGACATCTCCGCCCGCTGGTGGATCCGGCGCTGTCTCAAGTGTCAAGCGCGTAAGACCTCGCGCCAAACTATCCGATGGCCCACTCTTTGCTTGCCCGTGCCCAACGGCCCCGGTATCACCGTCAGCGTCGACTACTTCGGCCCGCTGCCCCTTACCCCACGCGGCAACTCCTACATCCTCCTCTTCACGGACCGCTTCAGCTGCCGCGCCGACATGTACGCAGTGGCAGCACCCCAATTCACCGCCATCGGCATCGCCGACGTCCTCATCGACCAGTACATCCCTCTGTGGGAGTGCCCCGTCGCCCTCATCTCCGACAACGGTGGGAGTGCCCAGTCACCCTCATCTCCGACAACGGACTGCACTTTACCTCGAAGCTCTCCAACGCCATCTACGAACGCCTTGGCATAAAAAAAATCAACACTAGCTCGTACCACCCCTGCACCAATGGCGGTGTCGAGCGCGTCAACCACACCATGGCCCAAATGCCCTCCTTAGGCAGCAACGAGCGACAAGACAACTGGGACGAGCTGCTTCCGCACGTTGAATCTTCCTACACCAACTCGGTCAACGCATCCACCGGGCTGGCCCCTAACGAAGTCCACATAGACCGCCTTCCGCGTCTGCCCCTTTCGGTCTTCGACTCCCCCAACATTGGCGGCCACCAGAGCCTGGACCGAGACCACCTGGCCTACTGCAACCTTGCCATCGAGCACCAGCAACGCGCCTACCGCCTCGTCCGCGAACACCACGCCGTCACCGCTTCACGTCTGGCCCGCCACGACAACCCCATCATGGACGCCCTTCGCCTCTCACCCCCGTACACCGTGGGCGGCTGGGCATGTGTCTACAACTCCGCGGCCACTATCCGCCAAGGTGCCAAGAAAGACACCGACACCACCGTGCTCAAGACCAAGCTTTCCCTGAACTGGATTGGACCGTTCAAGATTCTCGCCGTGGGCCCAGCGCCGGCCTCCGACGTTCCCGACAACCGACCCCTCTACGACAAACTCCTCTTCCTCGACATACCCTCTGACCAACCTGGACGGGACTCCAAACGCCGCGTCTCCGTCGAGCGCTGCAAGCCCTGCCGGAGCCCCGACGACACCAACGACATGCCCAAGTACCTACCAGCAGACCTCACAAAGTACGTGCTCAACTCCTTCACCTGCGAATTCCCTCCCTTCCACGTCACCTTCGACGACGTCACACCACCGCCGGAACGCGTCGAGGTCGAACAGATCACGGGACACCAACTCGTTCGCGGCCGTGGCGGGGTTATCGTGGTCCTATACGAGCCCCATTGGGTCGGGCAGCTCAGCCCTTCCTGGGAGCGGGAACTAAAACTCCAGACGCCACATCCTCCTCTACTGGTCCGGCACCCCAACACAACACCGCCTGGCAAACCGCCTCTACCGACAGATGCGCATCGGTGCCGCGCAGCGCGAGCTATGGCGTTCTAAAGGCCAATTCTTCCTCGCCTTCGGCTACACCCTCGTTCCCCGCGATCTCTGGCTACGCTCCTTCAGCTCCACCGTACTTCCACTGGAGCACACCTTTGGTACAAGGCTCGCGATGGCCTATGGTGGCTGGGCAAGATTGCCAGTCGCGTTCCTTCGGACTCTCCTTCGGACAACACCTACATCATCCGGTTCCTCGACGACCCTGGACCGGTCAAGATCAACCTCCGGCCGGCGAACTACACAACCTCCAGCGTCGCCACCTACAGATCGTGGTGTTTGCAACGCCGTAAAACTGGGAACCTAGCTCGCGGGGTATTGCGCAGTTCTGACGGGCCCGGCGGGCCTCTGGGCCTCTGACTGCCCCTCTTGGCCCCCGTGAGTAGCCTGTTTTAGCATTGAGTACTTTACCGTCGTTTCGCGACCGTAGCACCCACCCCCCTCTTAGGTTTAGTTTCAGCTGATTCGGGTCTAGCACTAAGTGAGCATTTTTATGTGTTCCTTCTTCCTCAGGGTGTATTAAGTTACCCTTTTCCACCTTCCCATCGCCAGTTCCGCCCGCATCTTCAAATAAAGCCGCCGAGCGGTCGTGATATTGTACGTTCAAACGCATTGGTTCGTTTCTTTTTGTCTACCTTTTTTTGTTTTGGTTAGTTTCTTCACATAACAGGGTTCTAATTTCGGGTGTGTTGGTCGAGTGTTTTCAATCTACCACTGCCGGTTACGTTCGCTTTCTCTAGCGAGGGCAGCCGAACCGTCGTGGTATTGCCTTTTTGGGTGGGTCGGTTCGGCTTTTTCAATTTACCACTGCCGGTACCGTTCGCTTTTTCTCGAGAAGGCAGCCGAACTGTAGTGGTATTGTCTTTTCGATTGTGTTTGTTGCTACCGTATTTTCAATCTACCTCTACCGGTTTCGTCCGCTTTTCATCAGCGACAGCAGCCGAGCCGTCGAGGTATTGTACCTTCGGGATATGGGTTTCGGTTATTCGCTCTACCGCTGCCGGTTCCACTTGCCTCCATAGCGAACGCCACCGAACTGTCATGGTTTTGCACCTGCGGGATATGGGATTCGATTATTCACTCCACCACTGCCGGTTCCGCTTACCTGGGCCGCCGGACTGTCGTGGTGTTGTACCTCCGGGATTTTTTATGTTTATATCTTCAACTTGAATCTACCACCGCTAAATTGTAGTATCTTTGATGGTTGTTCTTTATACTTTTTGCTACCACGAAATCGTGGTTTTGTACTTCCAGTAGCATTTGCGCTCTTCGTCAACTTTCCGCCACCCGTTTCCACCGGCCTCCTATTCGTGAAGGCCGCCGAAAGGTGGCGCTACGGTATTTTCTGCCATGGCTTTTGTCTACTTATTTTTATGCCTTTCCAGCTTTTCTTATCCTGCGTATCTGCTGGACAGATAATTTCTACTTCTACTTTGTTTTCAGCGTACGGGACTCGCTTTATATTCCATGCTTCTGTTGCCGCTTTCCACATGTTTCTTTGGGCCCCCTTTGATTGGCATCGTTGTCTTAGCCGCGACTAGCCTTGCTACGACCCACGTTTTCCTGTTTGCCTTGCAGTATACGCGGCATTCCCTGATACCCTCGCCCTCCTTAGCGTATGTATTTTCGAAAAAAGAAGACCGTGTCACTTTCTCGCTTGCGCTAGTGTGTTTGCCAGCTTACCGCCCCGGGTCCCACGTCTTAGCCCATTGGCTCCATGTTCTCGCCAGCCTCCAGGCCCCACGTTGTAGACCTCGTGTTATTTTCTTTTCAAGCTTTGCGGCGTACTTCCCGCTAATGTATTGTTTTTCGCCTTCGTTTTCCTTCGAGCCCTTTGCGCCTTGTCTGGTTTCTTGCGTTTTTTTTTTTCCCCTTCCGGATCTTCGGTTATTTCTTGAGTGAGGCGTCGAAACCTCGCCACCAGGTGTGGGGTAGATCTATCACCTCATTTCTATGTTGAATAGCCGCATCTACGATCCCTCTTCCCGATTTTGGGATGATATGGTCATCATCCTTTTATCGCCGTGTGATCTGCATCTACGACTATTCAGGGTGGGCCAATGTGATGGAGTATCACATCCATTGTATAGGAACGCATATATCCGTATGCGAATCTTGTATGGTTGAACAATAGCTCTTTGCAGATACCAGACATACCTGAAGAATATGATGGTTGGTTGTATATAGACACGTAGGAATATATCTGCAGGCGAATCTTACATGGTTATACATACGTAGCTCTTAGGGAATATTCAGTGGAGCAGTTCAGACATCCCCTTTGCCCGCAGAACATTATGTTATAAGCCTGGGAACCTTCTGTATGACAACGTCCCGGTAGAGAACATTCTGTTATAGTTGGGAATCTTCTGTATGACAATGTCTCGATTGACTGTATCTACATGCAGGTTGGTTTTGGTCGACGTCTGGGCTGAGTTGTGTTCCTGGCGAAGCCCACTATCGCTCACTCGACTTATGTCCCTTTCTCTCAACTCAGTTGAGAAGCAATAATAAGAAGTTCGTGAACTACAAGCAGCGTGCTCTACCCAGCACGACATCCCTGTGCCCTTTACCAGACTATATCTCTGCACTCCTCTTCACACTAACAGTAGTATGTACTGCTGTAGATTGCCCCACACCTCGTACTGACGTTGAGACGCCTCTTACGGAAAATAGTTACTGGTATCTTATTAAAAGTCGAATACTTGATTATACGGCAAGATAAAGCTGAAGGAGGGTGTGCTCACAAATGTCGATGACAAGTGGGCTACGAGAAGGCGAAGGCCTAGGAAAAACTGACCCCCAAAATACAAAAAAGACAAATGGACGCGGAAGTAAGACACGTGGCGGTGCCGAGCAACAAATGCTTAATAAAATTTGGGCCTTGAACGTGGGACCTGAACCCCTAGAAGCCGTAGGCAAATAAGGACCTGGTACGTGGGACCTGAACCACGAGAGGCTAGTGTGGAGTCTTCAATCATATCGAAAAACGAAAAGATGATCTACCAAACAAGGCGCAAGTACGCTACTAAAGGCGAATCTATAAATGGCGATGCAGAAGGCGGAAGAAACGCTGCAAGTCGGAGCGAGGATTAATAACGTGGAACCCTGAGGGACTAACTTGAAAAGAGTACCAGCCAAGGCTTTGACGAAGCGAAATAAATCGACCTAGAAAATATGCTTACTGACAGGCCCAACGATAAGAAATATCCTAATAATAACGCAAGGCTCACTTTTCGGGGGACGTCAAGAAAATGGAAGTGAAAAATCGGTTCAGCGGCGAGCTCTACCCTAAATCCTGCAGAATAGCATACAGCAAGCTCAAATTTGTTCATGGATGGCGTCGCATGAAGGTCCTAAAGCTTTAAGCTTGTGCTCAGTAGGCGTTTGTTGTCGGCGGGCTGATACTGTAATCAAGCAATTGAGGTCGATAACGAAACCTTCGTGCAGCTCACAACAACGCAGGGAGTAGCTACTACCAGTTATATGTTTCCAGGAAGAACGTAATAGGACAAGGGGAGCAAGAGAAGATAAACCAGCCTCACAGAGGTACGAGCACAAACGGTAACCCGAAACGGTGGACCGACAAGGTGTGGGACCCTGGGAGACTCTTGATAGTTGAAAAGAAACATTACTCGCAAAAAATCAGAGGGCGATGATGAGGAGAGCAGCTTTTGACCGATTCTTGTCTATCTAACGGACTCCTCAACTGAGGAATTACCCAATCTCGTCGGAATGTCCTAATTTGTGTCTTAAGACATCCGCTAAGAAGCTGGGCCGAGGGTTTTCCCTCGGGTTTTCAATTTGCACTTGACTTTTTTGTCAAAGCAGGATTTTGGGTGAGCTATAAGTGAGGAGGAGCCCCGGAAATAACAGGTGCACCATTACGGCATGCCAGACATATAGCATGCGTCAGAACTTCATAGGTAGCGAAGCCGTTCGTCCAAAAGCAGGTACGCAAAAAAAACGGGGGGGCCAAGAAGAAATGGCTTGTTGCGCGCAACGTACGAAGGCTAACACCGTGGCGTCAATGGTCGATAACGTGGGACCTTGAGACGCTAGCCTAGAACATCACTACCTGGTAGTAGCTGAAGTTGATGAACAGCGAAGGCTTTCGTCGAGCAGCAAGCACGCCGAGAAAAGAGGGGGCAAACGGTCCGGGGCGAACCCCTCGCCACGCTCTGATCGCAACTCTTCAGGTCTCTTTGGACCAATATTTGTTTTGTAGACCAGTTTCTCCTGCTGCTTACGAAAAGGAGGCACACGGAACCGACGGCGGCAGGTTGAAGTGTATCTCAAACACTTACGCACCCACGAATACACTCGTGATGAACTTAAGCAAACTACACTGAGAGTTTAATCTCCAGGAAACGCCTCGAAGGTGACCACCGACGAAACAAAGCATACCCTCAAAACCCTTCTACTCGCGGACTCTGAAGACTAGTCCAGGGGAGGCAGGGCCCGTACCGTGGGATGCGCCTGACTTTGACAAGATGCCCCGCAAGCCAGGCTTGTGACCCTGTAGGCACCAGAAACTGTAGTTATTACGGGGAAACGTAGTAAATAGGACCTACGGTCTATACAAAAACCTATATATTTACCTATTTTTACTAACAATATTTGGTCCTATTTACTATGGTCCCCCGTAATAGCGTCCTACGAAATCGTGTAGTGTGCAGGTGGAGGTCGATCTTGATAGCGCCAGGGTAATCGAGGAAACCATGTAATGTTTTTCCGAATGAATGATCCGATGGAACGCGAAGGGTGATCTTTCCCAGCCGCCAGAGACCTTTGCGTGCCCTGTAACAAATATTTTCCCTGGCTGGATTTACTGAGTTGTAGAGCTGACGTTGCAGAGCCAGAGGTCGATACGAGGGTGTAGCCGGGGAGGAGAGGAAAATGTCTCCTTGCGACCGCTGTGGATCCCCCTACGCAGCGCCGATGCGCATCCACGGGTATGGGAGACTTGTCTGCGTTGGTACTACTGCTGCGTAGAGGTGTTGGACAGGTAGTGGAGAATGTGGATACGGAAGCGATGGAGGTTATGACGCGCGCTACGGTAGGGGTAGCACCTGAATCTTTGGTCAACGAGGATGTCAGCGGTGCCCGCGGCGGCGAACTGAGTCCCTACCGTGGCGTACATATCGGCGTGACAGCTGCACAGGGGTGCAGTCGATATTGCACAGGGGTGCAGTCGATATGCGTGGGATAAGAGGCAAAAAAAGACGTAGTCCACGTTCCCGGTGTCGGGACGGCAAGAAAAGGGTGGGCCATAAAATCCTACGGCACGATCTCTTTCGTGGCTCGCACTCGATACAGCGGTGGGTCTCCCAGCGGACAAAAATGTTCCTGTCGATCCACTAGACAACACCACGTGGGCATGGCGGGCGCTCGCGAAATTTCCGACAGGTAAGACGTGATTTCGCGGCAAGCTTGTAGGCGACAAATGCGCGGTAGCACCGAGGTGTAGACGCGGGGGCGTAAGGTAGTGGAGGGTGAGTGGCTGTTGCAGATATCGGAAGGCTTAGACATTTGTCGAACTAGGTGAATAGAGTCGTCACCGGCGGGAGGAAGTTGACCTACAACACCCGGCATGAATACTCTCGGGAAGATGTGGACGGCGAAACGACCGGATGAAATCCTGAACAACCGCCGGTGGTGATTGGTTGGTGGGGGGGTAGGCAGGCTGGTGCTTACGGTAGCGGAGCGACCTCCAGTTTCCCTACCGCATGTAGGCCACTCGGGCGAGTGAAGCTGTCAAAAGTTCAAATTTGGACTTGAAAATATATCGTTAGCACAGCGTAGAAAACAACTCCATTGCGGTGAATATCGCCAAACTAAAAAGCATAACAGATTAAAACTGCCAATAGTTTGGTTGCATCACTCGGCGGGGTGGCTCTGAGCGGCTGAATTAAAATACTCGAAAAATGACCTCCCTAGGTAGCTTTGAATGAGAGGACATGCAGTGAGATACGTCGAACGGTGGAGCAAAGGGGCGCGGCGTGTTGTTCAGTACGTATGAGCGAAAATCTCGACAAAGAGACAAAAGTGCAGATCTCCTTCATGCTCGACGGCGGGCTCCGGAAAATGAATAGCAGATTGGTTTATATACTCCAGTAGTAGCCGACGATCAAGGGCGGGCATGAGAGGGCATCGAACTCGCTCTCGAAATGCTGTCATCAGGCTCGACGAGGGGCTCCGGAAGATCACGCGCATTGTAATGAAGTAAGTCCGTTAGAACGATTATGTTGAAATCGATCTTCGGTCGATGGACGCCTGCAGAAAGAGGTTACTCCTTCGCGGATTGGCACTGTTCGTCGTCTCGTCAGTGCCCGATGAATGCAGCGCAGACGGTGTATACTGTGGGGAGGTGCGGCCTTGGGAGATTATTAGATGCGAAGGCCCCGGCGAGGCCCGGGCCGACACAGTCGTCGAACGGCAGTCGAACGGTGGTGGAGGGTCGATGATCTCGGGGGGCGCAGCGACAGGTTCCCAACGGCCGAAACCATAGTCGGTTGTGGCTAGAGGGATTCAAGCGGCGGCGACGGTGCGATGGCGGATCCAGATATACGTCAGGTCCGAAGGAGTATGATCCTGAGCGCTGATAGTGGATCGTGGGGAGGCGACGGGCGGCGTGAGCCCCAAACCGGGAGGAACGCCAGCCTCGACGTCACACTTCTCAGATTCGGTGAAAAGTCTGTCGGTGGTGTTCTGGGAGGAAACAGGCCCGACGAGGGCGCCGAGGAAAATGAGAAATCACTGGTGTCCCTGCTTGGTCCGTGACGGCGGGTTTCACTGAAATCGTCGTCTTTGAAATGTAACGGCGGAATGGTGGTGCTAGGGCTAGCGGGAACGGGACCGAGCCTATCCGAGCCTATGCCAGGCGAGGAAGGCTCGTAGGGTGTAGAAATACGCAGTCACATCGAGTAAATACTGACGGTGTCGAGGCTTATGGTGAAGTAGTTGGGTCCGGTGTGATCAAGGCCAGTGGCTGGCTGGAGAATGGGGCGAAGGAAATCGGCGTTTCCGCGCGGCCGACCCTTTACTGTATTCCAAGGTGTTGCGTTTAGGCTGGAAGGGAGTCCGGCCATCGCTGGGTGCGAGCGTTATGCTGTCCTTCCTTAGCGTTATTCTTGAGCACCTTGTCGTTGGAGTGGGTGCGGGGTTTAGCAAACAAAAAGACCGCACACATAGGCGTTTGATGACCCGTACAATGCTACCCCTTTCAAGGCCACGGAGTGTCCAGGAATGCTCGGGGAACAGTCGAAGTTAATGGTGGCGCGGCTGATGAATAGGGTGGGGCGGATGGAGTGGTTTAGTTGTTCTTGCTCGAGGGTGGCGCCGAAACCGTCGCAGTCTATCTCCGTAGTGTATATACCCTGCGTTGCACCAACATGATATTATCGTTGTTGGGCATGGGGTTCACTTATGTCCATAGCTTTGACATCACCGTACAAGCGGAAACGGTGGGAGTTGATGGCGGCGACGTCCTAGTCGGGGGAAGACCAACCTTGGGGGTGTGGCGAGCTCGTGGAGAGCGGATCAGACGATGGTTTCCATGGCCGGTGTGAAGACGAACATACCAACCTGCTTGAGCGAAGCGGTACCAGAACGTGCACCTATGGACATGGTGACCTCGCAGTGGTA
Source organism: Macrocystis pyrifera (assembly GCA_031763025.1). NCBI lineage: Eukaryota > Phaeophyceae > Laminariales > Laminariaceae > Macrocystis > Macrocystis pyrifera. The sequence goes on along the minus strand of JASSKH010000021.1, from coordinate 3,362,984 downwards.
GCCAAGGTCACTAACGAGTGCGCGGGCTTGGTTTACGTTCATGGGCACGGGTATCTTGGTGACGGCAGCTCGTCAGGGCTTGCACAGGCGGGAGTTATCATCGTGTGTCCCTGGAAATCGGTTTTACATTTTTGGTATTGTTGGGAGAAACCTTGAGGTAGTTCTTAAGAAGGCTTTCGAAAAGGGCACGGATTTAGGTGATGTGGATAATGAAGTCAGACTTAACGAATGCAATACCGTGCAGGAAGGCGGCGACGCGTTGGAGGCATTTGATTGCCTCGTAAGTGGTCTTGACGAACCAGCCGGGTGCGGCACGACCATCCTGCAGCATGTCGAGCCGCTCGAAACAGTAAAACCAGACGTGTAGAAGGTGGTGAAAGGAATTACGTCGCGCAGATGGTAATCTGGCGAAAGGAAGAGGCGAGGTCGAACAAGAGGGAGACGATGCACCCTTTACCCTGAAAGTCACGGATCTCGTCAGCAAGGGGGGCGGGGAGCTGTCGGGCGGAACCGACAACGTCAACCTTCTCGTACTTGATGGTGATACGTGCACCTCCGTCTTCATGGGGATGGGGCCCGTAGGGTGGTTAAACGTATGGAGAAGTTGATTGTTGGGCGAGGCCGGTGGCCAGGTATTACCGTAACAATGCGAGTAACCCCCCCCCCCCCCCCCCCCCAGACCAACTTTTTTCGAGCTCGATAACTCCGTAACGTAAGGTGCCAATACTAAACGACACGTTTTCAGACATCCCTCGACGAGATAAGTCCAACGCCACCACTGTAGTCGCTGACATTTTTCTTGCTGCGGAGATATCGATTTCGAAAAGTCGGTCGGGGGAGGGAAGGGGGGGGGGGGGGGGGGCATTTACTCGCATTGTTACGGTACCGGGGGCAGCATCGACTTTGACGACGGTGGGGGTGATGAAGTTTGAACTTTGGGTGGGAGGTGACAGGGACGGTGTCTGGTGGAATAGAAAACCTTGAACAGGATCAAGGAGCTCGAGCCAGAGACCGTTTCGGACGTGAAAGAGTCGTCCTGGAACTCGCGGAAAACATCTCCTAACCCTGCAGTTGCCGATGCTGAACAGCCGGAATTATGGGAGCCGAACGTGACGCTGAGTGAGTGAAAAGGAAGACGGTCTCAGAGGCGTAAAAGTTTCGCCTATTGGTCGCCACTAAGGCGTGCAACGGGTTTTGCGCACGATGTCTCTGACGAGGGGCGGGGGAGGTTACTGCGGACGATGGCCCTTCGTCAGTCATAGGAACGTTGTCGTGAAAGGCATGTGCGTCGGGAACGGGAGGGGGGCGATGGGGGAATCAAGGAGGGGTTCCAACGGCGGATAGCGGAACTTCAACCGGCGCTGAAAACGTGTGTTGAGGAGATCACCTGAGCCACAGCGTTGCGGGATTCTCATGGACTCAACGCCAATTCTACACATCGTCTCGAGAATCGCAGTTGCTTTGTAATCCTCGACTCGTGAAATTACTAACGGGGATACTCGCGCCTCGAACAGTGATGAAAATCCACGCGCTGAGGCAGGTGCAATATCACATGGATCGTCGCACGCGCTATTGGTGTCCATGGCGAGAAAAGACAAGATCCCTGAGTGTGTGGGGGAGCAGCACACGTGCCACGTTTTGATTCATCTGCGCATTGTGATTGGCTGCAATTTTCATGTGGATATAAGAGTCGTTCTTCATTGCTTCTTTCTCTTTTCGGTTCGTTGGAGAGATGTCATACGGCTGAGTCTATCTACTACAACAGCCCGGATCGATATTTGACAAAATGAACGGCGTTCCAGGAAGATTGTGGAGGAACATACGTTACTAAATGTGAAGCGCAACGAGCGGATGATGCGCGAGGACAATAACTCATAAATGCACTGCCCGTTCTTAGGAATACACACTTACCTCTTCGAGATGCTCCACGGATTCCGTGTACAACAGTCGCATTTGTTGAACAAGGTCAAGTGTTGACATTGCTTGAACCCCCTATGGTGCACACCATGGGCCAACCCATGGTTCATCATGGCTACACCCACGGACATCCCCCATGGAACAACCCATGGGGTAGTCGATAGGTAAACCCATGGAGTGCAGCACGGTTTGTTCGTAGAGTCCAAGCCTGGATGCCCTGAATATCACGGGATCTGATGCGATTCTTTATAGTCGTTGTATTAGAGGACAGAGGAGGAGAGAGAGAGCGGAGCCTAGCTCGTAACTCGGAGCAAAGCACGGCGAACAGAGAACGGAGTGCTCGAACTCTCTTCATGAACACACGGCATTGCTCATAATAACGCCTGCGAAGATATACCAAACCCTCTACAACTTGTAACCGTCGCCGTTGGAAGGACCCAAACGAACACCCTCCCTGGCTCTTCACAGCAGTGACGAGACCGAAGAGGCATTCAAGACTTGCTAGGACCTAAGAACAGCCAACGACAGTCCCGCAGGAGGAAACCCGGCCACCGGGTCAAAACCCCCTGTATAATACATATACCCCGAACCATTGCAATTGAAACAACGGCCGCATTCCAAACGATGACCATGACCAGAAAATAAAATACCAAGCGGTGCCCTACTCCCCCATGCCCCTCAAAGTAGCGCAGGGTTGGCGACCTGACAAATTATTCCTCGCTTCACTCAAACATGGTGCTCATCGAATAATGCTCATACTCCCTTATTCACCCTCCAGAGGCAGATTCAACAAGAACCTACGGTGAGACTTAAAAGGGGTCGCAGCAAGGGATTTCGTCAAAATATCCACGTGCTGCTCTTCTGAAGCTACGAACTGAATGTCGACCTTCTTATTAATAAGCACGAAGTAGGTCTCTGACAAAATGAAAACGCACGTCGACATGCTTGCTCCTAGCAGAACTAAGAGGGTTTTCAGCCAATGCTATGGCCCCCTAGTTATCCTCGAAAACCCGAACACATGATCCGCTTGGCTCTGGACAAATAAACGACTACACCGCGGCCGTCAACAAAGCAAGGTCCGTCCACTTTTCCAAAGCGTTAAATCCATTGGATCTCTCCGCCTCTCTTTCAGTTGCGTTGAAAGCATCAGATCTCTCCGTAGCTTCCGCCAAACGTGCCTTGTATTCTGCCAGCCTCTTTCTTGGCTGGTGGTGATCCCCCCCCAATCTCACCATTCGCTCCGGAATATGATACTCCGAAACAGTTGGATCCCGTTCTTGATCGGAACCATCACCTGAACTGAAACAGCCATGGTTTGTTTTACACATGATGTGTTGGCGAAATCAATAACCCGCCTAACATGATGGTCCTCTTTGGTTAATCGAACATCGATTGACCAAGAAAAAAAACAGAAAAAAAGAAATGCTTACCTGGTACATGTTTTTCACATACGCTGCCTGTACCATCCCATGACAATAGTCATCACAGATACGTACCATGTTTATCATGGGTCATACAACTCATCACAATACAGCAGTATTATCAAGGCCTATCACAGTGATACCTTCATTTGCATTTGTGTTTGTACTCCAATAGCCTACAGCCAATTATCGGCGATATGACGCCGAGGTAAAATCGTGTTGTAGCCTGGGCTGTATCCTGACCTCCGTTAGCTTCCACCGACCCGTGTTTCAGACGGTCCTCGAGCTAGGACTATATCGAGATTCCAGCTCACCCGTGTTTCTTCCATGTTTGCCAAGTAGGGTCCCGATAGCATTGCCGCCCCGGAAGGCCGCTGAGTTATCGGCCATACATAGTGGTTCGGACATGATCGATTTCTCCTGACCTGTGTCCAGCTTTTGGTCTGTTTACTGGTCCCGATGGTATTTCGTTTTCTCTTTCCCTTTTCTTCCTTTTTTCTTCTTGTTCGGTATTCCGCACGCCCCTCTGTACTCTGGCAAACGACACCACCTTTGATGTCGCCCCGGTTGATCGAGTTGCACACGCTAGTGTTTGGGCCCCGCGCTATCTACCACCTCGAACTGCACGCATTAGGCCGATTTTCTTCGGATTTTCTTGCCGCCACCGTCTTTGAGTTTGTTTCTGTTGAGTTGCCTACCTTGCTACGTTTGCTGGTATTGTTCACACCACGAACAGGTCTCCGAGACGCCGCGTTGTTCGTTCCGTCTCTCGGTTTTAGTAGTCCCTAGTGCACGCAGCCCTCATAGCACTCTAGCTGTGTTCCTTCTGTCTCGCGTGATGTCTACCATGTTAGGACCTTCGCCACAAAACAAGGCATGGCGCCTAGCGGATATATATATATATATATATAATATATATATGTTTTTGAATTGTGATCACCGTCTCCATTTTCAGAGTTTCCTCGTTTGCCAACCCGGTTCAGCGAACAACCCTTTCGTACCTCCTTGGGTCCCAGACAATGGCTCCAGCAATACGTTTGTACGTCTTTCTTTTGCCTCCACTTCGGTCTTCGTTTTCTTCTTCAGCCTTCGCTTCGGCTTCTGTCTCCTTCTGTGTTCGTCTTTCCTTGTTTTCACTTTGGGTGATTTCTCCTTGCGCCTCCGCTTGGACTTCTGTCTTTCTCTCCTTTAGTCTCCCTTTTAGTGTTTTTTCTCAGCGAACACCCCCTCTTCGTAGTGTTTGGGTCTTATTACGAGGTGTGGGGGGATCTATAGCCTCATTTCTTTTGTTTCGAATAGCTGCATCTTCGACCACCCTTTTCCTGGCCGTTTGGGATGAACTTTGTCATCACCCTCCGACCATCTTGTGGTCTGCATATACGACTATTAAGGGTGGGCTAATGTGATATGAGTAGAGCACTCATGGGCTATATATATAGATAATACGTTGCAGTCTTGTAGTCTCACGAATACGAGAATAACCCAAAGAATGAATTAACCCGGCGGATATTCCGTTAGTCGAGAGTAACATTCTTTTAGGAATGTTCCCTAGGGCGGATAACCCGTTAGACGAGAGTAATGCTCCTTAACGCAGATAGGACCACGAAGTGAGAAGTTCTTATATTAGCAGAAGAACGATCGGTAGCCATAAGAAAGTTCTGTAGGAGTACATCAGATAAGAGGAATTTAGGAGAGCTTGTGGCGTGGGGTGAGACGAGTATATCTGGGCGTCGAGTCCCTCCCCCCTACCTCTCACTTCTCTACCAGAGCACCTCCTCAGCTCTCCATATCAATAAGAAGATCTAAATCAGAAGAAGCGAAGCGCTGCTTTCCAGCTGCCAGAACCACCTGCGTCCCTTACTACTACCCTTACCACTACCCTATAGCGGGCTCCGCTTCACATCTGGCGTCGCCGACAGGACCCTCACAGACTGAGAATCGTGACGGGACGGAACGGGACAGAAATGACTCGTTTGGAGGGCAAAAAATGAAAACGGGACGGTAAAATGAGGACATAAAAAGTTGGTGGGACGGGACACCGGGTGCAAATTTTCTCGACGGGACGGGACGGTAAAAGTCAACGAGGCTGATGTTCACGACGGGACGGGACGGTAAATATTTTTCCACTCGGCGGGACGGGACGGTAAATATTTTTTCCCACGGAAAAAGTTGGTGGGACGGGACACCGGGTGCAAATTTTCTCGACGGGACGGGACGGGACGGTAAAAGTCAACGAGGCTGATGTTCACGACGGGACGGGACGGTAAATATTTTTCCACTCGGCGGGACGGGACGGTAAATATTTTTTCCCACGGCGGGACGGCACGATAATTTTCTTTTTCTTCGGCGGGGCAAGACGGTGAATATTTTTTTCGCGGCTGCACGGGACGGTAAATATATTTTTCTTCTTTCCCGCCGCAAGGTCGGCGTGGTTGTACGTGAAATTTTTTCCGCACACTGCTGGTTCCGCGAAGGGAGCCGTCCCGACGCAAACGTTTTCTTCTCGACCCGCAGCCCAAGCCCCCGAGAAGTGCTGCGCCACTACACGGGCGACGGCTTCTGATTTCTTCCCACCCCTGCCCTAAGCACTGTTGTTGCGTTGCCAGTTCATGGCGGCTGCTCTGATGGTTGTGTTCGCGCTGTGTTACTGGTGGTTGTGGAGGTGGAGGTGGTGGCGACGGCGGTGGTGATTCTAATGCCGCTGCTATTAATAGTCGATCGACCCTACCCGTGAGGCTTTTTTTCTTGGAAAAATCCAAGAAAAAAAAGGCTCGCACGCTCTGCGCGCTTCGCGCACCCTATTATAAGATGACGACGATGAAAATACGTCATCTGTGAGTTCGACTGATAAATAACTGAATAGTTGATACCCCATTTTGCAAGCTGGGTAATATTACGCCTACTACTCTTCTATACATACGTAATTCATTTATAGACGGGAGTTGTGCACAATTTACGACAACTCGAAATTTCTTGATTCGTGGTGGAAAAGGATGGGAACAGGCGACCACGAATGTTTCTTGCAGGGGAAGAGGCAAGTCGTGTCCGCCAGAGGCGATGTCACAACGGGACGGAACGATAATTTTTACGGGAGAGATTTTATCGGCGGGACGGGGGACGGTAATTTTTCGGTGTCACGGCGGGACGGGACGGTATTTTTTCGGTGCCACGGCGAGACGGGACAGTAATTTTTCGGCGTGTGTCACGGCGGGACGGAACGGTAATTTCCAACGGGAGATATTTTATAGGCGGGACGGGACGGTGAGTGACGACGGTCAGGGATTTTGTCGGCGGGACGGGACGGCGGGACCATTTTGACGGCGGTTTTTTACCGTCCCGTCCCGTCCCGTCTCGCTGTCACCGCCGTTACCGTCCCGCCGAAATTACCGTGATAAGCCTTGAGTATTTGGCAAACATCGTTCACTTCGAAGCAGCCGAACGGTTCATGGTAAGGTGGCACGAGGCTGAGGTTGAGCTGAGTAGGCAGCGCCGCGCATCCGCCGTGGGTGGTGTTCAAGGGAATGGGGGAGGAGGGGCAACAAAAGGACTATAGTAGTAGAAAACCCGACCAAGGGAATGCGGAGAGGGGGGGGAAGAGGAGTAGAAGGGAAACTGCAGTGGACGAAAGTAGGGAGGAGATGGCAGACAGAGTAGCAAGGTACCAGGCAGACTAAGATGCCTATACTACTCGTACCACCAACTGGTGCAGCTGGTTCGAACGTGGTCTTCCTTCCTGTTGTCTTCCTTTTGTTTTTGTTTATTTTTGTTTTATTTTATTTTCTTCTTTTTTTGCGCTCATCGTCTGTGATTTTCGTTTTCTTTTCTGTCTCTTCCTTTCTCCGATTGATAAGCCTTATTGAAGGAGTCGTGTGGCGTGGGTGGATGATGAGCCTGCTTTGCTTGTTTCGTATTGTCTGACGCCGAGGGGCCGGGCATAGTTGGCGAACGCTGGACGAAGGTGGCAGACAGGGTAGGTAGCAAGTTACCAGGCGGGCCAGCAGGGAGACCCTGGCTGTGCTACTCGTACCATAAACTGCTGCCGCTACCTGGAGGATGCTTTGTGCTTTGTTTGGTTTGCCTGTTATTTTCCCTTGGTTCTTGCTCTGTTGACGACGACTAGTAGTGGTGTTTTCTTCTTTTTTTCCTTTTTTTCCAGCTCATTCTTTTCAAGTGTCTGCCAGATCCCCCCCCCTTTTTTTTTTTTTTTCAATCATCACTTTTACTTCCCAGCCTAACTCGTAGGAGGTTTTACCCTCAGCAATCTTCTGGACAAGCCGTGGTCACAGGTGTCGTCCTTTCTCCCCCCCGGTACGTGCCTTAATTTTTTGTCGCGCGTAAGGTTCAGCATTCCAACTGCTCGTCGATTTTCATCGAATGTAGCTAACTTACTGATGCTCTCTCGCGCTTTCCGCTAATCAATTGTTTTTGCAAGAAAAAATCCGTACGAGCATGCACTCGGTGAGACTTGAACCCACGAAGTTGATCTTGATAGGCACGCGGACCACCTACCAAGCCACCGGGGACGCCGGCTCTGCGGGGGGGGCACGATGGTTATTTGTATATATACCAGGTATATATTCGTTTTTTTTTTCTTGTTTCTTTTTCTCTTTCGATTTGTCTTCTTTGTTTTTTTGTTTTTTTCTCTTTGTTTCGTTTCGTTTCTTCATGGGAATGTGTATATATCTCGTGCCTGTCTTACGCAGTATGATGACATGACATTGCATTGCATACGTGGCACCGGCGTCCCCGGTGGCTTGGTAGGTGGTCCGCGAGCCTATCAAGATCAATTTCGTGAGTTCGAGTCTCACCGAGTGCATGCTCACAGGGACTTTTTCTTGCATAAAATTGATTAGCGGAAAGCGCGAGAGCGTGAGTTAGCTGTACATTCGATGAAAATCGACGAGCAGTGGCAATGCTGAACCCTATGCGCGATAAAAACTAAAGGCACGTACCGGGGGGGAGAAGGGACGACACCTGTGACCACGGCTTGTCCAGAAGATCGTCGAGGGTAAAACCTCCTACGAGTGGGCTGGAAAGTAAAAGTGATGATGAAAAAAAAAAAAAAAAAAAAAAAAACGTAGTACCTCTGTGGCGTGACCACAGAACTTGTATTTCTCGAGGCAGGAGGATTGAAGAATCGGCACGGACACTGGTTGTGCTGGATGTCGACGGGTAGAAAGAACGGTTTAATGTGAAGAAAACAACAACAACAGACAACAACTTTCTATCGTGGTCCATCCATCCCATTACAATAATCAGCGCACATCGTTCAGATTTTATCATGGTCCCATCACACTCGTCAGCAAACATCGCTCACTTTGTATTATGGTGGTCACAATCAATCGTAAAAAAAACATCGCTCACTTTGTATTGTGGTGGTCCAGCCATCACAATCGTCAGCAAACATCGTTCACGTAGTATCGTGGTCCATCCATCCCATGACAAAAATCAGCAAAAATTCGTTCACTTCACTTTTCATCACGGTTCATCGATCCCATCAATCAATAGTCAGCGAACTTCGTTAACTTTGCATCATGGTCCCATCACAGCAGTAGTAGTATTAATAGTGAGCAAACTTATTGATAACACAAATACTGTCTTTCCTGCTTTTCCAGGCTTGTCTGTTGTTCACCAGCTTCCTAGAAAAATCGGTTCGAAATCGATGAAATCGATTTGATTTTTTTTTTTAATATGTTTTGAAAAACGTCAGCTGTGACTTCGACTGATTAAATAGTTGATACTCAACTTCGCAAGCTTCGTATTTTATAATTTTTCGATTTGATTTGAAACTTTAACTTTTCGTCTTCCAAACTGGCCGATACCTGCCCAGTAGGTTCCCAATAACTCCTCTGGCTACTTCCAGTAGCAGCACAGCGCTTGTTGCACCATACTCGTACATGGTGGAACATAGTGCACGCACACCTCCTTAGGCTCTCTGTCTATGGCTAACATGGCGAAGCCGCATCAAGCGTCGGAATCGGATGTGGCCCGCCAAGACGGACAACGAAATGCCTCATCGTTGGAAGGGGCAACAACTTCTACTACTACTGCTGGCGATGGAGGAGAGAGGTAATTGTCCGACCAAAACATCCGGCGTACGTCGATTTCAAAAGTAGTTGTTTCGTTTCGTTGCTGGGTGTCTCGCATCACTCCTTGTAATACGCGCCAGGCAGGTAGATTGGGCAGCTCGTCCTGGTACGTAGCAGCTGATATGGTACAGCAGACAGCAGCGTGTGTTGCGTCCATATTGGACCGTTTTTTCTCTTACATCAGTACACCCAGGCTCGGTCCTGATTCCTTATCCTACGTAGAGAGATCTTAATTCTGGGGTCACAGACTGCTGTGAGACCCCCACCCCCTCCCGCGGAGGAGCTGAAAAGTATCCTTGTTCTTTTTTGTGTCCGTGGTGGCTTGTGGGTGTGTTGTGTTGTCTTCTTGTGACAGCAGTAAATTAGTAAAAACGGGAGGCTGTATCAACTCTGTGTACATGTACTGCTGTAACTCACATCAAGTGAAGTAACGCAACTAACTTCAGATCACAACGACCTTCTTTGCTTCTTGGTTCTCTGACGACGATGTTCTCACATCGTAATATTAATACAGCTCGCTCCCCTGAAATCCTGCCTGTGGTCATGAAAACAGGCCGTATTGTTATAGCAAAAATGCCTCTCGTTGGGAGGAAACTATTAATATTAATAATACCAGAGTACGAAATAGTGCGCACGGCAGTACCATACCAATATACCAATCCGTACGGGGGAAACGGTACTATCGAATGAGTGCTATTCCATCCCCTATCACTTGCAACCGAATAACACCAGGCACATATCCATAGCATTTATATCGGTTTTCGCCAAAATCAGGTATACCTGACCACTTTTCGACCAGGAGCAGTTTTATTCTAAAAACAAGTACAAAAACACATCCCCTGCTATTGGCCAGGCTGGCATTTTTTTTCTTGCGCTGACCCTCTGCTGTGATTTGATTTTCATTTTGTTTCTTTCTCTTCCTCTCTTCTACTGATAAGCCTTATTAAAGGAGTCGTGTGGCGTGGGTGGATGACGAGCCTGCTTTGCTTATTTCGTATTTTCTGACGCCGAGGAGCGGGGCATAATTGAACGAACGCAGGACGGAGACGGCAGGCAGGGTAGCCAGGTACCAGGTGGACTTCGTAGCAGGGAGAACCTGGCTATGCTACTCGTACCACAAACTGCTGCCGCTGCCTGGACGGTGCTTTGCGCTTTGGTTTGCCTGTTATTTTCCCCTGGTTCTTAGTGTTACTCTGTTGACGTCCAGTGGTGTACTTATTATTATTATTATTATTATTATTTTATTTATTTTTTCCAGCTCGTTTTTTTCAAGTGTCTGCCAGATTCTCTGCGGGGGGGGCACGATGGTTTGTTTTTATATATATATAAATTAAATTTTTATATATATATTTTTTTTCTTGTTTCTTTTTCTCTTTCGAATTGTCTTCTTTGTTTTTGTTTTTGTTTTTCTCTGTTTCGTTTCGTTTCGTCTCTTCAGGTCATGGAATGTGTATGCATCTCGTGTCTGTCGTACGCAGTATGACGACATGGCATTGCATTGCATACGTGGCATCATAGTATCTCTGTGGCGTAGCTTTGTGGCCACAGAACTTGTATCTCTCCAGGATTGAAGAATCGGCATGGACACTGCTGTACTGGTTGTGCTGGATGTCGACGGGTAGAAAAAACGGTTTAATGTGAAGAAAACAACAACAACGACAACAACAGGTACCCAGATACAGGAAATATGCCGACCGCACTTTTGCGATTCAACTCGGTCAAATACGATCCAAACGCCCAATCAGATCGAAAACAGCGCGTTTTTCGATGCGATCCACGATCGCAATCACATTCACCTCAGTTCGATCGGAAAAGTGCCGACGGTGATTTCTTGCAACCGGGCCCGTCGAGAAGCGGGAAACACCCCCTGATAGATCTGGGAGAAAACCCCGACACGTTCTGAGGCGAGAAAGACCAATTTTCAACATTTCGGGGCAAAAGCTCATGCCAACGTGCTGAAAGGGACTTTTTCTAAAAACTGACTCCAAATCCGGCTGCATGAGAAGTGGCCAAAGACTAAGAACCAGGGGAAAATCACAGGCAAACCAAACAAAGCACAAATCATCCTCCAGGTAGCGGCAGCAGTTTATGGTACGAGTAGCACAGCCTGGGTCTCCCTGCTAGTCCGCCTGGTAACTTGCTACCCTGTCTGCCGCCTCCGTCCAGCGTTCGTCAACTATGCCTCGGCGTCAGACAATACGAAACAAGCAAAGCAGGCTCGTCATCCACCCACGCCACACGACTCCTTCAATAAGGCTTATCAATCGAAGACAGGAAGAGAAAGAAATAAAATGAAAATCACAAAGGGTCAGCGCAAAAAGAAAATAAAAAGAAATAAAATAAACAAAAACAAAAAGAAGACAACAGGAAGGAAGACCACGTTGGAACCAGCTGCACCAGTTGGTGGCACGAGTAGTATAGGCATGTTCTACTTCCTAGTCTGCCCGGTACCTTGTTACCCTGTCTGCCATCTCCTTCCTACTTTCGTCCACTGCAGTTTCCCTTCTACTCCTGTTCTCCCCCCTCTCCGCATTCCCTTGGTCGGGTTTTCTGCTACTCCTCTTGTTTCCCCCCCTTCCCCCCATTCCCTTGGACAGAAGCCGTCGTCAGGAATTTAGTTCAACTCAATGATGATGGAGTAATCGGATCAGAGGAGCCGGAACCGTTGGCATGCGTGCAAAGGGCTGTATGGGGCATGGAGAAACTAAAAAGGAAACGCGAAAACACAAATCTGTCGTGCCTCCCCTCAGGAAATGTGGCACACACTTGAAAAGAACGAGCGAAACAAACAGCACAACTGCATACTAGATACAATCAGAGTAAGACTGAGAAGCAGGGGAATAGCAGGCAAATCGAAGCACAAAGCACTCTCCAGGTGGACGCAGAAGTTGGTGGTACGAGTAGCACAGCCAAGTTCTCCCTGCTAGGCGGTCTGGTACCTTGCTACTCAGTCTGCAGTCTCCGTCCTGCGTTCGTCAACTATGCCCCACCCGTGGGCGTCAGACAATACGAAACTAGCAAATCGAAGCAGGCTCGTCATCCACCAACAACGCCACACGACTCCTTTCTCAAGGACAAGAAGAAAGAAAGACGAAGTAATACATGAAAATCACGGAGGATCGAGCGCCAAAATAGAAACAAGACAAATAAGACCGCATTCGAACCCGCTGCAGCAATTGGCGGCACGAGTAACATAGACATGTTCTACATACTAGTCGGTCTGGTTCCTTTTTACCCTGTCTGCCACATCATTCCAACTTTCGTCCACCGCGGTTCCCCTTCCACTCCTTCTGTTCTCCCCCCCTCCCCGTATTCCCATGGTTGGGTTTCATTCCGCTCCTCTTCATGCCCCCCCCCCCCCCCCCCCCCCACTCCCTTGGGCATCACATACGGAGAATTCCCTACGGCGGATACGCGGCGTTGTCTACTCAGCTGTGCCTCATCCTCGTGCCACCTCACCAGAACCGTTCCGCTGCTTCAAGGACGCCCCGGTACCATTTCTCCGCCTTTTTTCCTGCAGTGGAGCGCGGTCTCAAGTCCAAGCACCAAGGGGGAAAGTTCCGTTGACCCTTCGGTGGCTCGGAACTCCCTAAGGTCTTCGACTACGCAGCCGTGCCCAAGTCTCAAACTGTCTGCCAGGTCTCGAGTTCTGCACGCCAGCCATCGTCCTGAACATTGCCCGACTGGGTAATCGCTCCTTGCTTTGCCGTGTGACACCCCCCGCGAAAAAGAGCCGCCGTTTACGGATGGTCGCTTCGATGCTCTTGCAACGTGTCATCTTGAGGGCCTTGGCGTACGAGAGAGTGGCGTGGTCAGCGCAAAGTCGGCGTTGGAAGCCAATGACTCGCAGGAGGACTTGGTGGTGAGCCGTTCGAAGCTTGGCAAAGTGTTCCGCTCCGAAAGTCCACGTCACACACCCATATAGCAGCGTCTCAAGAACCCCGGCCTTCAGCATGCGGACTTTCAGGCTGAGGGAGGCGGTCGTCCTATCATACAACTCCGGGCCGAAGCGTTTGAGGTATGCCCGCATGAAACGGATCCATCGGTCGATTTCGAGCGAGAAGTCAACGTTTTCGAGGATAGTGCCGCCTACTAAGAACTGGGCCGTCTGTTTTATACCTCTGGCCGGCTGCTTCGACGACGAGCGGTGGGACGAGGGTTGTCTGGTCTGGTGTTGGTAATGCGTTGTCTCCGCCTTCATTTCCGGTACCGTGAGGCCTGCTGCTTCGAGGACAGTCACGATGACCGTCATCATTTTCGCGAGCCCTTCAGCTGGCGGCTTCGAGACAACCCCTGCGTCATCGGCGTACAATGCCCCATACAGCCCTTTGCACGCATGCCAACGGCTCCGGCTCCTCGGTTCCGACTACGCCATCATCATTGAGTTGAACCAAACTCCCGACGACGGCTTCGTACTTGCTCAAGCGTGCCAGTACGTGTAATGCAGCAGCGAAGAACACGCTGAACAGTAACGGTGATAGGACGCAGCCTTGTCGCAGCCCATGTGTAACTTCAAACCATTCCGAGTGCTCGCCGTCATCCGTACGCAAGCCAGCCCGCATGCCGTTGTGGAGATTGCGGAACATTGTGAGTACGCCAGCGCGTGTGGGTACCTTGCACAGCAGCTCTCGGTCGACAGAGTCGTACGTTTTCTGGAGATCGATAGAGCACACGTGCAGGGGATTTTCCTCTGTCGTCCGAGCTCTTGCAACCGGCGCACGACGAGCAACATATCGCCCTGTTACCGATCGTTGCTCGTGCGGGGCGGAAGCTGCACTGTTATTCGGGAGTAATACCTCGGTCTCGGAGTAGCTGCAAAGGTGGCACGGGACGATTTTCAACAACACCTTGCCTGCGTGCCTTCTGTAGTTGTTTCAATCAGTTTGGTCCTTCTTTTTGTAAAGGACCTAGATGATCGCATCTTTCCATTGCTGGGGGACCTCTCCTGTTACCCAAACATTGGCAAGGATGCTGTGAAAGCCCTGGGCGAATGCGGGATGGTCTAGTTTGAAGAGTTCGGCCTGGAGGCCATCTGGCCCAACAGCTTTCAATCAAGTCGACATGCCCTTGAGTGCTTCCGTCATGTCGCCCATAGATGGTTCATCTCCGAGTGACAGTTGAGCGGTCGCGGTGGCAAGAGGTTGATGATCGTGGTATCGAGTTTCAGCGATTTCGTGTTCCAGAGTTTGTGGCAGAACCCCTCGCACCGTTCACGAATTCGCACTTTATCTCACAACAGGGTGCCGCTCTCTTCCCTAATAAACTGCTCGCTTCTCGCTTTAGTACCTTCTAATCCCACCGTAGGTTTCAGATGCTCATAAAATCCCCTCTAGTCATTGTTCTCTATAAGTCGTTCGGTGTCGGCGAGGTACTCTTCGAAGTACGCATGTAGTCATGCGGCAATCACTTCATGCAGGTTCGCACATGCAGATCTCAGTGTCTTCCACGCGCTTCTATCCCGGGGATGGGCACCCAAGAATCGTCGTGCATGCTCCCTCGCTGTCCATTTTTCGGCCATGGTTTGGGCAGATTCACACCATCTATGTCTGGGGTGGTGGCGTGCGGGGGGTGGTACGTCTTTTTCGACCGCATCAAGAATAGCCGTGGTGAAAAACTCAAACCATGCCAACTGTACTACGGGGCTGGATGAGCTGATTGAGAGTGAAAGTGGAAACGACCCTCTTGACTACTCGTTGACGGCACTGTTCATCGGACATAAAAAGCTACCTCTCGATCTCTCGGTGTTCTCGGGGTTTTCGTGTTTGTTGGGTGCAAACTGACCACTGAGTCGGACTTTGATGTACCAAATGTTGTGCTCTGAGTCGGCCTTAGCTAGGGGCGAAGGCTGTGGGACGACTTTAACATCATGTACTCTAGGTCGATGGGCTTGGCGGGTTAGGATGTAGTCGATCCGCATACGGTCATTCGGGCTGGTGCCGTTGTGTGAACGCGGTATTCCACCCTTGCGCGTGCTGGAAAACGCGTTGGTGAGATCTACCCGTGCAATTGGTGGCGAACGACAGAATCTTTAACCATTGTCGTTGCTAACATCACGTCCATATGCTCCAAGCACTCTACATTCATCATCACCGCACACTTCTATCCTCTGCGGTTCGAGCGTTGGCATCGATCAGTATACACAGGCATTCTTTCGTCGGAAGCTGTTCCAAGTCCTCCAGCTTCTGCCAGAAAATAAGTTTCAGTTCGGCGTCTTTGACGCAATTATTTGGAGCATACGCGACGACGAAATTAACTGCCTCGCATTTACCAGCCAGCTCAAAGCGCATAGACACAAAACGTTCGTCAATACGTTGTAAACTGGTGTGGGTACACAGACTTGCTGCACAACAACTCCTTGACAGCTAGACCTACTCCGTACAGCCCTTGCCCGACATCTATTCTTGCCTGACCTTAGCAAGAGACGCGATAACCTGCCGCACGGAACGCCGTGCTGCCGGACTCCTCTTGGAGACCAATGAAGTGACAGACGAGCTGCTGGCCCTTCGCCAGTACACGCTCGTCATGTCCATACCTGTTCTCCCCCATTACAGCCAGGGTGCGCGCATTGTAGGTCACTACCGCCACAAGTGCCCCCTTCTGTCTCTTACGTACCTCACGTGCAGCTTTGTTTGCCAGCCGACGTGAGGCTCGTGCCCTCCTCCTCTTCTGCTTCTTTTGTTTCTTTTTATTCGCTATGACGAATTCGGCTCTCTGTTTCGTATAGCCCGATACGTGCCTTGGTGTTCGTTGACTGGGTGCAGCCGTCCCAGCCAACGCCGACACTCCCGTCCTTCCTGTCGTGTATGCGTACTCACGCTGTGATAAGCCTCTCCGCACCCCCCGCTGCCCATGTAGCGCTCTCTGCTGTGATGTATCTGCCTGGCCTCGGAGATGAACTCCTTGGCGTCGGAGTTGAGAAGAAAAAACATCACCCCACGCGGTCCTCAAAGTGAGCAGGCCATCAGCCAGGCCGCGCAAGGTTTCCCCTTTATCCAGCCCGAGGCTCGACGCTCGTGTGACTGTCGCTAGACCGTTGCAGGTCCTGGCTGACTCCTTCCGCCCACCTCAAGGACGGGGTAGGCCAAAGGTACGATGGGTTAGGTGGCATTGCGTTGTCTACTCTGCTTACTGCACAACTATGTAATATCTCTGTGGCGTACTTTTGTGACCACAAAACTTGCATCTCTTCTATTAATAGGAGTGAAGAATCGGCACGGACACTGGTTGTGCTGGATGTCGACGGGTAGAATGAACGGATTAATGCGAATAACACACACATATAAGCAGAGAAATACTAAGAACCAAGGAAAAAAACACACAAACCGAAGCACAATACACCCTCCAGGTAGCCGCAGCAGTTTGTGGTACTACAGTAGCATAGCCAGGTTCTCCCTACAACTCAATCTGGTACCTTGCTACCCTGTCTGCCGTCTCCGTCCTGCTTTCGTCAACTACGCCCCACCCCCGTAGAGGGTGCATCACACAATACGAAACAAGCAAAGGTAGCTGTTCATCCATCAACGCCACACGACTCCTTTTGTAAGGATCGAAGAAAGAAAGACGAAGTTTAAAAAATGAAAATCACGGAGGATTATTCGCAAAAAAAAAGAAGACAAGAGGAGACCGCGTTCAAACCAGCTGCAGAAGTTGGCGGCACGAGTAGCATATACATGTTATACAGAGTTAACTACATATTGTCGGCCTGGTGCCTTGCTACCTTGTCTGCCGTCCCCTCTCTACTTTCGTCCACGCGGTTCTCTTATACTCCTCGTGTCGCCCCCCCCCCTACCCGCGTTCCGTTGGTTGGGTTTCCTTCTACTCCTGTTGCCCCCCCCCCCCCCCCATTTCCTTGGGCACCACCCACGGCGGATGCGCGGCGTTGCCTACTCAGTTGTGCCCCATCTTCGTGCCAACTCGCCATGAACCGTTGGGCTGCTTCAAGGACTCTCCGGTACCATTTCCTCGCCTTTTTTGCTGCAGTGGACCACAGTGCGGTCTCAACTCCAAACACCAAGGGGGTGTGTTCCGTTGACCCTTCGGTGACTCGGAACTTCGTAAGGTTTTCGACTATCCATCCATGCGAAGTATTGACCTGTCCGCCAGGTCTTGGTTTCTCCCCGCCAGCCATCGCCCCGAACATTACCCGACTGGGTAATCGCTCCTTGATTTGTCGTGCCACAGCCCCCGCAAAGTAGAGCCGCCGTTTACGGATGATCGTTTCGATGCTCTGGCAACGTGTCATTTTGAGGGCCTTCGCGTACGAGACGGTGGCGTGGTCAGCACAAAATCGGCGCTGGAAGGCAATGACTCGCAGGAGGACTTGGTGAGCCGTTAGAAGCTTGGCAAAGTGCCCACGCCACTCACCCGTGCAGCAGGGTCCCATTCACCTCGGGCTTCATTCAGTTTTCGAACTTTCTGGCTAAGCGAGGCGGTCGTCTGACGTCCTCTCCGTTTCTTGGAGATGGACCCTGAAATTTGGCCCAGGTGTTGTTCTATGAACTCAGGCTAACCCGTTACCGACTGTTTTTTTTCATTATTTTCTTCTCGCCAGATATTTCTGTTTTTGCGTTACGTTGGGGTATTGTGGTCCCAAGGCATTCAGAATTTCCACCTTAAGAAAAATTATATACATACGACTGTAGACTACTCCGTTTATACAAACGACGCGTTCTACAATAGATAGAGGTAGAACATTTCCGCTAAATTGTATTCTGAGTGACAGGGTTCCCTAACCCCAAATCGTCGCAATGCCAATCTTATTTCGAAAGACGACATTTCGTATAGTTAGGACACGGGATTATTCATCGGGATCCAATTTGATTTTTGCTGAGGTCATTTTTTCGGGTGAGGTGTGGAGCTCCTTAAGGTCAAGTGAGGAGCCTCAGAAAATTTCGGGTGAATCTCTATCGTAGAACGCTTCAAACCCTGGTTTTCGTCTATTAATAGCCCATTGTATCGCATGCATACCTGGTATCAACCCTTTTCGTACTACAGCAGTCCCGTTTTGGGGACAAACTACGTAGAAGCACTGCAGTTTTAAAATTGAAAGCCCGGCGCTGAACATTATTTGTTGTAAAAAAACGTATTTCGATTTCAAACGTGTGAGCCGCGTTTTGTCTCTTAAACTTTGGTTATTTTTTATTTACTCTGTGGTACCCGTCCCGCCTTTTCGTGTATCGACTCTCTTCCCCTCAGCTGCCAACATGGATCATCTAGGAGGAGCAGCAGTAGTTCCTGGTGGTGGATGATGGTCGTCGCCGCTACCATGATTGGCTTTGTCTTCAGTATCGCATGGATCGTCGCGCCTGAACCGTCGGGGGAGAATACGCGGAACGGCTGGAGCAACTTCGTCCGAACCCGAGGCAACCTTCGACCCTTCCCAGCACACCGGATTTACCAAAAAACGGGCTCAAGCCTTGGCGAGGTGGGTCGCTCTGCTGGTGCGGCAGTTAACTATTGCGCAGACTCTCTGTGGGCGAGTAGTTGATTGAAAAGAGCCAACCTCAACTCTCGAGGAATATGAAATAGTGCCTCGATGCACAGTACGAAACCCCATCATACATGAAACAGTCAGATATCCGCAAACCCTTGTAAAGTCACCCCATACCACAAACAACAGGGCTCGTGGTGTGCGTGTTCGCTTGTGTTGTTGACAGCAACTATGTAATTCGGTGATACAACAATGGAAATCGGGGAATTTGGTGTGGCCCGCGTGAGGTCCAGTATCATTATGTGAGAAGACATTTTGAAGAACGACGTAATATACGCAAAACACAAGAAGACCTTAACCGAAACGACAGATCGAGGGAGAAACTGCTACTACGAGGGATCATAGAAAAGAGGACCAAATATTGTTAGTAAAATAGGTAAATATATAGGTTTTTATGTATACCATAGGTCCTGTTAACTATGGACCCCCGTAATATCACTTGTACAAGGAAGGTGTTTTCTCTCTGATTTGGTTGGGAATTGATCGTTGATCTACATGGATTTACAAAGTACGTTCATTCCCTGTTATCAAAGCTTTTACGTATACGAGGGGGAAGATACAACGATACACGACTCTTGATAAGATGTACCGTACGCGGTCGTTGTACTGACGGATTCGGTACAGAAATCTTCTGCTGTGCTTCGCTCGTGGAGGTCGATACTCCGATAGCTTACGTATTCATTCGTACTCGGTCCTATTGCCAATAACCCCACAAAAGGGTTTTATCTACTACTATACGTACGTACGCATATGGTTTTACGTCGTCACTGGAAACATGAATTCGCTATAGGCATGCGACCTATGCATGCGACCAGTACTTACTATAATACAGTAAGTACAGCAGCAGTATATAAAACGCATCGGACTATCTAAAACGAGACCAAGGAAGGGGATATATATGTACAGCAGTGTGGGTGTTCTTCACATTAAACCGTTCTTCTACTCGTCGACATCCAGCAAGCCCAGTGTCCGAGCTGATTCTTCACCCTAGAAAGATACGAGCTCTGTGGTCACAGACTACGACACAGAGATAACACACCGTAACGCATTAATATCCTACGCAATACCATGCCTTCGCACTAGGTGCGGCCGACACAACATACATACATACGCCAGCAACCAAAATACACCATAAAGAAAGAGAAGCACAAAGAAACCAAACCGAAAAAGAAAAAGAAAATGAGAAGAATCCCAAATAAATAACTAAAATGGGAAGCCAAAGCTCACACATGCAGTATTTACAATAAATAATAATATCAATATTTATTCGGAATACGTGGTGCGTGGTCGGCATCGGGCATGTTTTGATTGGTTGGTCGATGATGAAATTATTCAAACTTCCACAACCATTTTTTGTGCAGAAAAGAATACAAAAATCCCAGGCGTACAGAAATAAGAAGCTACTGATTAATAATAGCAAGGGCCTGATTTAAGAAAAATATTTCGTAGAAAAAGTGACAGAGTCCCGTCGAGGAATACCGTATTTGTTTGAAAAATCGAATAACGCACGAGGGTCAACGAACACCCGAGAGCCACCAACGAGGCCAGCGACGGCCCGCGTCTTCCCCGGGGCGTCACGGCCAGCCGCTAGTTATTTCTGCGGGCACCATCTAAGAGGCTGTTGCTCTTGCGATGTCTTGGGTGCCTGGCACAACCCCGAAGACGCACGCAGGCAGCAGCGACGGAGATATACGGCGATCGAACGTCTGAGCGAAACGTTGTCACCTGGTGGGTGCTTGTGTGGTTAGGGAGGCTAAAAGGGATGCACAACTGGGTTTGCGATGGCCTTATATTTTTTTCAGGCGCCGCCAGTGGTCTACTCTATGCTAGGGGCCGTCGCACCTCCCGCCGAGGCTGCTCCGGTGACCCCGCCTCTCGGCTCTTGGGAACAGGATCTCACCTCTGAAGAAGTCGGCGACACGGCTCAAGTTTGCGTGGTTTGCTTCGGATTCGTCGAGTTGGAACAATTATATTCCCCAATTGAACCACACGAAGAGCGAAAAAAGAAGGCCCGAAAGACTTTTGTCTGTATTTGTTTTTTTCGAACTTCAAATTAATAAGTCAAACGAAAAAGATATTTCCGAACGTATACTGCTTGTACAGTAGCTTCAAGCTATCCTCGTTCGTACGGGCCCCAACACGCAAGGAAACGAAAAAAAAAAAACGAAGTACAACAAAAAAAAAAAACACCCTCTAGGCAGCCGCAGCAGTTTGTGGTCCGGGTTGCACAGACAGGGTCTACCTGCTATTAACCCGTTTAGTACCGCAGTCCCGATTTGGGGACAAACCAGTCTAATTCCAAGTGATTTGTCCCCAAAACGGGACTACGGTACTAAAAGGGTTAATAGTCGGTCTGATACCTGTTGCTTTGTCTCCTTCCTTCTTTTGTCAACCATAATTTCCTCACGACCGTTGCCCCCCTTCCCACTTCCTTGGACGCCACCCATTACACAGATCTGTGGCGAATTCAGCCTCATATTCGCGCCCAACACGAAAGACCAAGCACGAAAGGAAGACGACGAAAAACACATATAAAAGTGAATACGTAACTACTGCTGTAAAAAAATGAAGAAAAACTATTATTAATAGGAGGAAAAGTACGGAAGAACAGAACGCAAAGGCAAGAAGCGACCACAACGAAACATACAGTAGGAAAATAGCACGAGGGTTTTAGAATTTCCTTGCTGCACACAAAACGCAACAAATGAAGCAAAACAAGCAAAACAAAAATCAAGAAAGAACCACAAGGAAAACACCTCGCCACCCACCAAGCCAGGTAGGACTTCTTTCATACCAGTAGCAGGTATCACCAGAATCAAAACTAAAGGGGAAAAAAAAGAAGACAAAAAAAACAACAGCGTCTTACCCGAGGCAGCCGCAGAGGTTTGCGTTGCGAGTAGCCTAGACAGGTTCTACATGTACCTACTAAATAGTCGTCCTGGTACCTTGCTAGTACAGGAGGGCAGAAAGCAAAGGCAAGAAGCAACCACAACAAAACCAGGTACCTCGACGCCCACCAAGCTAGCCAGGCAGCTTTCTTTCACATATACCTGGTAGAAGACTAGAAGCGAAAGGGGAAAATAAAATATAGTCAAACCAAAACACAACACAACACAACACAACACAACAGCGTCGCACCCGAAGCAGCCGCAGAGCTTTGCGCTACGAGTAGCCGGCCTGGTACCTTGCGACCCTGTTGGCTGTCTCTTTTCCTGCTTTCGTCAATCGCGGTTTCCTTTCGACTGATCCCCCCTTCTCATTTCCTAGGGCAAGTGTGATGAAAAGCTCACAACCGAAGTCGAGGCACAAGTAAATACCGTGAATCCAAACGTACGTCGTACGTACAATGCCTAGTACATGCTATTAAGAAAAACATATGGAGATGGCGATGGCTTGTCCGCGCCCCATGCATTCCTGTGGTATGCGCTTACAAATATCCCGTGAAAATCCCGTGGCTAGTTCACCAACGAAGATTTTCCGTGATGGCCGGTTCCCGTGTTGGCTGCTTCCCGTACAAAAAAATCTGTGAATTCCTGTGGTGGCTAGTTCCCGCGAGAAGGGTTCCCGTGGAGGCCAGTTCCCGTCCAACCCCTCCGTGAAGTCCCGTGGTGGCTAAGCCCCGGAAGAAAAGTTCCCAAGATCATAATCTGCCCCGAGTAAGGCCCTGAAATGACCCGTGTACGGAGGGATAACCGTAAAGAACCCTGAAAACTCCTCGTAACGTGCTTCTACGTACGACTATGACTGTAACTTGCCGACCTGCGAACAAGCTACCGGAGGCAGCCTGGTACACCGCGCTCTGGCTACCAGAGCAATGACGTGTAGAGAAGACCGCGTGCCGGGGCAATGCTGTCTGTCGTGTTTGTGCTGCAATATGAAGCCATGCTACTGAATGCGGAATTAGACGACTATCTTATCGATCAGCGACTTGGCAGGCTACTGATTACCGCTGTAGCGAATGACCTTTCATGAGTACGGCCCCTCGATGGAGGTGGCATCGCCGAATATATTATTCATTCAACGTCGAATACCAAAATTTCTCGAACAACTTACTTGCTGACGTAAGCTCGCATTGATACTGAATGCAACTCTTTGCAATCTCAAAGTTCTGCTCAACAATGGCCTTAGCCGCGACGAAGATGGCCTGTTGCATAGGAAACAATAGAACAAATCCGGCTACTGTACGTGTATGACCGTCGGCACTCTGGATTATTTTTTTACAAAATAGACGTGGTTTGCGCGCGCTCCCGAGTAAGCCGGTAGAACAATACCTCAGTAATCAGTTGGTTAAACTACAATTTGAAAGCAAAACTACAGTGTAGCAGTCTGCTACGTCCATGTCCGCCCCCCCAAACCCGCGAGCTATATACATACCACGCATTGGCTTACAAACAATAGTCTACTAAACTGGAATCGAAAGCCAAGAATATTCCGTCCAGTCAATCGGCCAAGCAGGATATGTCCGACATACTCTACGACAGTTACCCCGTTCATGCCGCAACAAGCTCAAAACCGAACGTCTCTCCCAGTTTTCCTGCCGCGCGAAAGCAAAAGAAGGAACACTGCCATTGACTTTACAGCTGCTGGGGACTACGTAAACTGGTTTTAGAGAGAAATCACGCCCTGCATTGTTCCGATCTTGCAGGAGTTGATGTTCGCCCTCCCTTGTTCGCACAATCCCTGCTCAGCACGATAGAGTATTTATTGACAACCGCAAAGACTAGTTAAAAAGAAATCCCTTGGTTGCATGTACGGTGTCGTACGCGTTAGTGATCTCTCTCGTTCGAAGAATCCCTGCTCAGCACGGGAAATTCCGAGATTCTGCAGGATCAGGCCGAATTGGTTTTTAGTGAGGTGCTTGGTCGCGCAGTCTGCGAACATCGACTGCGTCGGCAAGTGTGGCTACTGATGTTAATAGTGATCTTGCTTTTCTTGACCAGATCGAGAAATAAGAAGAACGGCAGAACAATACTCTTTGTCCTCGATCGTGCGTGGATTTTCTGGCAACGTGCCACGCATCGGTGCTGTCGCAGTGTGTGGTGCTGGAATATACAGAAAACTGCCACGTCTAATCGTATACTATTCAGATGCACATCTTCGATGATCTATGATAAGATTGTCTGTAGGACAAACAAAACAGAGTACGACTACTCGTGGCGTATCGTATCATAGCATACTGGAATACGGGGGTTCTGGCGTACTGGCACATGGTCATATGGTCATATCATGGGGTCATGTATAGTAAGTTGTTCACGACTTGTCAGGGTGATTACACCTGGTAATCGCACCAGAGATGTGAGCACCACTACCTCACTCTCCCATCACTCTCCATCATCACCGCTCTCTTTCGCACGGCCACATCATAATTGCCCGAAAAATGACTTTTTTTTGTATACTTGGGTATTCGAATTTATTGATCGGCATGCAATTTTATTTTTGCTGAAGTCAGTTTTCGGGTGAGGTCTATGGAGCTCCTTAAGGTCAAGTGAAGAGCCTCAGAAAATTTAGGGTGGACCTCTATCGTAGAATGCCTCTCCTCATTGATGGTGGTGATCCCTTTCCTTATTTCCAAGACCGAGCAGAAGAAGTGGCGCCCCAGGCCTGAAAGCCCAAGGGGCGAAAACGGGCTTGACACTTCTTGCCAGTCTGGTCGACGATAGCGCGTTGGAGGATTCCAGTTGCAGTCCCACATAGTTTACTGTTGCCGGTGGGCACGATCGTCTTCGGTTGTTCAACAAAGAGTAGTGTCTTACCAGGTCATTCAACCCGGGGATTACCATCATCGCCATTCTGTGCGTAGTTGTTCGGCAAAACGGTCCTTCCTGCGATAGACGCTATCCTCAAGAAACCACTGCCAAGCAATAATCGCTGACGCTGAAGGTCGACTCCTAGTCAACAGCCAAAGCGTTGCTGGCTCCGAGCACAGATGTGGTGCATGCGCTGTGCTGTGGGCGTGGCGCTCCATACTGATAGCACTCAGCGTTGTTGTGAGGCGTGGACTTGTAGACGCAGCACTACGTTTCCTCCGCGCCGCTTGCGCTCCTGGACTCACCCTTGGCTCCCGCAATGTTCCTTTTGACGTCGTTCTGGCCCTTGTCGTGCTTGGTGTATGCTCCGATGTTGCTTTTGGCAGTTGTATACCGTCGTTCCGCGGATAAGTCATTCCTCGTAACAGATACACAGCAGTGCACGTACCTGGTGTCAAACAACTGACTCCACTGACGTGACATCATGTCCAGTAGTCATACCCCCTGCTGCAGCGCCACGGCAATGGTTGTCTAGATACAAGTGGCGTCCAGTTCTGGGCGAGGTCAAAGGTTGGGTTACGATGCATCATAGTTTTGATGCTCTCGTACTCTGGGCAACGCTCGGACGGAGATGTCCTTGCAATGCCGGCCGGTCATGGGCTCGTCCGTCGCTTAACCTTTCTGCGCGCTTGACTATCGCCTCGGTAAAGGAGAAACCCGGATCTTGTCCGGACTTGCTTCACGGTGGTTGCTGCCCGCTCTGTTGCCCTTACGCGGGTGGTCCCGTCAGTGACTTAGATATTAATAGTACAATTCTATTGCAGTTTCTCCTAGGCGTTCCGCCCTTCATCGCTGCCGCAAGTTACCCTCTCGTGTCTGAGCACGATGGAGATGCCGGTTTCTGCGTCGCCATGCGCTTGATTGTGTGAAGGTCGCGAGACGCTCTGCCGTGTGCTTCCGGGGGATGCACGAGGGCAGGATCTGCTGTCACGGTGGACTCTCTTGTTGCTATGGTCGGCCTGCCCTTTCATGATGGCGTAAACATCGCTGCATTTCATGAATAACGCCGAGCAGTTTAGTTTTCGCCAGTCTATAGGGGGAACGTGCCAATAATAAGTACATGGAGACCCTTGACTGTGTCAGCGAGGTTGCCATTGTTGCGGTTTAACTATCACGTGTTGATGGCATTTCATGCTCGAAGGCATACTCTCTTCTTGCACGGCAGGAGGTAGTGAAGCCTGTAGTCAAACCTGATCTACCGCATACCTTCGATTTCGATGCGCTTTAGCAGCATGATTTGACGGTGTCCACATACCACCCGACGTACCGTGTCGAGCGTGGATGTCTCCGACAGCGTTCAGCTCGTCGAACTCGACGCAGAGTTTCCTTGTCAGCAATCTGTTCTCCGGCGCCGATTTTTCCGAGCACAATCAAACTAAGGAAGTACGTCGAGCTGAATGCGCGGTTAAGAATACGCACAGCAGAACTCCGAACTACTGTACTACAACTGTGCAAAAGTTGTGTGGGGTTGATAATATGATGCTGCCACATTGCTCGAACTCCGAGGCTTGCGCTCTACCATTCATCGTGAATTGTTTTCACTCACAACATACCCCCAACTATCAGCAGTGCCGCAAGGGTTGCGTGGGGTTGATGATGTCCTACAGCAGTGGTCCGGCGTCCGAGACGTTCGGTCCACATTCGCACGTTGCGTACAGGTGCCCTTTGACGAGCGCAGTAGAAGAAACAGTTGTTTCAGAGGCGCCTACCGTACGTAGCTCTAGGTTGATCTTGTTGCCTTCATGTTGTCATATTACAGCAAGTAGTGGCGATACAACAATAGTAGTAGGTGTCAGCGTACGTAAGATGTTTCAGCCGCGAGGGCCGCGTTGAATTCAGAGTACATTTTTGAAACTCCAGCGTTGTGCCTCGTGTTTAATTCCCAGAACGATTGAGAGAGTTTGCCTTTTCCTTGTACCTTTCTTTCGTACTGCACCGCAGCATGATTCGAATGCGCACGTCCTACATATGCATGGAACACCTTTCGGTACAATATGTACCGAAATGTAATGACCATTATAACTAACTAGTAATACACAAAAATGCACGTCTTTTTCGAAACAGTGGTGTACAATGTAGAGGTCGCCGCAAAGAGCAGCGTACGAGTACGGTCTAATTGACGAATATACTCTCTGACTTGGTATGTTTGTCGCATTTAGCCGTTTCCTCTACCCTTTTGCGACCTGCCTCCTAAATACCGTTCCTTTGCACGCCCCCAAAACGAAACCAACAACCGACTCAACTTCGGTCGGACCCTTCGCTGCCCAATCAAACGGTCTCCCACCGCGTTCCGGGCCAGATCCCTTCGTTCTCCATGACGAAGACACGGACATATAAGGGCCCGAGGTTTGATCCGGACGGCGTAGGAATACTAGAAGGTGTGCCACTTTTTCCGGCCACCGAGAAAAGGGCATCATGCGACCGGTGGGGAGTTACCGTGTTGTCGTCGCCTGCCATTGGAGCGACAGAGGCTGTCAGGCAGCTGGCGAGGATGAAGGATTGGTGCGTCTTGGTCGTTGGCTACGAGAAAAACGGTGAGGGGAGGTGTATGTTGGTGGTAGGAGGAGGGCAATAAGGCTTACGATACATTGGAATGGGCGTAATGTTCTTGCCTACACTGCTGGAGGGTATTCTCACTCGAGAGTAAAGACCCAAGGAGGCGGATTGACGGAGACTTGAAAGAACCGCTGCACCATTGACCGTACAGACCCAGTCGCACTCAACGAGTAAGACTAAGCATGCTCTCGTGTGGAGAGTGGGTCTTTTTTTTTTTTCAAATCTAACTTACGGCGCCGAATATGTTTACACCAGCTTGCGACCCACCCTGAACCGATCGTGATGACCCCGGCATCGGAACGAGCAAGGAAAGTGTGGGCGCATACTCTCACCAGTGTCGTGGGTTGCCGTCGAAAGCCCGCCGAGGGTGCTCTGCTAAAGTAGCCCACTTTCTGTTCCCAACCTCTCGTCTAATGAAGAAGAGTTTGATTGCGTACTGTATACGAAACTCACGTTCCTCGATAGGGGGTAGCCCGTGTGTTTACACTGCCGCTGTTTCCTGGACATGAGGAGTATCACACAGCACACGGCCATCATGAGATATATTACCACGACCATTTCTCCGGTATAAATGATACACACAAATCCTCGTAAGAAGTACATACCTATAGTACCAGGTAAATTATAGACATGTGTCAGTACATGCCTAGGATGTGCTGGAGGCGTTCGATATGGAGCCATCCCACGGTAGGAGTGCACCAGACGTTCCTGAGCCCCTCAGCTCAATATCTCACCCGATACAATACATGGAAGAAATTTGTTCGCGCCACCCGGCCGGTACTTCTATGCGCTATTAATCGTCCTAAAACGAATATTCGAGTAAAATTTTCATCATACTAACTGCTGATTCCTCACTTAAGAAACTCAATCGGTCAGAAACCTTAGGCCCAAGAAGAGCAACCCGTACCGTGGGGTGACTCTATGTAGGTACGGCAGTTAACCGTCGCGACAACAACATCCGCGACGATATTTTAATGACAATACAACAACGATAACCATAAGACAACGGCAACAACAACCAGCTGCGGGAAGTGAAGCCACCGGTTTAGTCCCAGATGGTATTGGAGAGAAAGGACAGACTCAAATCTTCTGCAGGACTGAAGTATCGTTGCAGTAGAACCCGAGCAAGGAGAATGATCCCTGAATTCCACAGCTCCTGTTCCACCAAACCATCAGTGTTGTGAGCAGTATTTTTCGCCACTCAAGCCAATAAAAAAATGTTCTTGCCAAAATCATTTTTTTTACCTCGAAGTATGTACCTTGTCGCTTTTGTGCTAAGTCAAGTTAACACTAGAAACAAGCACAATCATTCGCCAGGAGCCTTGCCATTGGCCAGGCACGCATCGGACCTGTTTTTTGGCTTGAAGCTGGCCATGTACATCTGGATTTGTCTACTTTGTCTAGCTTTCACCTGTTTTAGCCGGAATTCCAGAGAATCAGAGAAGCCATACGTACACTCTTGTTCCCCTGCGTTTGTATGCGGGTTCCGGTCCCTCAGTTGCAATTCTTATGTCCAAACTCTGTACCTGCGTATCTATATACATATGCACGCTGCTTTTACTTTTGCTTTTTTGGGGTGTACGATGGGCTTAAGTCAGCATCGTGGACACGGACGGTAGTCCGTCTGCCTTACCCCGCGTCGAGGTGGCCTCAGGTTTGGTGAAATATCTTCGCGCCGAGCAGGCGGTTCCGCGAGGATCGTCGAGAGGCTTCAAAGCTGGCAACGGGGAGGAGGCGCCAGAGCAAATACCCTCGGCGCGCCCGCCGTGGCAATACTACCGAAGGCTGGTGACCATTGCAGGTCCAAGTGGAGCACGTGGTGCCTATATCCCAAAGAAAATACAACCGTTCAGATTTTGGAGGCCACACGCTCAGTGTTCAGGCGCAAAAAAAAAAATGTTTGTGAATTTTCGTGGCCAGAAACACCCCTCTCGAGAGGCGTGTGTTTTTTACTTGGTTCCAGTACGTATCTGCTTTTGGGCTCAAATGGAATGGAACAAGTGCACCTGATTTTGGCTTTTGCCCTAACGTGAACAACAGCTTCATCAAGAGCAGAAACAATGGGAGAGACGCTGGAGAAGCTGGGATAAGGCTTGCTACAATAGGGGTTTTGCACAGTAGCACTTTTTGATGAAAGCATTTTTGACTGACCGGGCCCCCTTGACCCCAATATCGTTGGAATACCAAAATCGTGTTGCAATACCTGTAGTACTCGTGATACACATATACAAGCGCTTCGCGTAGCCGACGGAACGCTAGCTCACGAGGAAGAACGGAACGGAACAGAAGGCCCCGACAATTAGATGCAAAACAAGCGACTTGCAAATGCCAAGAGCTCCATGCGCAATCCAGGAAGGCAACCCGAACGCCGGATGCCGTATGTAGGTACATACTCCAGGTAGGGTACTTATTTCCTTCTTTTTTGATACGCACAAAAGAGAAAGCACGGCACGGCCCAGCACCACCGCAAAAACAACGAAGATGAAAACGAAAAAAAATACAACCCCCCCCCCCACTGCCCTCTCTTCATTGGAACACCTTACGCAGGTCAAAAATATATCAACCAGCAGAGCTTCTCTCAGCCTCGTACGCCGTCCGCCCCTCTGGCGACGACCACGCCACCGGTTCGTTCGGGGTAAAGCTTTCCTCCCTCTCTGCCACAATGAGCCCCGTCGCCCACCTCGCGTGAAGCTCGGTGCCCACCCCGGCCCTTTTTCGCCACCTCGACAATGTTTGTGCTCAGACTGCGTAGCTCTCTCTGTGAACTTCAGTTTGGTCGCAAAAATAAACACCGCTTGAATTTTTATCTTGCAGAACAAAGTGACCCTTACAGACTCGTACATATTGTAACTGACCCCACACAAGGAAGCCAGACAAAGCCTATTCATGTTTCCCTCGTGTCTCGATGGGCACGTGACGCCTAGCCACGAAATCGGCGACCGCGCTCCGTTCAACCCCCCTCTCTACCCGCCAGCACCCGCTGACACCCGCGACGGCGCCGGGCTTGCCCGCAGTGTCGTGTTCTTGATACACGCACGCACAGAAAGAAGAAAATAAGAAAAAAAGGCTCTTGCTGGGCAGTTAACAGAAAGAGGTGGTGTCCATGTGGAAGCTCTGAGATGCCAGGGATGTACCAACCGAGCACGCTGAGAGATAAATAGGTATGTAAGTAAGTCTATATAGACCCTACGTAGAATTTTGGGATTGTTCGTTGGGTTGCGCTCCTAGCTTCGTTTCACAAAACAGGTTTTGGGTAAGATAGAGTTTTTCCAGCGGATGGGCCTCGGAAAATTTAGGTGCTACCGCTACCGCAGCACCCGTCGGAAGACAGCAGTTCAGGCGTCCGAGTCACACCCCTGTCCCTCTCGCCTCGGGGAGCTGAGCCTGCTGTCTCGTGCAGATCTTTCATCTGTCCAAGTCAGGTGTTCCCGTGCTTCCCATGGTGGGACAAGGCCATGATAGAGATGGTGCTTTATTTCTGAGCTCAAGAGAAGCTCAATATCTTACCTTGAGACATGACGTCGGAGACATTTTGTTTGTACAACCCGACCAACCTTTGTATGCGCCATATAGTCCCGAAACAAATACCAGGTCCCTATCAGTACGGGCGACCACAGCAATCAGGACCTATCATATACACAAAAACTGATCATTTTTGGTCCTGATCGCTATGTTTCCCCCGTAATAGTAAACGTATCATACTCACCGGTAGTTTTTGGCTTGAAGAGCTCTACCCGTCGAACACTACTGAGGAAAAAAGAGACATACACCCCTATTGTGTCAATGCTCCATGGCGGACACTCGTCTTTGGTTTGAGCCAACCGGCGCCAGTTTTATCCACTCGACACGTTCCCAAGACGAGCTTCTGGACATGCCCACACCAAGGAGACCACCATACGTCTGTGTGATCGTCGTGTCGGCGCGGGAAGCAGCAGCGCGCCTTTCTCATCTTCGTCCTCGTTGTACACCGTAGTTAGCGGTGCGAGATCGGCACTGGCCGCCCCGATACATAAACAAACAACACGGTCAGAAGTGATATAAGAGGCGTTCTACAATGCTTATCACATTTGGAAAAAACGATTTCTGAGCCATCACGGCGTCCTTGCCGGGCGCCAGTTGAAGGATGAGTTTGAAGCTTGTGCTCTACGTGGTTGGACATCATGTACGTACAAGTACGAGATGCGTGTAGCATCAGTCGTGTTCATGTGTTTTGTTCCCGTTTAACTCCGCATCATACCTTGGGGGAACATAGGAGCCTCAGAAAATATAAGGTGAACTCCTGTCGTAGATTGCCTCATAAATTAATCCTTTTTTTTTTTCATTTCGCCATTTCCGCCTTGTCAATCACCGAGTATGGGGTCTGGCTACCTGCCAACCCGAGCTGTTACCACGGAGACGTGCATTTTCTTGAAGAGGTCGACGAAGGGCTCGCTTGGTCGAGCGTTCGGTAATACAATTGCAGAAAAACATCATTTCATCAACCGCCATCGCCAGAGTACATACGCAAGAGCGCAACGCCAGCCAAAATATTTGGCTATTTTTCACCTAAGCGTCCGCGAGTATCTCCTGCCAGCGAAACGTTGCCGTTGGGGTGACGATTCCAGCGGCAATCAGAGCTGAAAACAATTGCCTGCCGCACGAAGATCACCACTCCCGACTGAACGCCGTTTAATATGTGTGTCTTCCTTCCCAATCGCTTCACCATCGCAGGTGCCAAGATGTTTGATGCCGCGGGAGTAACATACCTGTCTTTTGCCGACCAAGAAGCACTGCCGTACCGGATACTGGAAGTTATTCCACCCGACCACTTTGGTCGCAAGAACGTCGGCTACCTGTACGCTATTCATCACGGGGCGAAGGTGAGCTACTATTGGGCAGAGCGTGGGGGAGGTAAAGTAAATAGAACTCGTGTTTACCATCAACATGCGCTGGGGGAAGGGGGCGGGATCGCCCCCGAGTCGAATGTAGTTGAACAGCCACCGCGGCCTACTATGGCTTGCCATAGCGTTGATGTCTACTGCAGATACAGCAACTTTTTCGCATGCAGCCTTGAATGAATTTCGTTGGAGATTCTGTTCGCGATGGTCACGTCCGCGCGCGCTAGGAATAGGGTGCATCGCCGTTGGGGTATGCGCTCAGCCGGGCACCCGGAAGCGCCGTGCGCACCGTGTGTAGGTAGATGTACGCAAGCCTCGTGTCTTCGTGTAGCATCTTGATGACAATTCCTCCCCAGCACGTATCAAGAAAAACGTGCGTCGTTGCCGCGGTATGAGCTCACCAAGGCTAACCGAATAAACAGCGTGTATTTCGTGGGTAGATGTTCGCTAATCGTGTGTTTTTGTTCAGCACCGACCGTTTGAAGCGAGGACAACCTGCCCAGTACGTGGCAAATACTTGGTGCCGTCCTCGCTGCTGTGATCTCACGTGTCATTTAGAAGGGCACCCGTATTGCAGGCGCTTGCATCGCCCCCGACCTTCCCGTAAGGAGCACCCCCTGTATATCAGCGCACATAAGCACTAACACATGGATTCGCGTTTGGTTCTGGCCTAGGTGATTTACGACCTTGACGACGCCAACACCGCTATACATCCAGAGGACGGAATACCTTACTCGGGTTCCCCGTTCGTTACCTTGGTGCCCCCAACGAGATCCGTGGGAGGGGCAAGACGTGATCGCTCAGCCGTCCATAACCCGTATCCGTGTTTTGGAGGCCCGCGGGGTGCTTGGCCTCGAGGGTTTCCGCTCGACGCTGTAAACGACCCAGCGTCTTTCGCATGCGGTGTAGCAGGCCTAGAAGGCGGACGGGAGGGAGCGCTGGCTGTGCTAGAGGGAACACCGCTCCCCCTTGGAGTGGTGCAATCTCTGGCAAACCATGAGCCGGACGTCGATGCAATGTATCGCTTGGCGCTGACGGCTGAGCTAGGGGACCTACCGCTCGAAATCGGGGGGAGGGAGGCG
Organism: Macrocystis pyrifera; assembly: GCA_031763025.1. Classification (NCBI taxonomy): domain Eukaryota; class Phaeophyceae; order Laminariales; family Laminariaceae; genus Macrocystis; species Macrocystis pyrifera. Next base: position 3,329,745 of record JASSKH010000021.1, on the reverse strand, counting down.
GGCATGTCCGAGGAGCGGGAAAGGCGTGACTCCAGTCTCGATATTGTGCCGGAGTTTGCCTTCACGCCTTACAACGCCCAGGTAACCAAAGCCCAGCAAGCAGATACAGAAAACGAACAATGCTCTTTATGTGCAACGCAAGGGTTATTCGTGGTTTTGTTGTTGACCCGGTTGTCAGATTATTCAACAACACGTTCGAATGTATAAAGCAGGCGGAGCTAGACCTCAGCACTAGGTGGGGTACGATAGCTCTCAATTGTTTCGTCATAATTAAGCGGGTCCGAGTTTTTGACATAACAGTAGGAGTGCTTTACCCCGGGAGCTTGGCTGTTCGTGAGAACCATGGAGACCCAGACGTTCCATCCCTCCGTCAATAGCTCCGCCACAGCAAACGTATCTGACCTACTGCAGCCCCCTTGCTGGTGGTCAATGCCTTTGTCGAGTCACATATACGAAAAATCACCCCCCCCTGTCAATATGATTTTGCCGCATCAAGCTCGCCTGATATAGCCATCTTGCTGGCTAATTGATAGCTCTCCGCCTATCACGTGCACTTGACCCCCCCCCCCCCCCCCCCCCCCCCCCCCCCCCCCCCCCCCCCCCCCCCCCCCCGATCAAGATAGCTTAGTCGCGTCGAACGTACCTGACCCGACCCCGTTGTTTGTTGGTACTCGAGTACTCGAGAGCAGGCAACACTCCACTTCATCCCGGCGTTCTGGGGGGTTGCTGCTTCCCATCACGGTGAACGAGAGGGTCAGCGACATCTGGCGCAGCTACTTCACGCAAGCTTTGCTTCCGGCGACGGGTGCCGTAACCGCTGTTGCTGCTCCTTGGGTGACACGAGTGAGCACGGTAAACAGTTTCGGGTGGGAGCGGGGGTGGTTGTTTTGTTTTCGAGGATAACAGCAATGGTGGACCCTGTCGAATGTAATTCAAGCTGTATGAGTGCCGGTATTCTTTTTGGGACTCATCAGCTGCAGTTAGCGAGAGTTGCCAGCGGATGCGTATGATGAGGGTCATGTTCGGCCTACGTTACGAACGTACTTGGACCCAAGAGCTCGAACAAGTTCGATCGATCAGTGCCTCTTGCTTCAACGCTTCTTTACCCCCCCCCCCCCCCCCCCCCCCCCCACACACTACACGGAAAAAAACGTAATGAATGCCTAAATCTAGGAGGTAGCTATATTAGGAGTGGTAACGGTGCTCCGTCTCGAAAGGGACGCATGGTAAATTATAAGAAGACAAACTCGAACAACGAATGAGTACCCCCATCCCCCACCCCCAGCCACTATTTCTTTTTGTCTTTCGATGAACCGTTTTGCTGCAGTCGACAGAGTCGCGCCACATAATGTCGGACTTCGAAGCCGAGTTCGAGCTGTACGAACGGAGCGGAGCGCTTGTCGCTCACCTAGCAGCATATTGGCGTCAGAACAACGCCACCGAAGGTGTCGCTGCTGCTGCCCGTTCCCCGGTGCAAATCCAAGACCTTGCTATTGACATGTACGAGCATGGCATCGTAGAAGAAGAGGACGTGGCCTTAACACGGGCGTGGTTGAAAGATCTACTTTCCGTGGGCTACAAGTTCAACCCCCCGGCAGCGAGTGTCGCCATGGAGGGATTGGGAAAGCCCATAGCGAATGCGAATCCTTATGTGGAGGAAGAGGGGGAAGGGAAGGTGACCTTTGCGACAGGTGACTGGCTCAAGCATCCCGTAGAATCCAGCAAGGGGGCAGCTTCTGCGAAACGCGCAATCGCGGTCGAGGCATCGGCGGCGAGAACGAGTCTTGTAACGACAAAAACCATGGCTGAGTCGGAAGTAACCGAAGCAACCCTGGGAAAAGGCAACGGCCAGCAGCAGCAGCAGCGGAAACTGCAAGCTGATGCGGAAATAGGGATGAAACACGTCGAGGATGGTAACAAGCCTTCCGTGTTGTTGGTCATTGCTGTTGTGACGATTCGTAAGGAGAGGAGAGATGCCGTACGTAACGCGTGGCTAGCGTGGGCCGATGATCGTGTGGTGCTGCGGTTTTTCACCGAGGCGCCGGATGAAAGCCAGCCGGAAGGCCAAGCCGAGGCGAGGGCTTTGAAAGAGGAGTCGGAGACCTACGGAGATCTTGTCGTAGTGAACATCGAAAGGGGCTTGAACTTTGCTGTCAAGCTTCTCTCCGCGATGAAGCACGTGTCCGGCCGGTACAACTTCGATTTTTTCCTCCGATTGGACGATGATTACTTCCTTTGCCTTGACCGCTTGCTGGATGAGTTGGAAGCGACGAAGCGCTCGTTGACGGGACAGATGACTCTGGCCTATGAAAGAGAGGATCCGTCGCTGCCGCAGATGATGCTATACGCCGGCTTCCGATACTGCAAGCCTGGCGAGACACGGATAGACGAGGCGTACATGCTCCTATCGGGCGCTCTAGTCCACCGCGTCCTGTCAATTGAAGACCTTCGCTGTGGTCCCTATGCTGGGACTACGGCGGGTTTTTGGTTCACGGTGGATCACGACGCCAATAAAGACGGCGACGTGCGTTGGGTACACGACGAACGGCTCGACCACGACGGCCTCTTGGTGAAACGTATGATGAAACAAATAGAGAGACGCGGCCCTTCGACCTATGAGTCTGTGTGCCAAGAGCACATGGGAGTGCACCACGCGTATCCGGAAGAGATGGCTGTGCTGTGGGAGGCCGCCAAGGACACACCGACACGGCACTTGCCGGAGGGGAACGACGCCGGGGGCGGTGACATTCAACGATATCCGTACTTGTCTTTGGACACGTGCGAATATATTGCTACTGGCTATGGCGATTCGTGGCTCACCAAACGCCAAATCCAGCCCTGTGAGTCGTTTCATGCAAGCAATGGTCGCCAGTACTGCGGTGCGCAAGGCTGCTAAAGAGTCATTGCCTAAACGAAGTGAGGAGAAGAGCGACGAAGGAGAACGGGAGGTTTCGAACGGGTCCACACATCAGATAGATCTCAGATTCCGAAGTCACGACCTGGATTTTTCAGGGCGGACAGATTTGTGATCTGTGCAATATTATTTACATATATAGCTCGTGATGGGTGGCAGCCGTATGATATCCATCAATCTAGCAGACGTTTCCTGGGTTGATTCTGTACTATTCTTACACATACCGGGTATATCCTACACAACAGAGCATAGTGGGCTATGAAGCATGTACTAAGGGGAAATTACTGCAGATCGCGACCTGTCCAACAGTAAACATTACGGAGGGTACAAGCGTCATGCCGGCAACTCACTGTGGGATGGAAGGCCTGTCTATATGGTTCGTTTTCAGGCTCTCAAGGTCCATCGCAGAAAAAGCACAGGACACGTGACGTTGCATACAGAAAAATCGGCGTCATACAAAAAAAGACTCAGTGAACTTAGGTCGTGTTTTGCAAGCACGCCTGCCCGAACTCCATTCACGTGTCCTGTGGGAAATCGTACGGCCCCGACCACGCATGACCCTAGATACAACCCAGACGTCCTGAGGGTGTAGCCTAGATGTGAACGCCAGAGAGTTCCAAGGCGGCAACCCACGGCGGCAAAACATGCATAGAATGTCTACTTTGAAGAAGCGACCACGGCACTCGAAGTTCGTCGGACGTATGCTTCCAGGGCCGGGGTCTATATACGTGAAGTAAACTGAACTTACTCGTTTTATATTTCGTGGCGGGCGCGAGCTAAGATTGACATACAGCAGTTGGCATTTGCTTGTGGAAACTGATGCGGTCGACGAAAGAGGGCTTAGGGTTGGCAGCATCTTTGCCTCAAGTCATTGCTGACAAGAGCTTCTCGATTGAGGATGTACTCTTCTAATTATCTGAATCCGATTTGATTGTGAAGCAGTCTATTATACTGTCAACCACGACAACGATACGCGTTGGCGTGCTGTTTCCTGGGTGTAACCTTGATATGCGTATGGTGATAAGGGAGGCGGTGGTCTGTGTTATGGTTACGGTGTATGGGCTTTGTTTACGGATCGGATGGATGGGTGCTTCTGGAGTTTTTGGGAACAGGCAATGGCGTAGCCTTACATTATACGTTTAACTAACGCATACATACGTAGAGGTAGGCGCAATAGGCGTAGCAGCAGCAGCAGTAGCTGCAGACGTACATCAACCAGTAGTTGGTGCAGTGGGTACAACAACAGTAAGTAGGGGCTATCTCGGGGCTGGTGACTACCAAGAGTAATTAGATGCAATACGTATCTGCTGTACTAGCGTATCAGTCGTACATAGGTACTGCTGTGACTTATCATATGCACACACGTTTCTGGTAGGTATCCTACAGTAGTAGGTAGAGTGCTACCTACAGCGGTATGATGACAAGACAGGAAAATACGTCGCATCCGCCCTGTTAGTTATTCACTGTGCCATTTTACCCTCGTTGTTTTATACATGAAGCTGTCTCGGAACCGTCGCTTATAGCGTTTTTTTTTCGGAGGGGTGGTAGCTGCTGCGGTTGCAGCTATCTAGACTTGATAGTGGCGGTGATGGGAGGTGGTGCCGCTCTAGCCGCCAGCGCTGGCCGTAAATATAAAACCCTTTTGAAAAATGGTAACTACAACATTATACCGGGAGTGCCGTCCACAATGGGTTAGATCCGGGCATATACCGGGGCTGAAGCGTTTCACGGCACAAGATACACACCGTGTGTGGTGTAGTGGCAAACAACGACGACAGCCGGAACATACTGCTACTAATACAGAGTACTACTACCACTGTTGTCCTGTTGATTGTCGGCGGAGGGCCGCAGAAATTATTGGGTCCACCAAGCCAGTCAATGAAATGAGTACGAGCTTTGCATATATTTTCGGGCCATAGCCAGCTTGCAAGATTCGCTGCAAGCGGACGACTACGCAGTGCAACAATTCCGTTGGGCAGCAAAAACTCTCTACGTTTGAACGCGAGCGGTAACACCTGACCACAGATCCAGGAAGCTCGTAGTAGCGACAAAGAAAAACGAAGAGCAGAGACATCCGGTGCGTGGTGGTGGCGTGGGCGAACATCGACAGCAGAGGCACGTACCGTTACTGCTGTCCTCTCTGCCGGCTGGGAGAGTTACAGTGCTTTATGTTGCTGCCAAGCACAACAGCAACATCTAACATCGTTCGTACCACCCTCCTTACGAAATTCGCCACCTAATGTACCACAACTCCCATTATCGGATGCATGCGCTTTGGGGCCAAATCCAGCTTGCGGGATCCTCTACCAGCGGAGGGCTCCGCAGTGCAACGATCTCGTTGGGCAGCAGAAACTCCCTACGTTGGAACGCGATCGATAGCAACCGACAGATCCAGGTAGCTCGTAGTAGCGACAAAAAAGATCTCGAGCAGCAGAGATGGTCGGTGCGTGGTGGTGTATCATGGGCGAATATCGACAGCAGAGATACTTTTACTGCTTTCATCTATGCCGGCTGTGTTCGTAGCCTCAGGCCGGGTAGCCCAGACTGCATGGCAGTCTATGGATGTATGTTTAAGATAATGTATTGTTGCCCTCCCACAGGGTACGGGCGGGGAAGAAGTGAGCATCGTGGGGTTCCGCTGACAACCTCAGATGTCAAAAGTCACATAATCCACAACAGGCAATGGTACCAACCGGTACGTAGCTGTCATTTGAAGAGACCAAATGAACACCATCCCTGGCTCTTTTGAAAACAGTTCCATCTCATTATTTGGTAAATGGGTGGAAGCGTCCACTCGTCTTCCAAAACTTCCATTTTGACTTCCAAATGGAAGTTATGAAAGTCAAAATGGAAGTTGTGGAAGTCAAAATGGAAGTTGTGGAAGTCAAAATGGAAGTTGTGGAGGTCAACATGGAAGTCGGGTGGAAGCTTCCAAATGGAATTCCAAATGGAAGTTTTGGAAGGCACAAAGGAAGGTTTCGGAGGAAGGAAGCTTCCATTTTGACTTCCAAAACTTCCATTTGGACTTTCACGACTTCCATTTGGAAGTTTCATTTGGAAGTTATTGGAAGCTAGACACTTCCATTTGGAAGTCGAAAACCTCCGTTTGGAAGTCAAAAACTTTTATTTGGAAGTCAAAAACTTTCCTTTGGGGAAGAAAAACAAATCCGTTTGGAAGTCAAAATGAAGGTTTTGAAAGTTGAATGTGAAATGGAATTCGCGTGGTAGGCTCTTACCCGACTTCCAATAATTCTGTTTTGACTTCCAAACTTCCATTTTCACTTCCGAAAGGAAGTAATTAGGCCATAGTCCCATATGCATAAGGGCCCCGGGGAGTGGATAGAAGCGTCTGCAAACGTAGATAGATGCGAGTTTTTCATGGTAATACAAGGCAGACATATTTCTTGGGAGTTTAATGGAAGTGGATGAAAGCACGTGGAAGTACGTGAAAGTACGCCGAATTTATGCTTGCATACGAGTGTATGGAAGCTTCGGCAAATGCTGGTATGAATTTCCGTGTAAGTAGGGGTTACATGCAACTTTGGGAGTTGGATAATTGGAAGCGGATGTAAGTAAGTGCGATTAGGTGGAAGGTAAGCTTGAATATAGGAGTGGATAGAAGCGTCTGCGGACGTGCGTGGAAGTTAAATAAGTAAGTAAGCTGTAGCCATTGGAAGCTTAATAGAAGTGCGTGGGAAGTACGTACAAATAGGTGGAAGTCGCGCTTGGATATGGAGGGAGTGGTCAAAAGATTCTGCGAACTCAGATGCGTGTTTCGTTGAAATTAAATGTAGAATGGAAGTTTTAAAAGCCGACCAAAATTTGTGGAAGTTGAATGGAAGCGGGTACGAGTAGGTGGAAGTAAGTGGAAGTTACGGCTGAGGATGGAAATGCAAAGAAGATTCTGCGGACGCCGATGGAAGTTTCCCTGAAGGTAGAAGTCAAATGGAACTTCTAGACGTGAAGTGGAAGTGGGTGACGGCAGGTGAAAGGTTATCAAGGTGTATGGAAGCTTAGTGGAAGTTGAACGGAGCTTCTACCGGGCATGGCAGTGGAAGCTTCCATTTTGCTTCCACTGGCTTCCACTTTGGAAACTTACGCTAGCTTGCACTAGCTTCCAAAATAGAAACTTCCATGGACTAAACGGAATTTTCCACTCGACTTCCAAAACTTCCATTCGGAAGTATAAACTTCCACAACTTCCATTTGGAAGTAAAAAACTTCCAAAACTTCCATTTTGACTTTCACAACTTCCATTTGGAAGTAAAACACTTCCATTTTGGCTTTCACAACTTCCATTTGGAAGTAAAAAACTTCCATTTTGACTTTCACAACTTCCATTTAGAGGTTTAAAAAAAATTCGTTTGGAAGTGAAAAACTTCCATCTCGAAGTCAAAATGGAAGTTTTGGAAGTTTTTTACTTCCAAGTGGAAGTTGTGAAAGCTTCCACTCATTTACCAAATAATGAGGACCACTGCGCGACCAGCAAAAACGTCTTCCTCAACCCCACACAAACTTTGCAATCACGGAAAAGATTACAGTAGCCGTGCCAAACGCAAAAATGTCAGCCGAAAACAATATTGTTGTCAGAGATCGCGAGGTTCCCCGGAGAAAAACCTTTTTCTGTCCCTTACTACTACCGCTCCATAGAAATACAAATCGTGACGGTAAAAGCGAGATAGCATACATCTCTTTTTACATGGAATTTATAAGGCACTAAAATTACCCGAACTAAAAGTTGCTTGAAACATAATAAAACCGAAAGTACCCTTTTTGGCTTTTGTGTACTAGCTCCGAATTACCGAATAAAGAAACATTAAAAGGTCGCAACTTTCGACACGAACAGCCTACGCCCTCCCAGCTACTAAATGCTATTCGATCATCCGCAGAACATTAAATGATCTATTTTTCCCGATGGCGAACAAATCAGAGTTCGCACAGTAATACTGGTGGTAGAATAACCAATCATGAATTAATATGCAAACCCCCCTTGTTCAGCAAGCAGTAAACAGTCACTAACAACAGGTTCCAGCATGAATCAAGAGTTATACTTGACATGGGAACAAAGTTGAGGCGTGAAAGGCCGGGTGGGTTTGTTGAAACACGAGGGCCTAAGGCAGGTCAAGTATTGGCGGGAGTGGCGTGCCCACTCAGTACCTTTCGAGCGCAACGAAGTTGGCGTACGTACAGTCAGCAGGGTCGATGGAAAAAGGGCCAGGCAGCCAGTCGCTGATCTCCAGCGAATGGTTGTGATGAAACCTAGCTTTTCCGGACTCGGCTCTCGTTGGGCTATAGGCTTTTGTGTTCGGGCGGTGCACCGAAGCGGGCAGCGGACAGCCAGCGGGGTTACTCAGCGCGGCAGGAATCTCCCGCCATGGCAGCCGAATCGCTCGCGGTCTAACACCACCTGCAGCCCGGCGGTAGCCACAACGCGAGAAACCGCCACCACCGGCAAAGAAACGACTGATCGAACTCGAGACTCGATGCCCTCGGCAGGCAGCCACACACAGCGGATTACACGTCCAGCGCGTGGGAGGCCTCCGAGGATAAAATGGAACGCGACACGAAACTCGAACTACGGCAGAGGAGCGCACCTCTTCCCTTGCGGGTCTGACGCGTGCTACAATGGGGTAGCACATATTGGCCACGACGGTTCTGACGGTCAATCTTAACGACACGTATTTTATATTTCGGTTTTTCCTTCAACTTCGGCTTGTCACCAAATTCAGCGAGGATTGATAATTCAAAAACGGTCGTGCAGTCGATCTCAACGCTGGGAAGCCCCAGACTCCTCTACTATCTGTAAGCGATGGGCCGATGATTGCTAACACAGAGGCTTGGTAACACTGCTGCTGTGAAATGTGTGGGTGCTTTCAGGACTTCCCAGCCGTGAGGGCTGGGCGCCTGTCGACCTGCGGGTGTCGGCCGATAAAGTTCTGTTCATAGGAATCCTGTGTGTAAACGACTTTTTCTGTGGATGGCAGCAACAACAAAAAAAGCGAAACCGAGTGTCGAGCAGGTTCGTCTTTGAGTACGCTGTATCAACCCATCCTGTGAGTAGAGTGCCCTATTAACCGCTACAAGCGGCGCACAGATCTTGGATTGGACACCATGTTTCGAAAACGTTCTTTGTGCGGGGGTCCTTACGTGCCCGCTAGGAGGCGGCTCGATACCAACCCATGGTGGTACTCCACCTCCTACCGACTCGTGGTGTTCGTGGGCCCATTCTTCGCTCGTTATCGCCACAACTCGAAACGCTTCGGAACTGGTCTGACCTGCGGCCATGCTGGCCTCCACGTGCTGGTTGTAGTATTGTTGGTCCATGCTAGCTTCTGTGCCTTTCCCCGTTTCTCGACAGGCCAGATGTTGAGGACGTAAGGCGGGTCTCAGAGTGTTTGGATTGCTCTTGGCCAGGGAAAAACTTGTGTGTCCATCTGCGTTCCACATTCCGTCTGAGGTTGACTTCCTGGAGGGATGCTTCCCTGGGCATTTCTCATCATCGTTCTCTATTGTTTAGGTCGACTGACAGCTCGGCATGGATCCTGTCTTTGCTCCGCATGTCGGCCTCACTGGCAATCCTTTTCAAGGCAACCCCCTCCTTCGACTTCAACTCAGCGCCTGTCGGGCCTCTCGACGCCTATCTTAGCAATGCCCTGTTGCACCGAACCGCTGTAACATTGAATCTTGTCGAGAGCTCATAAAACTATTGCGTTTTCTGCGTTCGGCCATGACATGCGAATGACCTTAGGAACGCCCCTTGTCAGCCTTGTGCGCTCGCGAGTGGCGGCACAGCTCGAGCGGTGGGGCTGCTCAATCTGTACAGCCTTACACCTAAATTTCCTGAAAAAACTTGGAAAACTTCAAGACGCCATTTTTCGGGTTCCGAGTTTTCGGCTTTTCCCGAAAACAAATTGGGAGAATACCGAATTTTGGGAAAATACTGAAAAAACCTGCAAGATACTCCTCGTCAAAGGGACGCTGGCACCTTCAGGAATGGTGAATATGAAGTACCCGCGCATAGGCGTTTCGGCAGCATATACATACGACTTGGGGTTAGAGTAAGGGATTTGCAACCAAGATCCGTGTTTCGTAGTTGTAGAATAGTTAACGCAAAATTACAAGAATCCTGAGCTTTTTAGCCCTTTTTTGCCCACTTTTGGGCCAAAGAAATTACTACCCATCATGGTAACGAGGTTTCTCCTCACGCCCCATCTTCGACGACGACTCTCTATAAGATGTATTATCCGCCTGGAGAACAGCAACAATATAGTGAAGGTCATTGCTTCATCGGTGATTTAGCCATTGTGCTATCCTCCCTTGCAAAAAAAATAAACATTTTAGCGTTTGGCAAGACTTTCGTGCTACTCGCTCGCAACTTCGAGTACACGAAAGCACCTCGTGCGTCGCTTGTGGGTACCTACCACTGCCGCCTGGCACACCCGATACCCCACAGATCCCACCAAGAGCATCCTTCAATTTCGCGGGCTGAAGTATCCGGTGAGGAGCTGCAGCTGTCCGCAAGTAAAGTCCAAACGTCCAGTTGGGGGTTGTTTTTTATCTCATTTTCTGCACCCCGAATTTCCAGGGCTTTTCGCTGGTCAGGTCAAACCTCACGGGTTGGTTGGGTCGGGTCGGGTCGGGTCAGCACCCGACCCGCCCCACGAAAATTTTGAGGTGTGTAGACTTGCCCCGATCTGACCCGCGAGATTTTCAAAGCCTCTTGACCCGACCCGCGAGATTTACAAAGTTGTTGACCCGACCCGAACCGACCCGTGATATTTGAAAATCTCCTGACCCGACTCGACCTAACCCGCGATATGTCAAATCCTCCTAACCCGATCCGACTCGACCCGCCACTTTCAGATTGACCCATGAGACACGAGTTCAATGCGGGTCGGGTTACCTTGACCCCCGAGACCATTTATATTGACCCGCAGGTTCGACCTGCGGATCCGCCCCGTGGGTCGACCCTTCAAAAACGAATTAAAATTCATTTTTGTGCCCAGCAGCGACATGTGGCTTGGCTGTAGTGGGTATGGATGGATGCGGGCATGCATATATAGACTTGGCGATGTTTTAACGTTTAAATTGATACCAAAGGAGTATTATTGAGTATTTGTACAAGAGAAGCCTGTGGGTAAGAGAGCGGGAAGTGTTTTCAGGGTCGGATGCGCGGGCCGGATGCGCGGGTGCGACCCGCGGGTCAGCAGAATGCAACGAGCGGGTCACGCTGACCCGATCCACGAGTGACCCGTTTCTCACGGGTCATGACCTGATCCGACCCGTCAGCTTTTCATCACCTCTTGACCCGACCCGACCCGACCCGTGAGATTTGAAAAAACTCTTCAGTCGACCTGACCCGACCCGCGAGATTTGAAAACCTCTTGACCCGACCCGACCCGACCCGTGAAATTTATGAACACTTCCTGACCCGACCCGAACCGACCCGACGTGTGACACTTTTGAACACCCCGTGACCTGACCCGCAAGTCGAGCCATGATCCCCGAAAAGCCCTGCAAAGTTCGACCAATTTCGACCACTGCAGCACCTCTAAGTAGAGGTGTAGGCCTCTGTTGAAAACGGGCGGGAGATCAATTTCGAGAGAAACACAAGCTGCTGTGTCGAACCTCTCTTTCAAGTCACCGTCGCTCTCTGGTGAGCGCCAACCAGCCGAAGTTGTAAACACAGCGCGTTGAACTAGCGATGTGTTTTTCTGTTCCGATAAAATATCTAGATATTAGAGTAGCCGAAAACCCGGGAACGAGGGGACGCTTGGGTCCCAGCGTCCCCTTAATATCGACCCTGACTGACGGTTCTCTTCGACTTCGGGACGACCCTGTATTCCGCACGACTACTAGTAATTAATTGGTGGTCATAAGGCAGGACCTCAGTTCCTGCCGTAGTCATATCTGCGATGCATCATGCTCGGCGAAAACGAATTACTGTATCCTGAAACAAGAACGAACATGTGAGGGTGTCACCTGCTGAGCTATAGGGGTAACATACCGAACGATTATCCAGCCCAGGGTATTCGTTACAACACCCCCCCCCCTCTGAACGGCGGGATCTTTGGGGCGTCGGTACCGTATACGGCCGTACGCCGACCTACCCGCTTCGTTTCATTACCTGGGGAACCAGGGAGAATTGTTTTGTAGGGACGCGCCGCAAACGTTTCTATAAAAGAAACGCTCGAAGTGAGGTTCGAACCCGTGTCCTCGACGACGAAAAATGTGAAGGTGTTTCCTACTGAGTTATAGGGGTGAAAGATCGATCGATTACCCACCCCAGGGTTGTCCTTATAACGAACATCTGCGTCCGTCATATGTATGCGTGACGTTTGGGTTCATTATTTCACGAAACCAAAAGTCGTCAGCAGCAGCAGCAGACGTGGCGGCGGCAACAGCAGCAGCAGCAATAGCAGCAGCAGCAAGCAGTAGGGTACACGAGGCCAGGGTCAGCGTCGCTATACGCTTGGCTTGTCGGTCTAACCCTTGCACTCATTGTACACGTACACGTACTCGATTTTTGTTGTATGTTTCCCTTCCCATTTCGATATTCGGCACAATAATTTGGAGACGAAAGTTCTACAACCTGACACGTCCAAGAGAGCTTCTTGTAGCAGATGCCACCACTACTACTGTTGTACGACTTCCACAGCACAGCTTCTCCTGCAACAAAAACAGCAGCAGTAGCAAGCAGTAGGAGTAAAACACACGAGGCCAGAGTCAGCGTCGCTGTACGCTCGGCTCGTCGGTCTAACCCTTGCACCCTTTGTACAAGTACAAGTACTCGATTTTTTGTTGTACTCGTACTTAAGTTTTTTGCTTCCCACCTCGAATGTCGGCATAACAATTTGGAGACGATTTGCACTACACCCCAACGTCCACGGCACCCAGACATGCCGTGGGGTTGCCATAGAGTGCCGTGGCGGTAGCCGCGGGGGTTGCCATGGTACTACCCATGGCATGTCATGGCAACCCCCACGGCGTGCCATGGAATCTTATGTCACACCATGGGATACCGTGGTAATGCCATGGTATGCCATGGGCGGTACCATGGCAATGCCACGGCATGCCCACGACAAGGTCAAATAGTGTAGAACCCTGCCAACTCTGGACAAGAAGGACAAGAAGGAGTCAATACCGGTGGGAATTTGCCGTCCCTCGGTGAAGTAGAGGCTGATAGTGGGGACTACGTACGTAGTTCAAATGTGAACATAGGTCCCTGAGAATTCAGCAGCATTAAGTCTGCTGTACCCACGTTTAGCACGTTCCCTGAGCACTACCCTGTATGGAGCGAATGCTTTGAAGTCTTCGCGTCGATGAGTGGATGCTTGGCTCTCTGGAAACTGACATACAAGTTGCGGTTGGCGACATCACCAAAACAACTATTACAGGGGTCCATAGTTAACGGGACCAAATTTTGTTACTAAAAATAAGCAAATACACAGTTTTGTATGTACACCATAGGTCCTGTTAACTATGGCCCCCCGTAATAGGTGCTTTTTGGAGCAGGGATTGAGCCCTGAACAATCAAAAGAGCTAAGATGGCGTGGACATGCTTCACTGAGAGTATGACCGACCCTGAACTGTCAGGCAGGGTATTTGCGACTAAATCGCCGAGTGGCGGTTGGAAAATGCTGAAAGACTGGTTTATACCTCAACTAATGGCTGACCAAGTAAAGCGGTCGGACGCGTTTCACGCAATAAGAATGGAACAGGACGAAGAGCCTATGAAACTCTTCAGCCGTGTAGATAAAGTCGTTGGACTGCTTGCTTCTCCAGTTAGAAAAGTCGTTGCGCGATGTAAACTGAAAGCTGGTAAGATCTCTCATGAGTGACCATGAGATGGAAAAAATAACCATTTTTTACAAAGAAGACATCCAAAGAAAGGATATTGAAAGTATCGTCAGAAAGCGACAATTGAACCTCCCTGCGCCGAGAGCACAGGGCAACCCCAATAGCCGTAATGGTAAATCACGTTTTAGGGGCGGAAAAAGTGGAGGGACTGAATCGAACAATAATAGGAGCGACGTTAGTGGCAAAACTCCCGCCCCCAAACAAGCATCATCTCCCTCAGCGTACGACAAAGTTGAGGGAAAATGCATCCGTTGCCTAGAGCCCCGGCACAGTTGGAAATATTGCAAGGCTCGCATCCCCCCGGCTTCAGAGCAGACGTCCGGTGGAGGATCCCAGGGCCAGGACAACGGCGTTGAGACTGTATGTTGTCTTGCGAAGTGCATGCTAGGTACAATGAACAACTCGTGTACACAGGAACGTAGTAATGGCACAAGTGAGAAATGGATAGCAGATAGTGGTGCATCCTTTCACATGACCCATTCAGCTGAGTTTTTGAGTGACGTGCGACTGTGCGACGACAAGGTGAGGATCGGGAAAAGCCACCTGATCGACGTGGCGGGCTATGGCATACTAACTGCTGTATTCCCAGGAGATCTCACCGTTAAACTGATGGATGTGGCTTACGTGCCGGACATAGCGTTCAATTTATTTTCACTGATGGCTGCGCAAAAGCACGGAGTAGAGTTCATGGCAGAGACAATTTGTGCATCTCTCTGTTCAATGGTAGGTTGAAATTCGAAGGTGATGGATCTAGTTACTCTAGTTTCGCCTACAGAATAGAGCTAGACGACGGATACGCGCCGTCCCCCCTCTTGACCCCCGACCCTCTGAAAACTGCGTGGAAACCGGTTGCGCTTTCCCCCTTGCTTTTCGCGTGCTTGCCTCCGGCAGCATCGAATGAGACATCTGTGGACATCAACGTTTTTCACTGTGTGCATGGTCACCCGAACGAATTGCTGCTGAGAGAGACTGCAGAGTCACTCGATGTAGTACTGCTAGGCAAACTAAGACCGTGTACTGGTTGTTGGATGGCGAAAGGTTACCGCAAGCCTATACCCAGCAGCACTATGACGAGAGCGTCAAAGAAGCTGGGACGACTCTTTGTGGACTTGAGCCGGCCAACGAGAACCCCTTCCCTGTTGGGTAAGCGGTATGTCATGCTAGTGAAGGATGACTACTCCCGCCACGCGTGAATATATTTTCTGAATAACTAGATGCAGCAGACGCGTTTAGGAAGTTTTTTGCTGATGTGCGCGCCGATGGTGTCCCCTTAAAGGTTGCGATTGTAAGGCCTGACAGCGGGGGGGAATTCTTTGGTGGGAAGTTTGGAGAGGTATGCAAGCAGTTCTGCATTAAGCAAAAGTTCACAAACGCCGACAGCCCAAAGAAGAACGATGTTGTCCAGCGAGCACCTGGATCCAGAACGCGAGACTTGCCGCACGTATCCAAGCGCCTATAATATTTCCTCGCGTCCAACTACCGCCGACCAAATCCCTGTAGGCCGAACCGGTGCGCTGTGCTTGTGACGCCCTGAAGCACACCGCGACCACTGCAAACCCCGGGAACAAGCCGCCGCATGTGGTATAGAATTGCCGCACCTGGTTCGCCGTACCCATCCTTCGCCCAGCGTACTGTCGCTGGAAACGTCCGTCGAAATCGCACCCCCGAGCCGAGAGCTGTTTCTACCTCGGGCCGGGTATCGACCACCCAGGTGACTCCTTGCGGATGCTCATGCGGGCAAACAAGTTGTAGAGACGAGGGACGTGACGTGGGAGGCCACGCTTGAACTAAGAGCGCCGCAACCGCAGCTGCCGGACTTACCGGAGCAGGCAGGGGCGATGGTGAAAGAAGATGTGGCTGAGCCGGGAGGGACGGATGACTTTGATTCCGCCCCGGCGACACCACCGCCGGTATTGGGGAGGTGAAGTTTTCACCAACTCCCTGCGGTGCCCCCGACGACGCAAGCGGGCGATGATTAGTAAGCCGAAGGTGTGGAGCTGAACGACACATCAAGGGTCAGCAGCGAATCGCCCGACAGCGACACTTCATCCCAGGATGGGAGCGACGCGTCAGCTTCTGACGATGGAGCTCCGACCTCGACGGCGACCCGAACTGCTGCCGACTAGGAGCGAACTTGTCAGGACCGAGCGATGATGAAGAGATTCGGGAGGGAAGCACGAAAGCGAAGACCAGGGCCCTCAACCGAGAAACGGCAGCAGGGCTGATTAGTAAGATCGGGCCCTGAGAAGGAGGCCGTATTATCCAGGCGCTACTGGTGGCCAAAGAGACAGGGCGTGAAAAGACGAAGGTGCCGAATAGCCTTGTAAAAGAGGCGGAGCCGGAACCAGCATCATACTCCGTGGCGCGCTCGTCAGGGCATTCGGACGTTTGGACGGAGGCGATGGGAGCGAAATTTGACGGACTAGAGGCCGCCTGATTTTTTCTGAGATTTCTGAAGTCCCCAAGGGTAGTAATGTTGTGGATTCGAAGTGGCTTTTGATGTGGAAAGGTGACGAGCATGGCATGGTTGAGCGAGCCTAGGTGAGAGACTGGTGGCCAAGACCTATAGCCAGAAGGAGAGTGTTGATTACTTCGACACTTTTGCCCCCACTGCATCGACCACGTCTAACAGATTTGTAGCAGCGTTTGCATGCAAGATTCACTTGGATTTGAGGCCCTTGGACGTTGATCAGGCGTTTATACAGTTAGAGTTGGATACTGAGATTTTCCTGAGATTGACCGCTTGGTGTGGGCGATTGTCGGGTAAGGTAGTCCGACTGAACAAGGCTCTATACGGACTGAAACAAAGTGGTAGTTCATGGTATAGGCTTCTGTCGTCAACCTTGATAGAGTGTGGTTTTGAGCAATGTTTGGTAGACCAGTGCGTGTTCCGAGTGATGGTGAATGACGAGGTTAAAGCGATGTTGGTGGTCCATGTCGATGACGTCAAGATCACGGCTACCAAAGAGATCACATATTCGATAGTGACAGATCTAAAAATGAGATTCCCTACGAAACATCTCGGAGATTTTACGTGGTACATGGGTAGCGAGTGCCAAAGGGATCGCGAGAAGGGCACGCTTGAGATTATTCAGATTCAGTTTATCCAGAATGCTGTCGAATGTTTCGGTATCACAAAAACGAGTCCCATTCCGGCTCCACCGTTGTTGGACCTCTGGCACGTGAGTGACGAGGAAACTGTGGTGGAGGTGAATTTCCGCGAAATGGTAGGGGTTCTAATGTGTGTTTCGAACAAGACGCGGACGGACATCTCCAACCAGTGCGAGCGAATACGCGGTTCTCGCATGACTGTAACGAAATACTCGTTAAGGCGGCTAGGAAATTGCTAGAACTCTTGGACGATACGGCCCACTTAGGCCTGACTTTTAGGGTGGATAATAAGTTAGAGGATGTGCAGTTAGAGTACGACCTAGAGACGTACGTGGACACAGACTACGCCCATAAGGCCGACGATAGGGTTTCAGTTTCAGGCGTGGCCATCTGTTGTGGAAGTACGCTTGTGTCCTAGTTCTCTAGGACGCAGAAATCCGATACCCTATCCACCGCTGAGGCGAAGTACGTAGCAATGACCGACGGGGCAAAGGAAACCCTTTACGCGAGAGGAGCGTTGGTTTTTCTGATGCCCAGTCTGGGGTCGCCGAGTGTTGGCTTGTTTGAAGACAACAAAGGCGCGATAGACTTGGCCAAAACTCCCTTGAGCTCGTCAAACAGTAAGAACATCGACGTAAGGTACCACTTCTGCGTGAGTTGGTGGAGACGGGGACGTATCGGTTAAGTACCTCCGGACAGAGGAGAGAGTTTTGGTGTATTCGATTAGTTTCAACGTCAAATAAATTCAAGTGAAGGCATGTATGCAATCTCGCATCACCGTCGCGATCAGTGTATCTACGGCGGGAGTAGGGGACAAGGGGAGACTCTTGTCCGGAAGAACGGGGTTCCTTGCGATCTCTGGCATTTAATTTCTTGGCTTAATTTTTATTTCGATGAGCATGGCTACTGTATTATTTTCTATGACTAGCATTAATTTCTCATGAAATAGAAGGAGAGGCTTTGGATAAGGCTGAAGAGAGGCTATGAAGCGCCTGGGGGCGTGTGCGGTCCACACGAAACGTTTTCTGACTTGGAGGGTTTGGATAGTATTTTGGAAATTGAGAGTTTGATTTTTGGATCTTGAAAATTGTGTTTCTGAATTTCATATGAGTTGGTCATAGTATTGAGATGTTTCAACCCAGCGGAGTCGTACATTATCGTGTATTGTCGTGTACAGAGTTGGGGGGATATTGAAGTATGGTCGTGTATAATGAGCAGAGGGGATATTGATTGTGCTCAGAAACACGACGGAGATGTTCCATCTAACATTAGGGGTTTCCATATATTGATATGGGATTATTGGGGAGGGATATTTAGACAGATATTTGATATTTGGCGGGATAAACGGGAGGTTTATTCCCGCAAGCTGTTGGATACTAACCTGCATACGATGCATGAGCTGTCACTTGACAGCTCGGATATAATTTAAGAGAGAATTCCGTGTTACTGCCTGGAATCAACCACGCGTTCCCGTGCCAGCTGTGCCTATACCTCTAGAGATCAATCAACACGTACACTATCCGAAGAGGGCTTCATCCTCACCGCCGTGTTGTTTGAAGCTGATTCCACCTCCGCTACGTGGCAAACGATCATGTATAAGTTGACTTTGGGTCCGAAAGGTCTGGTTTTAGATCCAAAACTGGACCGAAGGGTTGGCTAGGGTCAGCGAGGCGTACGTGTACAAGTATTCACGCTGCAACAACACCCACAAATGCACACCACCCCCGACGGTAACCAATGTCACTGCCCTGATGTATGGTCTATCACCTGTGGTGGAATTGGCGCACGAGGTGCCGTACAGCAGTAGAAATGCATGTTTTAGTTGTGCAGGATTGGTAAGGTAAGATTGGCTTAGGACCCACACACGCCAAGCTAGGGCCGGATCTACCCGTTTTGAGGTCCGCCGTTCTCTCTGGCTTTCGCATACTCGGCCAAATGTCTTGGAGACAAAGATAGCTGAGATATATACGAATCTGTAGACCTCCCTTGGGTCTTGCAGCCCAACGTAGCGAAACGGTTAGGACTAGTACCGTAAACCTAGCATGCTAGAAAAATGGCTTATTTCCTCCAAGAATGGATGTTTTTGTACCATTTTTAGCAACAGCAGGCTCGCCTACCGGTAAGAAAGCGTGTCGGATCCACCCGTAATGGGGGCTGCTGTTGTTCCAGGTTTTTCCTTCCGGACTCTACGTCTGGTGGATAAAAGATATCTGATATGTAGACGAATCTATGAGCTTCTCTTGAGTCTCAAGGTTCAACGTTGCGGTCACGAAAACACCTACCAGGTATACCGTAAACGTAGCATCTTACAAAAACGCCTTTTCCCCCTGAAAAAGACATGTTTAAATACCATTTTTAGTATGTGCAGGCTCGCCTACAGGTAAGAAAGCGTGTTGGATCCACCCGTAATGCGGGCAGCCGTTCTTCCATGCTTTTTTCCTTTTTGAACTGAATGCCTACTCGATAAAAAATGGCTGAATTCTAGACGGATCCATAAACCCCATCCCCGTGTTATTGCATTATCCTGCAACGAAGAAAAGGACAGTACCGCATACCTAGTACTGTTCATAAACGGCGTTTTCCACGAATAAAACGGTGCTGTAGTAGCGTTATTATCATGTGCGAGCTTGCCCACCTGTTACAAACGAACGTCAGGTCCACCCGTTTTGGCGCTGCTGTTCATCCTGATCTCGATACAATACTCACAAGGTCAGGGATGGGATATAGATGACGTCGAGACGGCCCTATCAACAGCCCTCGAGTATATTTGTAAGATTGTGTTGCCAATAAAGCACCCAGGCCGTAAGTGTGACACACTGCAAACACCGGCGCAGCGTTCAATAACAAAAACCGCCTTTTCTTGTGCTGTGGGGATCATACGCAGGCGCGCATACAGCGCTTGTTCCGGTTAATACTTCGGCGATGGATCTTCCTGCGATGTTGTGCGCTCAGCCACGACCGAGTCACTGGCGCAAGCAGGAAGAAGTTGAACGTGACCTGGGGCTCGAGGAGCAGGCCGTCAGCAAGTATTCCAGGAACTTGTGCGGAGGCACGCATGACAAGAAGAAATACGATGAGGTCGTTTTGCTCCCGCGGCATCAATAATAAAAAGACACATTTACATTTTTCGTCCTGGGGAGGGTGCATTTTGTACTACCAACATATGAATGCCTTGCTTTGCTCGCACCGCAAACATGTTGTAAACAACTTTACTTTTCGACTTGATAATAGTTTTCGTGTTTCGCGGATGTCGTTGGCAATAACTAAGCATATGCCTTTTTATTTGGCTACGGAAACAAGAAGGAACGCGTGCGTCGCTAAACCCCAAAACACCTTGTCATACAATCGGAAAAGTACAGCAAGTTTTAGCCCTGGCGTCCAAATTAGCCCCTGCTCGCTCACCCGCCTAACTACCACCCACGAAAAACTTTCCATCGATTTCAAAGAACAAAACAACTTCAGATATAGTGCATGTATCCATACCACCAAAGCGCCAGCATATCCGTGCTACGAGCAAGCTCCATCTTACAACAAACACCTCCATTGAGTCCATCAGTAACTGAACATTGACACACGCTGCTTGTCCCCAATCCAAGACACATTGTGCTCAGACACAATGTACTACGGCCAATCTGGAATTAGTACTCGTAACAAAGTACAACACGTTTTCGTCTGCGCTGCAGCTCTGCTTGTGGTGCTCGAAAACGCCAGTGTGTGTGGGGGGGGGGGGGTTGGGGTGACGAGGGTAGCCTCTAACCCACCCCCCCAAAAAAAAACAAACATTTAAAACGCCTTTTGAGATTCTTCATCACTTCTGCCTAAGAAACGCCAGCACGACCTCCTTGGGACCAACCTCCGTGGGGGTCTTTGGGGCGGGGGCGGGGGGGGGGCACGAGAGTGGACCCCCCCCCATAAAAAAACATGCTCGCTCAATGAGATTCTCAACCGCTCATGCCTAAGCAACGCCAGGGGGGGGGGGGGGGGGGTAGTTGGGGGGGATGGAAGGGAGGGGTGTACTCATTTTCTGTTTGCCTCAATCATTTGACCATTGACCACTCCTCCCTTCCGAGACAGAGCACCGTTCATGCTCGTAATAAGGCCACTACCAACAACAGTTGGGCGCTCACTACGTTTCATGAGTATACTTCATAGGTACCTTTTGCTCATCCTGTCCCCTTGCTGTTTCGCCGTCTGCAGCCACCGTCTCTCTCCTACAATACAGGTCCTATTGTCGCTGCTATTTAGTGTACCCAATGTGAAGGCAACGAGGGTATGACCCCCTACCCCCCCACAAAAAACAAAGCAACAAATTCTTCATCAATTTTGTCAAAGCAACGCCAGCTCAACCTCCTTGGGAACACCCTCGGTGTGCTCGGGCGGGAGTGTTTGTGGGAGATGGGGGGGGGGGGGGAGTGGCGGGGGCGACGAGGGTGCCCCCCCCCCAAAACAAAAATTACTAGCCTAATGAGATTCCTCACTTGTGCCTAAGCAACGCCAGCACAACCTCCTTGGAAACACCCTCCATGCCGTCCCCACTAAACATCCCCATCGCGCGCTTAAAGCACGGGCCACGCTTGCATTGATCGCCGGCACCCCTGCACCCAATTCCACCAGCCGCGTTGTACTGCAAACAACTTCTCACGATGCGTGCGAGGATGTAGGGCACAGCGTCATCACCTACGCGCTCTTTCTGGCGCTCGAAAATAGCCTGCACACGGGCCGCACGGGGGTGGGAGTGGGGGTGGGGGTGGGGGTCGGGTCGGGTGGGGGAAGGTGCACTCATTATCATGCATGGCCGTAGTCGTATGACCATTTACCCTCGCATCCCTACAGTACCGGTACGGAGTGCGTCGGGTTTTCACCGACCAGGCAGACAGTGCTCGCACCAAGCGCGAAGCGCCCTGAGGTGTTGGGTGAGTCGCATGAAGGGTGAGCGGCATCCTACTAACAACCCCTCTAGAGGCGGACTTTCGTGCATATGGGTCACAGCATCAATGTATTTATTTAATTTCTGGTGTG
This sequence comes from Macrocystis pyrifera, assembly GCA_031763025.1. Classification (NCBI taxonomy): domain Eukaryota; class Phaeophyceae; order Laminariales; family Laminariaceae; genus Macrocystis; species Macrocystis pyrifera. The sequence continues at coordinate 3,307,841 of JASSKH010000021.1, read as the reverse complement.
GCCACTTCCATAGACAGCAATGAGTTTCCTCTATGATTCCCCTTGCGCGGAGTAAAGGTTGTCCCCGCACAAAAATTATCTAACTTGACCGCCAGCCGTGGTAACCGCCAAAACAAAAAAGTACCCTGGCTGTCTAGCTCACGCAGTGAGGGGCGTGTTTTACAGCGTCGCCGCCAAACGACACCAACCCAACCTATATATATATACCATGTATATATTATAGGGGGCGGGGGGGCCAAGAAACGTGGATCGAGCATGCCCATCGAATAGTTATCGTACATGTGGGAGAACAGGAAATTGAAGGCCTACACAGTTACAATGGGAGGTAGGGGGGGTTGGGGGTCACATAGTCGTGGACATTCCAATGAACTATTGTGCATCCAGGAGAACATCGTCCACGTTGCCATACTATCATATGACCCGCAGTGAGTACCGGGTACCTGGGATCGCGTTAACATGTTGATGTTGGAGTGAACCAATGTCCTGTTTCACTAGCAGGTGTTCGACACGTCAAATACCTCATAAATACATGTAAGTAGTTCAATCCTTGCGGGTACAAAACGGAGCATACTATTTACTGAAAGAAAACGTCTGCCCTCAGCAGTCGTTGTTCTATAAGGTGGCTATTTACTCGTACACGTTCATACCTCATCTACAGCAATAAAACGGCCGCGCGCTTGGTGCGATGGCAAGGAACGTTGCACTCTCGTAGTGGTAGAAATTGAACCTTATCGTGCGTGTACCAGTACGGGGGACCGTAGTAAATAGGACCAGCGGTACGCCCAAAAAACTACATATTTTCATCTTTGTACTAACAATATTTCGTCTTATTTACTATGGTCCCCCGTACTGACTCGACATCGCGGCGTACTATATGCTCGTGTCATGTGTGTACTACTGCTGTATAATACGACAGACCATCGATTCCTAATTCCTGCTTCCTGATCGACATGTACGAGAACTGATCTGTTACGGATCTTATATGGCATAGATGATGTGAGTGGCAGCTCGTTACAGGGGGGGCACGAGGCGTGCAATCTGAACGAACTATTATACTGGGGACCATAGTAAATAGGACCAGCGGTACTCATAAAAAATATATGTATTCACCTGTTTTGAATAAAAAAAATCGATCCTATTTACTATGGTCCCCCGTAAGAACACGACTACTACTGATACCAGTAAAATCTCGGTGGTTCTCATTATTTGGCAAATGAGTGGAAGCTTTCACAACTTCAATTTGGAAGTAAAAAAACTTCCAAAACTTCCATCTTGACTTCCAGATGGAAGTTTTTCACTTCCAAATGAAAGTTTTCATTTCCACATGGAAGTTGTGAAAGTCAAAATGGAAGTTTTTTACTTCCAAACGGAAGCTGTGAAAGTCAAAATGGAAGTTTTGGAAGTTTTTCACTTCCAAACGAAAGTTGTGGAAGTTTTTTACTTCCGAATAGAAGTTGTGGAAGTTTTTTACTTCCGAATAGAAGTTTTGGAAGTCGAGTGGAAACTTCCATTTAGTCCATGGAAGTTTCCATTTTGAAAGCTAGTGCAAGCCAGTGTAAGCTTCCACACCGGAAGCCAGTGGAAGCAAAGTGGACGCTTCCACTGCCATGCCCGGTAGAAGCTTCGTCCGGCTTCCACTATGCTTCCATACACCTTTTGATATACTTTCACCTATCGTCACCCACTTCCACTTCACGTCTAGAAGTTCCATTCGACTTCTACCTTCAAGGAAACTTCCATCGTCGTCCGCAGAATCTTCTGTCCACTTCCATACTCAACCGTGACTTTCACTTAAATCCATCTACTCGCATCCGGCGTCCCCGGTGGCTTGGTAGGTGGTCCGCGTGCCTGTCAAGATCAACTTCGTGGGTTCAAGTCCCACCGAGTGCATGCTCATAGGGACTTTTTCTTGCCTAAAAAATTGATAAGCGGAAAGCGCGAAAGCGTGAGTTGGCTATATTCGATGAAAATCGACGAGCAGTGGGAATGCTGAACCCGATGCGCGGCAAAAAATAAAGGCACGTACCGGGGGGGAGAAGGGACGACACCTGCGACCACGGCTTGTCCAGAAGATCGTCGCGGGTAAAACCTCCTACGAGTGGGCTGGGAAGTAAAAGTGATGGATAAAAAAAAAAAAACAAAAAAATCCGCTTCCAATCAACTTCCACAACTTTTGTTTGGCTTTTAAAACTTCCATTTCACATTTAATTTCAACGAAACTCGCATCTGAGTACGCAGAATCTTCTGACCACTCCCTCCATGTCCAAGCGCGACTTCCACCTATTTGTACATACTTCCCACGCACTTCTATTAAGCTTCCAATGGCTAAAGCTTACTTACTTATTTATCTTCCGTTCAACTTCCATTTCAATGGAAACTTCCACGCACGTCCGCAGGCGCTTCCATCCACTCCTATATTCAAGCTTACCTTCCACCTTAACCCACATACGTACATCCGCTTCCAATTATCCAACTTCCAAAGTTACATGTAACCCCTACTTACACGGAAATTCATATCAGCGTTTGTTTGCCGAAGCTTCCATAAACTCTCATATGCAAGCATAAATTCAGCATGCTTTCACGTGCTTCCACGTGCTTTCATCCACTTCCATTAAACTCCCAAGAAATCTGTTTGCCTTGCATTACCATGGAACACTCACATCTACGTTTGCAGACGCTTCTCTCCACTCCCCGGGGCCCTTATGCATGTGGGACTTTGGCCTACTTACTTCCTTTTGGAAGTGAAAATAGAAGTTTGGAAGTCAAAATGGAAGTATAGGAAGTCGTGTAAGAGCCTACCACGCGAATTCCATTCCACATTCAACTTCCAAAACCTCCATTTTGAATTCCAAACGGATTTGTTTTTCTTCCCCAAAGGGAAGTTTTTGACTTCCACATGAAAGTTTTCGACTTCCAACGGTAGTTTTCGACTTCCAAATGGAATTTTTCGACTTCCAATCACTTCCAAATAGAAGTTGTGAGAGTCCAAATGGAAGTTTTGGAAGTCAAAATGGAAGCTTCGCCAGCAATTCGAAACCTTTCTTTTTGACTTCCAAAACTTCCATTTGGAAGTTCCACAACTTCCATTTGGAAGTTCCACTACTTCCATTTGGAATTTAGATACTTCCATTTGGAAGCTTCCACCCGACTTCCATTTTGACTTCCACAACCCCCATTTTCACTTCCATAAAACCCATTTGGAAGTCAAAATGGAAGTTTTGGAAGATTTTTACTTCCAAATGGAAGTTTTGGAAGTCGAGTGGAAGCTTCCACCCATTTACCAAATAATGAAGTGGACCCTAAAATCTGCGCCGACTAAACAAAATGTATACAAATACCCCGCACAGCATCTTGCAACGGAAGGTTAGGTCTACCGGCATCAATCAAATATATGCCGCAGATCATGAACTTCTGCTGTTGCTCACCGTGCAAGGTGTTTGTACAAGCACGGTTTTCAACACGGCGATATCTTGTGTTTCAGGCCATTGGCGTACGTACGTACACGTCTCCGTTCCTGGTATAATAGACCACTACAAAAAAGCCCGGGGGAAAAGGCACATAAAACAAGGCCGATCGATATACTTTTTTCAGTCATATTTATTTTTCTCTCTGCTGCAAAAGGGAAGTATATAGTCGATTATTACCGGCGATCATAGGAAATAGGACCTATGGTGCACACAAAAACCTACATAATGACCTATTTTTTCTGACAATATTTGGTCGTATTTACTATGGACCCCGGTAATAGAACCAACACCACACAGACAGTGAGCAAATACCACTGGTGTGATCATTGTTCCGTCCCACCCCGCGGCCGAACCTACGTACGACGACGCATCGACCAAGCACCTCAATGTCTATCCCAGAGATGAATTCCGCCTGCTGGCGGCCGCAAGTGCCGGCACTCGGCCGGGAATCCTTCTTTCACTTCTGCAGCGGCGTCTCACAAAGGCAGTTGCCAGCTTGTTCCTTGGCACTTGTTCCTCCGCCATCTCCTCCTTCAGAGTGTTGGGGTCGGTATCCCAATCATCATCGGCACTCTCCTCGCTGGATGTGAGCACGCTGACCATCGCTCCGAGTATCATGTGTGCTTCTTTCGCGCCCTGCCCTTTCGCTTTGTCGATTGGGGACGACCTTGCACCCTCGTATCTGCTTCTGCTGCTGCAGGAGAGGCAACTTCACCCGAAAGAGAAGCCGGGAGACCGTCCTCGACCTTGCTGCGCTTAGACGGTGGCTGCTGTCCATCGGCCATGGTCACGAAATCTGGTGATAGGGTGGCTACTTGCTTGGTGGATTCAAAGCGCTGCGCGAGTACCAGTATCTCTCTTTTGCCACCGTGTGTTGTTTTTGTGGGTATGATGGGGACAGCGTGCATCGTGTTCGCTCTCGTAATGCTGTACGAGTACCAGGTATATCGTGCATAATCACCCACTCTATTTCCTAGTCGATTTTAACTTTTTACGTGATTTCTAGTGTGAGTAGATTTGCGATACGTATCATTTTGTTTGAGTGAATAGACCGCTCGGAATAACCACGACGTTCCTCTAAAAACCTGGGGTCGTGCTTTTCCCAGCCGAATCTGTTTCGTGAGCGTGCCACCGTGGCCTTACATAAAAACACGTTGAGCCACAAATCTCAAGGTCGAACATTGCCCAACGTGAACGTTCACAACGTCCCCGGATGGTCGAATGTTCGCGTCACAATGAACTCAGGTTCGGAAACGTACCAGGTCAAGGTGCTGTGTGTTTTTGTTGTACGGCTGTAGTATTTGACAGCACAACAAAATCGAAATCGAGTAGAGAAACAAACCACAAAATGAAAAAAACGACAAAAACAAAGCAAAATAATGAAATCCGCACAAAAATACGAAGAAACACGAAGAAAAATACAAAATTTGAATTGGTCGGGAAAAATTTCAAGTACACAAAAAAACGCAAACAATTAAATTATTGGAGAAGAAAACATAGTGCAGTGCATACGCCCACAACAACACCAACTCACGACGTGTTGTATGGTCAACAATGTAGAAGATTGAACAGAGGAAATCTGGGGTTTGTGGAGAGGTATTGAATCGTTGGCATGCTTGGACAGAGGGGATGGGCAATAGGTGCATAGAGTTCATGACGAGTGCATTGGTTGAACTATATAGGGAGCCTGGGAAGGGTTGGCACAGTGATGAAGAAGACCAGTGAGGAAAAAGACCATCTGCCGTAGTACTCTATTCGTGGGGGTACGAGCAGCGGGGGTTTGATATCCTCATAAGGGCGGTGTGTTGAAAGTAGGGAACCTCAACGGATTCGGAGTCCAATTTCGTGGGCCATGTTGAAACAGGTATTGTCAATTGTTCCGGAGTGTGGGGAACGGGGCAAAGTGATGTGGCTGATGCTTGGGGTTTCATGTGTTTGTTTGGGCCGTGCGTCGGAGATTTTTGCATACAATGATGGAAAAATCCACAAAGGTTTGTTCCGTCAGAAGCCCCGTTCATTTCCCCCCTTCTACCTTTGATGAAAACCCTCCTACGTTTCATGGATCAGGCTAGCCCGAACTCTGATGGCCCCGCTCCAATCTTTGCGAGGCTATCTAACACTCACAACCAACACCCAAACAATTGCACCGACTTGTTGCAATCTGATCCCCCCCCCTCTTGAGCGGCAGGGCGGGCGGGTGGGAAAGTCAATCAATTGTCTGGGCCCACTACTGCTGCGAGTTCTCGTTGCCGCAGCGACCGTCTAAGACTAAGCAGCTCTGGTGGCTAGACGCTTTCGACCGACGTCTGATCTCGCCTCATCTCATGATTCTGCCCAACTTCTTCGAATTCCAAAATGCCCCCACACACTCCACCTCCCTACGCGAAGTTACATTTTGTTATGGCTCAAGAATTCTGGATTATTTTTTCACATGAGGACTACCCATGTTGTCCAAACTCAGTCGAAACCCAAATATGATACGCAAATCACTCACACCGTCAGAAGCCCCGTTCTTATCTTCCTTTCTACCTTTGATGAAAACCCCCCTAAGTTTTATGGATCAGGCTAAGCCGAACTCTGATGGCCCCGCTCCAATCCCTGCGAGGCTTTTTAACACTCGCAACTGACACCCAAACAATGACACCGACTTGTTGCAACTTGATCCCCCCCCCTCTTGAGCGACAGGGCGGGCGAGTGGGAAAGTCGATCAATTGTCTGGCCCCACTACTCGTACTACTATGAACTCTCGTGGCCGCAGCAGCCGTCTAAGACCAAGCAGCCCTGGTGGCTAGACGCTTTCGACTGACGTTTGATCTCGCCTCATCTCATGATTCTGCCCAACTTCTTCGGATTTTAAAATGCCTCCACCAACTCCACCTCCCTACGGGGAGTTACAATTTGTTATGGCTGAAGAATTCGCGATTAATGCTTAACGTGAAGACTACCCTTATCGTGCAAATTCAGTCAAAACCGAAATATGATACGAACGATCACTCACACCGTCAGAAGCCCTGTTCTTATTTTCCTTTCTACCTTTTAAGGAAGCCCTCCTACGTTTCATGGATCAGGCTAACCCGAACTCTGATGGCCCTGCTCCAATCTGTGCGAGGCTATCTAACAATCACCCCATATGTCCAACCTGACCACTCCAAACGTCGGTCCATACTCTCACCGTTATTCTACGTTTTTGCGAGTGCAACAGACACGGAGTTGGCCCGTTCCCCTGCCTCCCTCATGTACGTCATAAACGCCCAAGACTTCCACCTTCCTGCGCGCTGGATTTGCAACTCCGAGATTCCTTGGGACTCAAGCTGAGTGCCCCCCCCGATTCTTCCTGAATGCAGTGCGAACTGCATGGGGTCTCTACCGCTGCTACCTACCATGAGTCCCAGCGCTGCGACCGCTTCCGTCCCAGTAAACACTTTCCATCCGACCGTGGTGCTCCTAACGGTCGAAGGCGATTCTGCTGGTAGCAAGGGGTATACGTCCAGCAGTTCGAGCAGAGTTTCGAACGCCCCCATCGGCGCCCCCCCCGACATCTTCTTTCCGAGACGTGTGCCCGTGATGGTGCACCCTGCTCTTTTTTGGTCGCACTTCGACGCAAAAACCTTCACCTGCCCTGCTGTGGCGATCGCTCTGTTCTCAAACGCCACCTGCACTCCCTTGTGAAAGAAAGAAAATCACTCCCGCGTCAGACAAAACTCGGCATGAACCTGTCCGTCTGCGTACGCCCATAACTCTGACGCTCGGCACAAAAGGAAATTCGACACGGCGAGTCCTAAGCACATCACGTATCCCCCGTCTGCTATGCTCACGACTGTCTGTCGCCCTTCTGCAAGCACTGCCCACGGCAGGGGCAACTATACTTGTTTTTTCGTTTGAGACATACTGTGCGCCCCGTATATCTCCTTCCCCACTGCGACTATCATGCAATGAGACAAGGGTAGCTCCTAGCCGGCGAACACCTCGTGGGAAAAGCTAATGGCCCCCGAGTACACCCTGACGGTCGATTGCTGGTTATTATGCACCAAGCAGCGAGACGTCATGAATTCGAGCAGTTCCGTCAGCGTTGCATTGGGATCGTCGACAGCCTGCAGCCTCGGCCCTTTCCCCTGTGCTTGTCTCTCTTTCACCCACGTGTTCCACTTCGCGAAGAAGTTTATCTGAGTACTCTTCGCGACTGAACCAAGCGCGAGCGTTTCGACCAACCTCGCCACCTCTTCCTTCTTTCCTCCGTTGTCGTCCCCTGTTCCCGTGAGGCGCGTGGGCATGTGGTATGCATACCATGTGTTGAGCGAGACATGCAACATAAAAAGCGCGCGAGTCAACCGAGTTCTACTGCTTCGTTAATCATGTTGTTCCATAGAATGTCGTCGTGTTTGGTGAGGATGTGCTTTGTCTGGAGCACAACATATAAAATCCCCGATCCCCGCCGACCAATGGGTTGTTCGTACCGCTCGCTGTAGTGGGTCAGCTCCCTGACCTTGTCTGCCAGTATCTTTCTAGACCACCGTGAAATCCCATCGGCTAAAGTGTTTTGCACGCCCGGAATATGTTTTGCAGTGTGGTTCCAACCTCCCGCGAGTTCAAGGTGCCCCAGGATTCTCATGAGTACGCACGCCCTTTTGTCTGTCGCCCCCCCGCTTCGACATGCCCATGATACGGCGGCCACGTTGTCCCTTCGCATCAAGATCGGGTCCCCTGCCGCATCCGGCCGGTCTCCCACCAATTCGAGCATGACCCACGCAGTCACAACCATTCCCAGTAAGTCTAACAGGTTCATCGTGATGGTACAGGTCTCCTGTAGATCGGCTTTCCATTAAAGTTCGGCAGTCAGCTCTATCGGCAAAACGTATCTCCAAAACACCTTCTCAGCACAGAATCCCCCCACAGCTTCGAAACGCGCGTCCGACAGGTAGTGCCTTTAGGCGGGTCGTGTTATCGCCGTGTAACAGGGCGCGCTAAGCGTCTCTCCTTCTAGTAGAAGCTCGTGATCTATCGTCCACTTCCAAAACAAGAGGTCAGCGTGAAACTCTCTGCCAAGATCTACCATGCGCTTTTAGTTTTTCCTTGCGCTCGAATCGTGTAATCCGGTCAAACGCAACACTTCCATACGAAATACCTGCCCGCTCGCACCACGTACATGAGGTTCCACAGCTTCCCGGCCACTGCTCCAGAAGCAACCTTTTTATAGCGTCAGCTTTTTAGAGACTCTCATTGTGTGCGAGTTGATAGTGAACCCCAACGCGTCAATCGTGGAGTCCCAGTCCGTACTCGTTTCCGGGGCTAAGATAGGCGTTACTCCCTCCTCCCCCGGACCAAATAAACGTACGTGTCCGAAGCAAGAGAGGCTGATGCGATCAGGGCGGGCTTGTCGTCGTCTGAATGTTCAACCCTAATTAGGAGATAGTCGTCTACATACACGGTTGTGAAAAATGAGTCACATATCTCTCCCCCGCTGGGTGCTCTAATTTTGGCGTCTGGGGGAAACGTCGTGGGTGTGCCTTCTTCCCATCGATCTACCACCTTAACGTGGGCCATCATGGGTCTTTCTTCCTCTAGTAGCTGGCTCGACTTAAGTTTGGTGTTGCAGTGCGCGTGTTCGGCCGCGGCCGATATGACACCCCAGAAACCCGGCGATCCCGACCATTCGAACGTTAAACGGAAATTAACCACAACCAGATCTCCTATGTGTAGCAAAACTTGTGTGCTTGGTCCGGATCCACCCGCACGTTCACAAAGGCATCCGACACGTCGGCCTTACTCATCAGTATCCTTTCTACTGGGAAATTGTTTCTCAGTGTCACGAGTTCGTCCAGGAATTTGGGCAGCGCGTGTGCGCACCGGCACTGGGGGACAGTGTCAGGCTCGGTGTCGCCGTTGTGTCCATCTTTCTCCCCTGGACGCTGTCGAACGATAAATCATTTTTGATCTTAACCGTGTGTGTCACTACGGCCGCCAACGGGGACACTCGTAGGTTAGGGATTTCGTGCGCAGATGACGTTTGTATCACTAAGCATTTTTAACGTCTTGCATCTTCGCCAATTTTTTTCCGGACTGCTGGCGAATGCTCGTTGACACTGGGGTGGTTTCCGTACTGTAATACGCGCTCTTGGTCTACACCCGTCGCTGCTGCGTTCACCGGTACCCCCCCCGTGACGATCGCGACAAGATCATCCACCGCCCCGACACCTTTCAGGTCTACGAAGTATCGTTTTTTATGTGTGCGGGGTCTATCGGCGGTGCGACCAGGGATTCTCCCAATGCTCGGTCTACGTCCCCCACGACTCCTTGCTCATCGCGCATCATGGTTGTGCAAATGTTAGCGAGCGAATAAAGCAGTTCTTCTCTTTCTCGTGCGTCAAGATCATCCTTTCCGAGTTTTTCTTTTTCTGCGTGCCATTGTTGTATCATGCATTCTGATCGTTTTCGACTGAGCGACTCCCCATTACGAAGCCGTGAGCGTCCTGACCCGCTACCCTCCCGCGCGTCGACCGCAACGAGCGCTGATTCAACTAACTGCTGCAAGGGTGGCTGAGCTTGCCCTTGCTCTCTCTGCCAGGCTATGTGTGACGACTGCGCTGGTGTGGGGATTTCTCTGTACTGAACGGGTGGACGGCCCTTCTGATTTTAGCCTTCTGCGGGATCGACACTATATCGATTCGCGTGAAAGTGGGGTAATCTGGCCCTCTGCTCAAGCTGTTCTGTGCTGTGGTGTGAATCTTCCGCGTAGCCGATACTGTCTCGGTTTCCGTCGCAAGGGGGTAATCTGGCCCTCTGCCCACACCAAGCCTGCTGTACTGAACCTTCCGCAACCTCGGTACTGTCCCGCTTCGCCAAGAAGTGGGGTAATCTGGCCCTCTGTTCAGGCTGAATGTCCCTTTTATCAAGTATTCCCTTCTTCTGGTTATTCGCTGATGCGTGCGCGTCTGATATGTCTCGGTGTTTTTTTCGTGGGGGTTGGGGCGTGCGGTTTTTGCAAAGCTGAGTGGAACGACTTGGCTGGCGATAAGGGTCCGTGTGCGTGCGCATCGCGGCGGGGGGTGGGAGGGTGCGTGTGTCGGTCATGCGAGGGTGGATGAGACGAGTGGGCTGGCTTTGCTGCAACCCCGAGCTCCTGTGTGAATCATTTTGTTTCTTGCCTTACGGTCTCTTGCCGAGGCGCTGTCTCAAATGATCTGCTGCTTGATTCACTGATTATGTTTCTCGGTACCTGACTCTCACCACGAAACAGGGCCGGCGACACCGACCCGTGAGTGAGTGCATGAAGAATTCCCATGGCCCTCCTGGCGTCTCCGAAAACTATCCATTCTCCGGTCACCCCTGCCCCCCCTTCGGTCGGCCCTGCCGGATGGCAGAGCCCGTATTGTCAGATGCTGCCGTTCCCCCGGTCCGCTCCACCCCCGGCGGACGCACCACCTCGGCTGCCGACCACGTAGTTTCTGCTGAACCGCGCGACGCTCGGCTGCCGTGACGCCCCCCTCCCTCCTGCTGCCGTTCTCCTGCCGGCTGCAGCGGCCGCCTGATACTGCGGCGGCTGGTGCAGCAGCGCCGGGGGCGGCGGTGGCGGTGGCGGCGGCGGCAGTGCTTGGAGCTGCAGCTGCGGCCCGGCGACCGACGGATTTTTTCCGGCGGGTAGAAGGTGGGAAAACTTGCAGTTTACCCGCGGCACGGATCGCCGCGCCATGCAAAATCGCACACGCCAGACGGAGTCCCCCGCTCCAGCATGCGAGCCTTGAACGGGGACCCGCCTCCTCCGCTGGCGCCGACCTGGCCTTGCGTTTGGGCACTCCGCTGCCCTCCCGCGTTGGGGGCTCCCTTCCTCTCGGAGCCTGATTTGTCAGGCGCCTGCGTCCAGAAACCGACGCTCCGTGAGACTGGATCCAGCGCCTTCCTCTACCAGCTCTCTAAGCCGCGTGAAAGCCGGGGCCATGGGGACGCCTGTGCCGGCCGGGGGAGCTGTGTATTTGTGCTTCCGGTGCAGGACTCCACCCTGCTTTGCGAGGTCGATCATCCCCACCTGCAGACCGACGTTCATGGCTGTGATAAGCACCTCGCGGACCTTGTCCTTGTAGTCCAGGAGTGTTTAATAGTGCCTACGCAGGTAGACCTCCACTGATTTTTGTAGCTGCTCGAGCTCCTGCCGCACTGTGCGCACCCTGTTCCTGCATACCGCCTGCGCTCCCTCCAAACCGTACTCGACAGTCGCCATGAACGCTGCAACAAACGTGGCGAAGTGTACATCGGCAGGCATGTCCACCGGCTCCTGCCCGGCTAGCAGAGGAGGGGAAAAAGCCTCAACCGCAAATTCCGACAGGGTTCGAAGCTGCTGTGTGACGGCGTCGGAGACGTAGGCCACGTCGTTAAGCGCCATGAGAAGGAGTGGACGGGTTACCACCTCTTGCATGTTGAAAACCTCCACGCGCGATGAAAAACTTAGGACCTTCCGCTGCGTGCGATAGGTCGACTGCCTGCTTTGCGGTCGCTTTGACGCCCGCGGAGATCGCAGACTGCTGGTTTGCGTCATGCGAAGCTGGCAGCAGCTGACCTCGCATGGCCCCGCCGGCCCACGAGGCCAACAGGCCGCCAGTGATAGCGCCCCCAGGGGGTTTAGCCACCTGCTGCAGTGGTTGAATTTCCTTTGGCTGCTGCTACTGCCGTTGCTCCTGCTGCTGCGGGTGAGCCTGGATGTTTTCTAGGCATGCCAACCAAGCCGCAATCGCGTGGTTGCTCGCCAACAACTGTTGTAGCACCGCCATCATGGTGGGATCGGCTACTGCTGCGTGAAGGCCCGGGCCGATGCCCACGGCTCCGCCTTGGCCGATGCCTCCAGCAAGTGCTCCGGGCCCAGGCAGGCCGGCTCCTTCCCCTTGCTCACCACCCACGTAGAGCGGGGCGTCCGCGCCTCCCACCACATCTAGCGGGGGATCCTCATCTCCTGCTGGGAGGGAAGGCTGGTCTGCCATGACGGAGAAGAAAGTCGATCAATTGTCTGGGCCCACTACCGCCACGAATTCTCGTTGCCGCAGCGACCGTCTAAGACCAAGCAGCTCTGGTGGCTAGACGCTTTCGACTGACGTCTGATCTCGCCTCATCTCACGATTCTGCACAACTTCTTCGAATTCCAAAACGCCTCCACAAACTCCACCTCCCTTTGAGAAGTCACATTTTTGGAGTGACGAGGGGAGATGTGTCCTTGTTTGTGGTACGGTTCAGTTGCAATCGCCTGAACTGTGGCGGTGTGCGGACCGGGTTGAACTTTTGTGTAGAGGATCAAAAGGGGATCAGAAGAGGTATGGAGAAGTAGTGTCACGCAAGAAAACGGTGGTTGATGCGAGTGGATTCAATTGGGACAGCAGTATACCACCGTCTATTTCATATTTGAAGGGAGAGGCCGGTGGTTTTGAGGTGATGCTCGAATTGATGATCCTGTATCCAATTGGACGTACGGAGTCCTTTGGCTGCATACGCAGACGGGAATAGATGGAGAGTGAAGACTCGTAACCAGGCCACAGCTGTGTCACTAAGAGAATCAGTGGGAAGGCAAGGTTTGGTACCGGGTGAGTATGCATTGCATTCGGGGAGGATTGGGGGAGCAACGAGACTTGCTACAGAAGGGGTGTCGACAGTGGAAATCCAGCGTCAGGGGAGGTGGAAGAGTGATGCGTTTATGATGTATGTAAGAGCGACAAGAGAGGAGGAGGAGGATAGGGTTTCAAGAGTTTTAGCTTCTAAATCAGTAGCCGGAGGGATTCAGCAAGGACAGGGAATTAAGTGGGGAGGGGGCACAGTAAGAAATAAATATTTTTGTGGCAGTGGGGATGGTATGATAGTGCATGTAGAATGGATTGGTAGCACACAGACAATGCAGATACTGTTTAAGGCTAAGGTATGGTAGGTTTAAGTACAAGTTGGCAGTCTATTGGGTGTGTGATATAGAAGCTACTGTAGTTTAAGTGTGGGTAAGATCCAGCACTTATTAATAATACTTCCATACATGAGCGAAACAAAGTAGAAGATTGAACGGAGGAAATCTGGGGTTTGTGGAGAAGTATTGAATTGTTGGCATGCTTGGACATAGGGGATGGTCAAAAGGTGCGTAGAGTTCATGACGAGTGCAGTTGGTTGAGCTGGGGAGACAGTCTGAGAAGGGTTGACACAGTGAGGAAGAAGACCATATACCGTAGTACTCTATTCGTGGGGGTACGAGCAGCGGGGGTTTGATATCCTTAGAAGGTCGGTGTGTTGAGAGAAGAGTCCGCCCGCCCTCCCTTGGGGTTAAGGTATGGTAGGTTTAAGTGCAACTTGGCAGAATATATTGAATGTGTGTTCTATAAGCTACTGTAGTATAAGTGTGGATAAGATCCAGCACTGATTAATAATAATTCTAGGGTCATGAGCTAAACAAAGTCATGTTTTTTTTCCCGCACATATACATTTTCTGGTCTCCTTCGCTGTTTTGTGACTGTTCAAAACCGACACCATGTGCGACACATGCGCTACAAGCAAAAATCGCAAAAAACGTACATTAAAATTATGCAAAACATTTGAAACTTCGGCACGTTCCACGGTCGGGGAAGAATACTGTTCTGTGCTATTGTTCATACTTTTGAAATGAATTCTGCGTCTGTTGTGCAATAAACGAAAATATGCCAAAAGTGACACAAATATTGTGATAAAATAATGCAATCGACGCATACTCACCTCTTGTACGGTGCAAACATCATGATTGCAGATACATACATACCTGGTAGACGGCAATTCGTAGTTTAAGTGCACCCATTGTCAACTTCATGCCCCTCTTCCCCATCCCTGCTCCTCAAACATGCCAACTTTTCAGTACCCCTCCAAAACCCCTAGATTTCCTTCGGTCAATATTTGACGTTGTATTTCGTCAATATATATATGTATATAACAGCACATAGAACAAACGTTATACAATTAATCGAAAAATGTGTCATACGTGTGATATTCACTTGGTTCCTATTTGCTGCACGGGTGTTACGAACACCACGACTCCGGGACGGTAAGCGTCGGAACCCACACGTGAGAGCAGCCACAGTATGGGCAAGCTTTGTGTGGGGCTTGGACAACAGGAGATAGGAAAAGAGTGACCAGAAAGGGGGGGTGAGCACAGCTCACAACCCTGACGGTGGTCCACTGACCCAGTGGATCTGAGTTTACATGGGAACACGACTCCTTTTCAGCGTGTGGACAGACAAAGAGACCATATTGGTAGTGCTCTCCGCTCTGGCGGTAGGAAACACTTCCCGTACAGGATCTTCTCGATGGGGTGACTGCCTCATCGAATATCCTGGAATGGATGACATTTAGCCGTAAATGATCTTCTCGATATTGTATAACTGCGTCGGGGATCATCGGGACAGGACGAGGGCACCTTTTGGAATTGGATCTTCTTGGTGCTGGGACAACGTCATCGAAGACCTACCCGCCGGATGCCTCTATGTGCTGGCTTGACGCCAGGCCTACGATACCTCTGGTCGGCGGGTTACCGTCGACGAGAGTCCCTGAGACGTGAGACATCCTCGACCTCGAGGACACGTCGTTGGGGGATTTCCGTACATAAGCTGCCATGTTGGTTCTGTTGGGAACCTGGCCCATTACATTACCCCCCAGTTTTAATGGCGTATGATCAGTACTCCACCAAAACTAAAAGTGAAAATGGGATACAGGTGTCCTGGATACACAACATGTAATTGACCGACTCTGGCGATACACAATCGAGAGCTCGTTTTGCGACGGATAGGATGTCTATTAAGTAACGATTGCAGGACGTGCAGTTGAACTGAATGCGACAAATACATACAACATATATCTGATTTATATTTTATTTCATGATGTCAGGATGTGACGGTGGACGTTGTATAAACGTGTTTGACTGGTTGTACTCGTAACGCTGCAACATGCGGCGGCCTGCAGGGCTCGAGATACTCGACAGTAAGAGCGTATGCATACGTATAGACATAAAGTGGTTTCGTGTAGAAGACATCCTGACGTGTGAGAGTGCTTGGCAACTGGAGTGCATCGTGGCCGACAGTGGGATGCAACGGACAAAAGCACGTATCGACGCTACAACAGAGTGCGCGATATGAGGTGACAAAAGATGGCTAACACCGAAGCGTCGTTGACACACGGATTTGAAACGACGAGACAACTGGGGACGGGACAAGTTTACGGGTGTATAAAGGTGCTCGGTATTTTAGCACTCTGTAAGCCATGGACATCTACAGTCGGCATAGTACTCGACTGAACGATAACCACCTACCGTGAAAAAAAAATACCGAAAAAAATATTACTAAATACATACTTTACTAATATGTATATTTATAGTAAGACAAACGTAGGACGGTGCAAATAAGAGTCACGGCATGCTGGTAAGTGACTCGACGACTGGCAAGGGGTACAACGGAGCACGGGGCGTGCGTCAGTGGTTGCGAGTACTGACGTTGGACAAGTATGCGCGCGCATGGACAGTCCGGACATGTGAATTTATAACTGATAGTGCTCGTTGATATTTGCGGCTACGGACGAGGCTGTCGTTTAGGGGTTGAAAATGCTGTTGGATCCTGTGACAAAAGTGCGGCACGGTATGACTCTACCATTTCCCGACACTGTGGGATGACCCTATAATGACGCCATACACCTAGCTGTGAGGGATAATCTTTCAGCTTTAGGTGATATTGGAAGTTCGCATGCGAGGCGGCTCCTACTCCACGTTCGTTTATGCCCGTCTATGCTCTCTACAGTGAAAGGTCCGATGGTAACTTTGGTCACTGAGCCATTGAGGTCGGGGACAGGGAGGGTTATTCCGAGGAACATGTCATCCATTGCATCCAGGTCGGGGACAGGGGACGTGACAGGGGGGCTGTATTTTTTCATGCGATCTAGGTGGACTGCGGCTTCCGTGGTGGCACCATGTTTGGTGACCCGGTAGATGACAGGAGATAATTCTGACTGAGCACGGGCCGTGCCGAGGACTGGATTGGGGCCGTCAGAATCATTGGTACGGGCGATGGAATAACACTTGATCGCCCGGTTAGAAAACCGGAAATGACAATTTCTCATTCTCGGTTGCTTGCTTATCCGCTCGTTCTTTGAGATTACGGCGGGCTAACTCGTACGCGAACTGCAGGTTTTCGACCGCGCGGCGTGAGTAGTCGAGTTGTGACTGTAGTTCGGTTGTGGCTGGAATGCCTAGAATGAGATCGACAGGTAGTACGGCGGCGCGCCCAAACACTTGATAATGGGGTGTTTCTTCGAGTGTGGAAGAATAGGCCGTGTTATGTGCAAGTTGCACGTATGGTAGCAATTCTGCCTAATTATCGCACGCCAGGGTGCTATACATAGCTACCTGTTATGAATCGTGCTGTGTACGCGTTCAAGAACCGAATTTCCTTGGGGGCGTGTAAGCCGCGGTAGTACGGGTTTTCTTGTATCCGAAGACTCTTTGCAACTCTTTGATAAGCTCATTTTCGAAATCCAAGCCGCGATCTGAGTGCAGGGTTTCTAGGGGTTCGAATGCAGAAAATACACGCTCGACGACGTTGCGGGCAATAGTGGCGGCCTCTTTATTTTGAGAGCTATCAAAATGACAAATCGGGCGAGAGGTGGTTGATCACCGAGAGGATATACATATCTGTTGCCTTCCGACATAGGCCTATATTCCACTTAACTTAAGTCGATTGCTACACATTGAAATGAGCGTGTGACAGGCCGATGTCCGACAGGAAATTTTGGGGGGACGTCGGGACGTTTTACGGAGTTGGCAGGATAGACAAGTTTCGACATGTTGGGGCTACATCTGTATGCATCGTAGGCCACCAAAAACGGTCACGGACCATATCATAGGTGCCTTTGAAAGCTAGATGACCGCCCGAGGTCGGGAGGTCATGACACGAGTTCATTACTAATTTCCGAAGTGACATAGGTACGACAAGTTGATCCCGAAGATCACCACGTCTTTGTAGATAACCTGTAAGGTATGAGCGGAAAAGTATGTTTTCTCGAAGGTAGAAGTGGCGCATACAGTGCTTCGTTTATTTGACGGGGACAGAGTTCTGTTGGGAACCTGGCCCACTACACGTGTTGGAGAAAATAAACTCGAACAACCGTTCCCAAAAACATCCACAAACCTAACGACACGGTCACACGTAATTCAAAGTTCACGAAGGGACGTCTCACAATCGAGGTGCATTTGTTTCGTTATGCAAGCGTTGCGGTATACGCTTTCACTGTCGCCGAAACGTGCAAAGGTTGTGGTTTCGTCACAACGTCCAGCAACGTACTCAATTGGCCACCTGTGCAGAGTACCGCTTCCTTGTTCCCGCATCAAGCCCAAGCAGCACAGCAGAGCAACAACTTCAGCAGCAGTCCACAACGCACACAACGCCGTCCACGATGTTCAAGTTGCACCCTGCCAGCCCTCCGCGGCATACGGCCGCATGACTTTGCCGGCCTTCGCGGGGGCCTGGCGTTGACACGGACTCACCATCAAATGGGCCACGCGCTTGGTTAGATAGCTTGCTGGTGTGAGTCAACCCATCTAACATGGTTTCCGCCTTGTGCTGGGGTACGATGTGTGTGAGTACGTGACGTAGACGATTATGCTTTCTTGCCAAATACGATATTTTCATTCGCCCGGGGCATCTCCGGGTTGTCCTGACCAATGAAGCTGTGTACGATCATAGTCGAAACCCAAGAAGCCAAACCCAAGCCGAAAACTTTGTGAAGATATGACCCATATGGGTCCTTATTTTGGGTCCTTATTTCGGGTCCTTATTTTGAGAAATTGATTATTTTTTGTGATCGGCAGAACAAAAATACGCCCAACCCAACCATAATCTGAACTTCGCAAACACCATAATAGTGGAAAACCGATTATGTTTTGGTTTGGTGAATAGCCAGTACAGTGGTTCTCGACCCAACCATAATACCTGGTAGGTTCGTTCGCAAACACCCTATGTGGCTATTTTTCGTCTCTGATTTACGCGCATGCCAGAAGGCCTCCGTTTATGATAATCTTTCCGACGGAAATACCTGATACACAAAAATATTAAGCGCAGACACTCTGTTGTCATTTAACCAAATCTGAAGTCAAGATCAAAGCATCTCACTGTAAATCAAACTTGACCGCACGTCCCGAGAACACTGCAGCAACTCAGTGCTCCGTGGTGACAGTTGATACTAAATAAAGTAGAACCCGTGCCAGTATTTGTTTCAAACAAATGCTCTGTCTCCCCACAGAGAGTGAGATGGCCGCCCAGGTCGTATCAGCCCAAGTACCGACAAAAACCACGGCGGCGGCACTACTTGAACCGCGCATGGTAACATTTGAAGAAATGGAGTTTTTCGCAATGCCCCATGCATTTCAACACCTGACATTTTAGAGGTAGCCTGTAGCGATTATCTGTGGTCCGCTGCTGATATGTCCGCATTTATACAAATCTCGAACCCGTCTCATCAATACGTATATTCGGATATTAAGTATGTGTCTGAACTTTGGCTTCCCATTTTACTTATTTATTTGGGATTCTTCTCCTTTTCTTTTTCTTTTTCGGTTTGGTTTCTTCGTTGCTTCTCTTTGTTTATGGTGTATTTTGGTTGCTGGCGTATGTATGTATGTTGTGTCGGCCGCACCTAGTGCGAAGGCATGGTATTGCGTAGGCTATTAAAGCATTACGTGTTATCTCTGTGTCGTAGTCTGTGACCGCAGAGCTCGTATCTTTCTAGGGTGAAGAATCAGCACGGACCCTGGGCTTGCTGGATGCCGACGAGTAGAAGAACGGTTTAATGTGAAGAACACACACACACATATTCGGATATGCCGGCGTTCCCGGTGGCTTGGTAGGTGGTCCGCGTGCCTGTCAGGATCAATTTCGTGGGTTCGAGTCTCACCGAGTGCATGCTCGTAGGGACTTTTTCTTGCGTAAGAATTGATTAGCGGAAAGCGCGAGAGCGTGAGTTAGCTACATTCGATGAAAATCGACGAGCAGTGGGAATGCTGAACCCTATGCGCGACAAAAAATAAAGGCACGTACCGGGGGGGAGAAGGGACGACACCTGTGACCATGGCTTGTCCAGAAGATGGCTGAGGGTAAAACCTCTTACGAGTTAGGCTGGAAAGTAAAAAGTGATGAAATAAATAAATAAAAGCATATTTGAAGCGGATTACGGTATTGGGACGCATCGTGCCAATATCAGCGATCCTAACAAGACGATTAGGTCTGCTGTCCGAACTAACAGCAAGACAAGTGAACCTGCACGCCACGAACTGCGTGAATCTCTTACTAACGCGACCACGTTCTCAACTGGCGAACGCGAGAAGGGGTTAGATTTATGCACAAAATACTGAAACATATTTTCTTTTTCACCCCGCGAGCTCGGTAAATGTACTATATATAGCCGAAGCGGAATTTCCACTTAAACCCGGAACACGTTCCATCAATCGAGTCCCTTACCGTGCGAACCCACGCGTCCAGGAGACCATCGATCAGTGCGTACACCAGATGGAAAAACATGGCATTATTGAGCAGCGTCCTAGTCCCTGGGGGTATGCAGTAACTGTCACGGCGAGCAGGGGACATTTCACCATTTATTTGTGAGCCCGGAGTTGTAGTACCTCGGAAGGACAGCGTAGAAGGGGGTCGACTAAACGTGCGTGGGGCTCTGGGGGAGCTGGGTACGTCGATCACTGGAAAGCACGGACTTGAACCACACGGAGAACATGTGATGAACTCGTGAATCCCTGGCACGAAACGCATGCTCTGAACGCACGGAACACTCGCCCTGAATGCTTGGAACGTTATCTGCATGCTCGTGAGTCACCCGCCTGACCTACCCCCCGGGATTTGCCATCATCTCCGGGAACCCACACAGGTCAGACCGTAGAATGAAATGCATGGTTTAATACGATGTCTCACGCAATAATAGCACAATACACAGGTGTACAAAATCGTGATGCACATAGGGTCGCTTCCCGTAATATGCTGATTCTTGTGTTGTCTGCCACATCTTCTAGGGGGCACAACATTTGTTTCGCACCAACTGTACATGTATTATACGTACTTGTATCTGGTATGTATTTCCAAATGCGTAGGAAATAGACTTTGAACTCTTCGGTCCCGACGATCATTATTTCACCTATATGGGGATCAACGTAACCTTCAATCGACCACAAAGCGGATGTCCTGTGGCAGTATATGAACGACAGCAGTTATTCCTACGATTGCCAACATGACACTAAGTTTATTATACGATCTGAAATTACCAACATAGTCGTGATCCCGGAACAACGATTCTTGAAAACGTCAACTCCTTCTGTAGCGGTATATACAGTACCAATAGTTGTCAAGTACCGGTAAGTATGAATTACAACAGTACCCAGCATAAACCTACGAATAAGAGAACCTTCTTCGAGCGCCACACTAAAACCTAAAAAGCTACACGAGTGTGAGCGGACATGTTGTCCTGGACGAACTCTGCAGAAACACCATGATATTATTTAATTTACTTACTGCCACTAAGAGCTGGGCCAGACTTCAAACGGACTTGTTTTGTCTATGCTATGTCATAACACAAAAAATAAGGGGGGGGGTTGGGTTCATAGATTACGTGGTACTCTCAGAATGGTAGCATGCCGGGGAGTGAGCACGATGTCATTCCTAGCAGGCGGCCTGGCGAGGTGAGCGCCCCCGACAATTGACCTCAGTGAAGGCGAGCACTGGTGAGCGTAGCACCTTAACAGTGGACATAAGCACTTGTCATTATGCTATCGCCAAGAGGGGAGGTGACGGTGAGCCCCTCCCTCAGGTTTGCATGCTGTGGGTTTTCTAGAGGTTTGATAGGCTTGTGTGCTGCTGAGTGTCCTGGGGTCTAGGTTCGTGGCGAGGTGAGCGCCCCCGTAGGTTGAGTTCGGTGCAGGTAAGCACTGAGGGCATAGCACCATGACAGTGAAGGTGAGCACTTGTCATTGCAGGGGCAGATGATGGTGAGCTCTCCCTTGAAACGTGTGTGTTGGGTGGGGTTTATAGATAACTTGGTACTTTTTGTATGCTAGCATGATGGGGGGTGAGCACGTTGTCATTCCTAGCAGGCGGCCTGGCGACGTGAGCGCCCCCGACAATTGACCTCAGTGAAGGTGAGCACTGATGAGTGTAGCACCTTTGACAGTGCACGTAAGCACTTGTCATTATGCTATCGCCAAGAGGGGAGGTGAAGGTGAGCCCCTCCCTCAGGTTTGCATGCTGTGGGTTTTCCAGGGGTCTGTTAGGCTTGTGTGCTGCTGAGTGCGCAGGGGTCTGGGTTTGTGGCGAGGTGAGCGCCCCCGTGGGTTGAGTTCAGTGCAGGTAAAAGCACTGAGGACATAACACCTTGACAGTGAAGGTGAGCACTTGCCATTGCAGGGGCAGATGATGGTGAGCTCTCCCCTGAGAGGTGTGTTTTGTCAGGTTTGGGGGGGGGTTCGGTTTGTGTTTACTCCGTTACATAATCGGCAATGGATACTATAGCATCGTACCACCTTCGATTTAGATGCACTCACCATGGGTACGTGTTGGGTAAATGATACTAGAGAACCGTGCCACTTTTTCGGTTTGTGTTTACTCCGTTATATAATCGGCAATGGATACTATAGCATCGTACCACCTTCAATTTAGATGCACTCACCATGGGTACATGTTGGGTAAAGGATACTAGAGAACCGTGCCACCTTTTAGAGATTGTATGCCGTCTTCATAGCAAAGGCGGGCGGTGGGTGTTTCTGCACCTACTTCGACCAAAACTGGTATTCGAGGGGTAAGATTTGAAAGTGGTTGTGGACGAACGCCGTTCAGGACTCATGACTGATCTAATACGAAAGAGTCGCACCGTGTTGATGTTGTCATTTGACGCGGTTTCCAATGTCGACTATTAATAGTAATCTTATCCGGACCGATTTGGAGTACCGTTTGAGTACGAAAGAGTCGCACCGTGTTAACGTTGTCCTTTGACGCGGTTCCCAATGTCGACTAGTCATCTTATCCGCACCGATTGGAGTACCGTTTTACAGTTTCCGCACTGGGGGGGTGTCACTACGTTTCTGTAAATATTTCCACCAAAACCGGTATGCGAGGGGTACGATTCGAAAGTGTGTGTGTGTGTTCTTCACATTAAACCGTTCTTCTACTCGTCGACATCCAGCAAGTCCAGTGTCTGTGCTAATTCTCCACCCTAGAAAGATACGAGCTCTGTGGTCACAGACTACGACACAGAGACAGCACACCGTAATGCATTAATAGTCTACGCAATACCATGCCTTCGCACTAGGTGCGGGCGACACAACATACATACATACGCCAGCAACCAAAATACACCTTAAAGAAAGAGAAGCAACGAAGAAACAAAACCGAAAAAGAAAACGAAAAGGAGAAGAATCCCAAATAAATAAATAAAATGGGAAGCCAAAGCTCAGACACATACTTGCCCCGAGCATGAGCCAAAAGGGACGTGCAAGGGGGAAGAAACGAGAAAGAAAAAGGAGACTATGCATCCCGGTGAACACCTAACTAAGTAAAAAGAGAAATAATGAGTGGGCCAAAGTACGCTCGTCACCCACCCACTATGTAGTACTTCTTTCATAAGGATAAGAAGGGGAAAATATAGGAAAAAGTTAAGCCATGGAAAAAAAATCAAAGCACCAAGCCAATACATACCGAACGGCCGCAGCAGTTGGCGGTACGAGTAGCAAAGAAAAGTATTTGGCGGTACGAGAAGTTCAAGTATTGCTACATCGAGGCCGCAGCAGTTGGCGGTACGGGTAAACATATTGAATGGTGATGTTGACGGGGAACCACGATGCTCCGGCTGATTCAATGAGAAACGTGGGTTCGAGAGAGGTGGGGACTCCTAGGTTCTTTTCATGACCTTCTGCTCGTGTTTGAAGTCGAGAATATGTTTGGTCGTCGAAAGGCATGCCTGCATTCGATGGTGGACGAGCATTCATGTAACATGCGATAAAACGAACAGACGAGCAACGAGTGTGCTTGCATGCGGATCGAGACCAAATATAACCTGAATTCGTCTACCGGCGGGCCATAACGTCTAGTTCCATTGGCGACCTGACCCAGGACTCAGAGCGGCGGTGTAGTCAGGGAGAGCAGCGTTGCGATTACTGCATTCTACTATAGGATAAGGATATATATATAGGTATATGAGTCTCAGCCACGCTCACGCCCCCCCTATGTATATCCGGCGTCCCTGGTGGCTTGGTAGGTGGTCCGCGTGCCTATCCAGATCAATTTCGTGGGTTGAAGTCTCACCTAGAATGCATGCTAGTAGGGACTTTATCTTGCATAAAAAAATGATTAGCGGAAAGCGCGGGAGCGTGAGTTGGTTACATTCGGTGAAAATCGACGAGCAGTGGGAATGCTGAACCCTATGCGCGACAAAAAATAAAAAGGCACGTACCGGGGGGGAGAAGGGACGACACCTGTGACCACGGCTTGTCCAGAAGATCGCTGAGGGTAAAACCTCCTACGAGTTAGGCTGGAAAGTAAAAGTGATGATTAAAAAAAAAAAAAAAAAAATCCTTACCCTGTACCTGGTCATATTGTGTGTATACTCTGCCTGTGGTAAAAAAGGAAGAGAGAAAAAAAGGAGATACGAACGTATATTTTAACAATAATTTTAAAATTTAATTATGTAAAATTTCATTATGTATTGCCTGCTATTCATTTATCTTTTTGTCTTTTAGTTTTTGGAAATTAGTGAGAACATTATTTCATGGACTTAGTTCTCAGTGTGTAAAACTGAGTCTCAGCTGCGGTTCCCGTTAATACAGCGATTTTTATAAGACGCCTGGTCAGCCCACGCCACATATCACCGACCGAGGTGTGAGCACTGTGACACTAGGCTGGGTCGGAGACCTTAACCAGTGCATTCCGTTCAGATTTCATGACGGTGTCGTTGGTTTAGTCGATCGATGTCTGCCGAGGATTCTCATAAAAGTTGGCTCTAGTCAATGGGAATGACTATACATTGCTCCAGTATCTGCCAGAACAGGGGTTTTACATACATTGCGCGGCGCGCAATTAAAGTCCGCGTAAGCTGTCCCGTGACGTGTAAAATTTGCCGTAATTGCAATCTTGTCTGTCTGTCTGTCTGTCTGACCGCAGCCACAAGGAAAGTCCAATCCTCGCAAAATCTGGTCCCAAACCGCTCCCGACGTTGACGTGTATACCGCGCAAATCGATAGCGGACACACTTACAAGAAGCCTGGGCCAACGTTCGGGTTCAAATGAGCCCTGCGCCTTGAGCTACGGGACTCGGCCTCACCGGGGGGACAGTCGCTTGTAGACACTCGTGCCAGAGTCGGTACGAGCAACGAAATATTTCGCAAATTGGCTACAGCGCATCGATCGCACCAAAAGTGGGATCGCCTTGCAGAAAAATGGCTCGCTCAGCGTGGTTGGCTAACGGCGTTGATGAGGTCGTTGTCCACCGCGCGCAAACGGCCGTGCAAGGTCGCTTCTGGCTGCATGGTGCAGGGTCTTGACCCATGGGGTTTGCAATATATTCTGTGACGTTTTTCGGCAGGGTCGCTTCCTGCTCTACAGTAAATCGGAGTATAATTATCAAATACCTGGTACCCGGTAGCCTGGTAGGCAACAACAGCGACAGCATCAGCAAACTACTATGACGGGGGACCATCGTAGTAGGACCAAATATTGTTAGTCAAAATAGGGAAGTATACAGGTATCTGTGTGTACCGTAGGTCCTATTTACTGCCGGTAAGTTGTCTGTACAGACGGTTTCTGCGCTGTGACGCGCATTGAGCAATGCATTTAGAACTGCCAAAACCGATGAAATCGATCCCAATCCTGTGGTGCCGGTGCAGGTGCTCGTGCCGCTGTGGTGCCCTGCCACTGGTAGCACCTCAATTGAAACGGAAGTGTTGTTCCTGTGTGCACGGGGTAGTCCCTGGTTTGTTGTGTGCCCGGAGTCTCTGCCGGCTGGCAACAGCTGTCACCTGTTCCGGTCCTGCTGGCGGGATATCTGACGTCAGGGGACATCTAGTGTACATGCCTTATCCTAGACACAGAATCTGACGACTTACTTTGGTGATCAGCTTTTCGTATCGAAAAATGGCAAGCTCTCTGAATTCAAGATGTTGTCCACGATAACAAACAGCAGCAGAACGATCGATCAGTAGGATGATGACACAACTAACTGTATAGCGTCGTTGCTTCGCGCCCGACGCGCGGTCAGCGGGCGGCGCATCTCTCCGTGCCCACACTTCAGTCGGCTGGCGCGGGTTTGGGCCTAGAGACCAAGAGACGCGCACTCGTCGTCGCGCACCGTCGGTGGATACGTACTCGTATAGACTACAGCAGCGGCACAGCAGCAGCAGCAAATAAATGGACCCTGATTTCAATTTAATCAATTCGTACTGAAAATAGAGGTACCGCCGGCACGCTCTTGCCCCCTAGAGCATGCATCCACCTCATTTCTTTGAGCCCGTCATCTATACTAGTTGGTCTTGCCCGCCACCGCGCGGGTTGCCCGTGGGCTGAGTCTCTGTCGAAATCGAGCGTCTATCGCGTATCGTCGCACCAGCTGAAATTCTACTTTTCGCCTTTATTGGTATTTTGCGATTCTCGTCGTATGTTTCGGTACTGGTCCCGACTGGCCTCTCCCGTCACTATCAACAACTCCACCTGCGACTTCACTAAAAAAGAGACAAGCAAACTGAGAACAGCGCTCGAATGCATTTCATCGAGGGCAATAACAATGTTGTTGTAAATCAGGGGAAATCACATACGCGTATTACTCTTCAACCACCTCATTGGAATAAGTGTGTGCGTATGCATGTGAACGAAGCGTTGGTGTGCGTGTGTGTGCGTGTGCATGTATGTGGATGTGCGCGTGCATGTATGTGGATGAAGCGTTGGTATGAATCATGAGTTTGACTTGAAAATAAAACTGTTGGTGAACATGCATACCTGGTATATATTTGAGATGCATACATTATTTCGATAATGCCATGGAGTATTTTTTTTTTTTTTTTTTTTTTTTTTTTTTTCATCATCACTTTTACTTTCCAGCCCACTCGTACTCGTGGGAGGTTTTACCCTCGACGATCTTCTGGACAAGCCGTGGTCACAGGTGTCGTCCCTTCTCCCCCCCGGTACGTGCCTTTAATTTTTATCGCGCATAGGGTTCAGCATTCCCACTGCTCGTCGATTTTCATCGAATGTACAGCTAACTCACGCTCTCGCGCTTTCCGCTAATCAATTTTATGCAAGAAAAAGTCCCTATGAGTATGTATGTGTACAAGCATAGCAATTGAAGCCGATAAACGAACATCCATATGAACGAAGAAGCGGGCATGCAAGCACGGCAAGGGAGACGTCCATGTAGTTGAAGTGGTATGCATCACGGGTTTGATTTAAAAAATAATTTTGTGCAAGTGGTATAAATCTCTCCGAAAGGCACAAGCAATGTAGTTGGTGAACGTCCGCATGAGAGATGCATACATTATTATCGACAATGTGATGGAGCAAGGTTGAAGCTGGTAAACGAGCATGCGATCGAAGGAAGAAGCGGTTGTGCAAGCACAGGAAGCGACACTGCCTGGTAGTTGAAGCGGTGGTATGCATCACCGGTTTGACTTGAAAATTAAGATGTACAAGTGGTATAAATCTCTCCGAACGGTACAAGCAATGTTGTTGGTGAACGTCCCATATTAGAGTTGCATACATTGTTTTCGATAATGTGATGGGAGCATGTGTACAAGCACAATTGAAGCTGGTAAACGAGCATGAGATCGAAGGAAGAAGCGGTGATGCAAACACAGCAAGCGACATTCTTTCGTAGTCCAATGGTTGGGGTATATGACTTTCACTGATCAGGCCCGGGTTCGATTCCGGCGGGGGAGCCATGTTACGGGAAGCGACCCTATGCTCATCACCCATTTTGTACACCTGTGTATTGTCCTTTTATTGCGTGAGACAACGTATTAATCCATGCATTTCATTCTACGGTCTGAACTGTGTGGGTTCCCGGAGATCATGGCAAATCGGAGGGGTAGGTCAGGCGGGTGACTCACGAGCGTGCAGATAACGTTCAAAGCATTCAGGGCGAGTGTTCCGTGCGTTCAGAGCAAGCGTTTCGTGCCAGGGATTCACAAGTTCATCACATGTTCTCAGTTTTGTTCAAGTCCGTGCTTTCCAGTGATCGAGGTACAGCGTACTGCGTACCCAGCTCCCCCAGAGCCCGGCAATTTTCTAGTAGTGGGGCCTGGGAGAGGCGAAAAAAGAGGAGAGGGAAACATTTCCAAGGCTTGCGCAGGCATTCTCGATACGGGTCGCTCAAGTTTTCGAGTTTTGTGTTGTTGCCCGTGCCATGTATGTGCTCTCTGCTGCGACGCCACCACGAGAGCGCTGTAGTTGGAACCTCGCCGTGAAAATATCCACATTCGAAAGATCTTGTGTAGAGCTACATCATAGGCATTTAAACCACCTCTATTCGTCGGAGCAGGGGGAATATTTATAAATGGCCCCAGCCATCCACGACGTTGATGCACCATTCTGATGCAATAATGTAACGACCGTTTGGTCTTCATATTTATGCCCCAACGGTCCTTACAATTCCGCCACGCTCTTCCCAAAGCCCCTCCCTCGTCTCTTCTCACGTTCGGATTTGGGGGAGTAGGCGCTCTCTCTCTACGACAATAACAAACAGCTGCTGCACAGACGCTGCAATAACAACAGCAACGACATAGCTAATCCCTGTAATCGTACGAGTTCCAACAACAGATGTATATGCCTGTCTGTCGGGGGTGTCGAGGTGGCTCTGCCTCTCGTTTATACGTTTGGATTTTTTTGTTCTCGCGCGCAACCGCTTGTCAAGCTTTGCCATCGCTCTACTGGGCATGCTGCTGCTGTGATCTGTGTCTCCGGTCTCGGGGTTGTCCGGTGGCATCACACGATTGTGGGCGGCGTGCTTGCTGCGTGTCGCAGCTGCTAGCTGCTTGCTGCGTGGTCATCAGATGCTCCCTCCACCGAGCAGAGTTTTCTATCTGTCATGAGGTGCTTCTCCTGCAGACACTGCTGCTGTGGCAGGTGTGCCGTGCTGCGATGGGCGGCGGAATTGACAAGCTAGGTTCTTCAAGTCATCATCCAATCAGCGTACGAATTCTGTCACAATTTGGTTGGTTTTAGTGTGTGTGATTGGCCTACGTCACAAAGGTTTCAGGCCCCAACACTGCGAAATTGCCTCTACCCACGCACGTTTAGTCGACCCCCTTCTATGCTATCCTTCCGAGGTACTATAACTACGGGCTCACAAATAAAATGGTGAAATGTCCCCTGCTGGCCGTGACATAACCGTAGTAGCAAATTCAGACCCCCGTTTCTGTTTTTTTTTTCACTTTTACTTCCCAGCCCACTCGTAGGAGGTTTTACCCTCGACGATCTTCTGGACAAGCCGTGGTCACAGGTGTCGTCACTTCCCCCCGGTACGTGCCTTTATTTTTTGTCGCGCATAGGGTTCAGCATTCCCACTGCTCGTCGATTTTTTATCGAATGTAGCCAACTCACGCTTTAGCGCTTTCCGCTTATCAATTTTTTATTCAAGAAAAAGTCCCTATGAGCATGCACTCGGTGGGACTTGAACTTACGAAATTGGTCTTGACAGGCACGCGGACCACCTACCAGCCACCGGGGTAGACTACAGGTCGACAGTCAATAAAAATCTGATAAAAAATCGTGGCCCATGCCAAATCTTAAAAGCCATCCTGACACGGTCGGAGGAGCACGCCATATAACCGTACGCCAACGATTCGCGCGTCTTTTTTTAGGCAGCAGCGGCAGAGCAGCAACGGTACATCGGGATGTCCGTGTGTGGAGGCAGGCGCCACCACAAGCCAAACGACGGCGCGGTCTATTGCGCCGGTAGGAGGCTGGATTCGACGACGAAGGAGGAGGGGACAGAGCGTCGACGAGCGGGGAAGAGAAGGATTGAGCTCACCCTGCGCGAGAATTTATGTTTTTTAAATCAGAACCGCAAGTGCGAGGAGCATTTCGTTTTTCGGGACGGGGGGGGAAGGGCAACCGACTTGAAGGGAGTGGCAACGAGAGCACGTGCGCAAAGGAGCGGGTGGATTGGGCTATGGCAATGAGGCGGCCATGAAGAACGGCAGCGTGACGGCACACGGAGACTCATGACTGGCGGGTACACCATCACGAGAGAAGCAGCCATCGTTTACATTTTTTCTGTTTTTTTTTTTCTCACCAGGCAGTAGTACTGTTACGGCAAGCTCCCCGGGGTGAGCTGTCAACGCTCACCTGACTCGCCTCCTCAGTTCGTACGTTGGACTCTTCGGCAGTTCCAGTGGCTACAGGGCTTCGCTCAGGCGAGAGCGAAGCAAACGATGACCAAAACCCTCGATTGCGAGCGATGCAGATACTCGATTATGCCCGTTATCACGCGTAACGATGCGTATATGCGAGCGAACAGTCGGTTTAGCCTTTAATCCTTCAATCCTTTGGTTTTCAGTCCTTTAATCCACTTTTTAGGTTTTGCACGTACTCTCTTCCTTGCCTGGGTAGCGTCTAAAGACACTCGGTGTTGGCCACAACGCGGCATGCGTTGTACACCTTGGTCAGGCGTTTGACATTCAGCAGACTGAAACTGTCTGCTAAATGAAACGCAAGTCCCACACCCACAGAGTGATCCGCCACTACTCTGCGCCCGACGACTCGTGGCTTCATGCCTCGACCCGTCGTACTTTAGATTGCTCCCACGTCCCTCCGCCGCAACACCCCCCCAAGTCTGGTGCTATCTTCGAGATCTTAAGAAAGCGCGGCCCCGGATGACGGAGCTCCTCCCCTTTCTCCCCCCCTGCCCATTCCATCCCCGCCAGACCCGCCGTTTGGACCAACGGTTTAGGCTTTCCTCCACTGTAGCTCCGGCGATTCCACTCCTCCATATGTTCTTCCAATTTCCAGCCAGACCCACCGCTTGAACGAACGGTTTAGGCTGAAGTTGTCGCCAGCTGCTCCCTCCAGTTTAAACATGACGCTTGAACTGCTATCTGGACACCCCACTCACCGCGATTAATGGCTGACGTCGTACACTTCTTCGATGAACGTTTGCCGCCTTCGAACGTCTGGAAACTCCCTGCGGACCTTGGTATCTAGCCGGTGTGTCTCGCTCGCTACTCTGGAAGCTGTTTCTCGCTCTTTCCTTATTGATATCTCCGGCGGGCGAGAACGGCAGTCTGATCCCTGGTGCAGTCCATACAAAGCGTGAAATCTATACAGCTGCCTGGAAGTGAAACCTGTACTCACCTCATCCGGAGGCTACTCCCATACTTACGTGTGTCCACCAGGAATACGTGCAGCTGCAGCTGAGTAATACTGTCGAAGATTCCAGTCAACCCAGTTAAAACGTACTTGCATACTCACGTGTTTGCGACGTCCCCCGAGAGCTTGCGATCGGTCATCGTGTACAACGGTTTCCGCCAAAGTGTATTTCTCGGCAAGTCTTCTATCCGATCCCCCGACCAGGTGCGCGAGCCATATCGACGGCATTGCCAGGTCGGAGCATTCATGAAATGTCGTGATGCCCACTGCGAAGACCGTCGTCCTCGGTTTGGCAATGCACCCGTTCACGTAAACTTTGTCAAACGCAATGACAGGCATCACAATAATCAATGGCAGGCATGACAAACGTTTAGCCTCGGCCTGATACCCATCAGTGACGGGCCTGACTAACGTAAACAGAACGCATGGTGGGTAAAGACCTGGGGTGAAACGCCGAATCCATCACTCGGAGAGTACTTCTTCGGTTCACTGAAGAGGTGAAGACTTGCAGAGTCCCGATAATGCTTTCTGTAGCCACTCTCGCATAGTTCGACAGATCCCTGCCCTCGGGTGTGGTTGACGAGACCGTAGCACACCGACACTCTTAGCGACTGGCACAGGGGGTTCACGGCTGTAAACTCCCCCCCTGCATCGCCCCGGTCCAACAATAGCGATTCCGAAACGCACATCGCTCAGTGTGAGATTTTGCCGCGAGTGCCTCCTGCGACGGCACAGGACACGTGAGAATAAGATGTGCTCGCTTCTTCCACCAAGGACAACACATACTCGAAACTATTACCTGCTTGCAGCCCCTGCTGAAGGTCTGATATGTACATCTCAGGGACCTTCCACGATTGTAGGGTGCAATAATAGTGAGTGATACTACCACTTACGTGGTCACCCATTTGCTACTCCTGCGCTTATATAAGAGCACATACTTTACGTCCTTGGCTAACGTGGGCTACTTACGCTTGCCCTGGGTCAGAAAAGTTGGGCATGCCACGCCCAGACCACCAAACGTGTTGCGAACCAAGGCGAACAACTCCGGTATCAATGGCTTCAATGTAGCTAGCTTTGAGTCCTCGTTATTAAGAGTTTGCCGGCGTATACCTTCGTGGTATTGCAAGTACCATCCATCTTCATCTTTGCCTCTTCACCTGACCCACAGGCCCGACTAAGAATATTCGTGTTTCCGTGGCAGCACTCCACCATGGAAGAACCTCTTCCATGATCTCCCTTTAACAGACGCGAATTCTGCACTGTATCGATTACTTGGGTTGATAGGGCAGAGGGTTGGCTTACGAGCCCCTCGTGCCGTCTCGTCGCCCTTGGAGATAATCCACAGCTACGGCAGTAGTGACTCGGCAACATCAAGAATGTCACAAGTTTCCGTAATTGCAGTCGTCTTAACAACCATCGAAGTTGATTGATCAGGCATGTTATGGGGGTCACAACGCGGTTAATTATCTGGTTTCGAGCGCGTTTTTACAGGTTGTATGCATGCGTAACAGTAGGCACCTGATGTGTACACAATACGTTTGCCTCTAATTCCTGTATCACTCTCTGTTGCCGGTGCAATACCTTTGTCTGCAACAAGCGCTGCAAGGATAAATCCGTCCGATGCTAGTCCCTCCGGACCTCAGTACGTTTGACCACAAGGTGCATTGTCTGGAAAAACCTCCCTGAACCTATCACCTCAAAGCAGAACACGCCAGCCTTGACCAGGTATTCGGGAGCAGGTGACGAGCTCAGGGTGACTACTACAGGTCCGTGGCCCATTCGATGAATCGCAGATCTCTTCTGCGCCGCATGCAGGAAAGTCTCTGACTTTTGAACAGCCGAGTCGACGACGGGCAACTCCCTTCCCCAGACAAACCGTCTAAATTAGTTCACCGACCTCAACAGCGCACTCACCTCCTGTGGCGCGGACGACCGCCCAGCTTTGCCTGATTGACTCTTGCCTGATTGACTCAAGGCGACCTTACACTCGATGGCACGCTCGGTGTTCGTGTGTACCTGGCGATACCCTTTCTTTGTTCTCAATCACTCGCATGTGTTGGATGTTTCTGTCTGGCCGGGACAGGTTCGTTCGTTGTGCTAGTGGCCGGTATTGAGGCACGTGCTCACCGGTACCATGCCACGCTAACCAAGGGGCTCACCTTTCCCAGTACGTTGGCCTGAGCAAGTTGAGGATAGCGTTGATCTTGTAGTGTTATGGACTTACCCCTGAATTGGCCACTCCCACTCGTGCAAATAGTTGTCGAGACACGCCGGTCCATTCTTAGCGTTGGGCGCCGTTTACCAGCCAGTTACCGTTCTCTCTGACTTCGTTGAGCGTGACTCTGTCACCTCCTTCGTAGTACCCGTGGTGGCTCTGGGGCCGGTTACCTTTAACTCCGGTTTCGTTGGGCTTGGCTCTACTTACCTTCTTCGCCATATCCGTGATAATTCCGGATCCAGTAGCCTTTGTGTCTCATTGATGACCCTCCTAGTTTGCCTCAAGAGTGGCACACAGTTTAAAAAGCCTTCTGCTTTCGCGACATTGATCACACTCCCGAATTTCTCAAGGGTTGTGGCAATCAATTAACTCATAGAGCCGCCTCCCATCATTTTCACATTATTTTCGAGCATTCGATCTTGGAGGACGGTCGCCAGGAGAATAGGAACTCCACTCTCGTCTGCTTCGCGTTTCGGAGCGATCCCTATATGCTTTTGGAGTCGATTGTTTTATTACTTCCAACGTCTTCACCTTGGGGTCGATTGTCCGCTTCCTGAATCACCCATGTACCTTGGTGTTGATTAACCTATTAACCTCTTCCTCGTAGGAGAACTCCACGACCGCTCACAGAAATCCTTACCTTGGATATCCTTCACGTAGATGCGCGTTTTCATCCTAGGTAGGAGCGACCCAACCCCGGGTTGGGTTGACCGCCCAAAGTACGGTAGTCCCCTTATCTAAGACATTCTCTGCCAAGGGTTGGGTTGACAGCAGTAATCCCCTTACCTTGGATGTGCTCTGCCCCCCCCCCCTTGGGTTGACCGCCCAAAGTACAGTAGTCCCCTTATCTAAGACATTCTCTGCCAAGGGTTGGGTGGACAGCAGTAATCCCCTTACCTTGGATGTGCTCTCCCCGC
The DNA here is from genome assembly GCA_031763025.1 of Macrocystis pyrifera. Taxonomy (NCBI): domain Eukaryota; class Phaeophyceae; order Laminariales; family Laminariaceae; genus Macrocystis; species Macrocystis pyrifera. The sequence continues at coordinate 3,273,877 of JASSKH010000021.1, read as the reverse complement.
CCCCCCTTGCGTTTCACTCGGCTGAGCGAACGCAAGACATCGAAGAATAACTTCATCCACTCTGTCCTGTGTCTATCACTGTGACACATCCACTGGATAAACGACAACTATTTTCGGTGGAACGCTAAACTGTTGCTTTGGCCGATTCCTGGTGTCGTGGATACGGTTCGGATTCTGTGTCAGGCATACATTCTGCATCCTACACTCAGTACCGTCTCGATTAGCGTATTCAACCATTTCGTTCCGGCCACATATTACCGTTGTTATACCCGGTAACGCGGTTTATTTCCTGGCTCGAAGCGCGTATCAGACGGTCTGCATAGGTGTTTAAAGACGTTCCGAATAAATATGCGCAGGTGTGTACGTAGGGGGTTTAACTTTAACATGTAGACACACTTAGATATATCCCCTTTATGTTTCGTTTTTCCTTCCGTCGTTCATCCTCCTGAAAACTGCAGCAATCAGGATACGGTGGTACGTGAGAGCGTGCTTGGAACAATTGAAAAACTCATCTGCACACCAAATCAAACACACCACCGCACAAGTGCATATTAATGGTATTAACTCTTGGATATTCGTGCATTAAGCAGAGATAGGCTCTGCAAAAACATCAATCACGTACAGAAACAATTGTTTGGTGCACACCTGAACGATAGTGCAGCATTTCTTTGTACCGTTACTTTGTATGTATGGATACCCCCAGTACTACACACTGTACTGAAAGAGGACTTGCAGTTCCTTAGTTCATCGTGGGCAACATCCAAACTGCTGTAGTGACAAGCTACGCGACCGCACCCGGATACGGTGCGCGCACGTGCGTGCTTGCTCGTCAATGTCATGCACAGAGCTGTGTCAAAATACGAACCGGCGCAATAGGCCAACCAGGTGCCCTTTATAGGTCATACAGAGCTCTTTGCGCGTCTGATATCGGAGCACCCAGGCCAAATACTCGTGGAAAAACAGATGTCAGATACATACACATTGCTACAGGGCAGGGTATCATCCTCGGCCACCCACTGCCCGCCTTTGACGACGCCCCCCAACCTCACGTCGTCTGCGCTAACGTGGCAAATCCTTTGCCGCAGCGGCGGCGCTAAACCTCACGCCTTCCAGGCCAAAATGACAGCCGTTTGCCACAGTGACGACATAACACTACCTCACGTCGGCTGGGCGAACGTGGTACAGCGTCCGGACAATAAATTAGGTGTAGCACACTGCTACGGCGCCGGGAGCTGCCTCCCACCGCCTGCCTTTGCTATGACGGTGACACACAATATCACGTCGGCTGATCAAACAAGGTATTTCCTTTGGCGCAGCGGCGGCCCAAACTTTCACGTCGCCTAGGCCAAATTGGCAGAGCCGTTTGCCACAATGACGGCATAGCACCTCACGTCGTCTGGGAATAAGTGGCACAGCCTTAGCCCTAACGACGGCACATACCCTCACGTCGTCTGAGCACAAGTGACATAGCCTTTGCCACAACGACGGCACATAACTGCTGTGGATGTATCCAAGTGATAAGTGGTACGGTGCTGTAGTATCCGATACCATGAGTAGCACAGCCTTTGCCCTGACGACGGTACATAACTGCTGTGAATGTACCTAAGTGGTAAGTGGTAAGTGGTACGGTGCTGTAGTATTCAATACCATGAGTAGCACAACCTTTGCCCTGACGACGGCACATAACCTCACGTCGTCTGAGCATAAGTGACATAGACTTTTCCTTAACCCTTATAGTACCGCAGTCCCGTTTTGGGGACAAATCACTTGGAATTAGACTGGTTTGTCCCCAAATCGGGACTGCGGTACTAAAGGGGTTAACGACGGCACACCTCACGTCGTCTGAGCGAAAATGAATGCGTCAAGTTGTAAGTGGTACGGTGCTGTCGTGTCAATTACCCGTTATGTAACCACAGTGAGTGCATTCAAGTTGTAAGTGGTATGATGCTATGATACCCATTACTGATTATGTAACGGAGTAAACACAAACCAAAACCCCCACACACCCACCAAAACTCGCGTCTCAGGGGAGAGCTCACCATCATCTGCCCCTATAACGACAAGTGCTCACCTTCACTGTCAAAATGCTACCAGGTATGCCCTTAGTGTTTACCTTCACTGAACTCAACCCTCGGGGGCGCTCACCTCGCCACAAAACCAGACCCCATGACACTCAACAGCACACAAACCTGCCGAACTCCTGGAATCCCCACATCATCCAATCCTGAGGGAAGGGCTCACCTTCACCTCCCCTCTCAGCGATAGCACAATGACAAGTGCTTACCTTCACTTGCAAGGCGCTACGCTCATCAGTGCTCACCTTCACTGAGGTCAGTCCGCGGGGGCGCTCACCTCGCCATCCTGCCCGCTAGTAATGACAAGTTCTCACTCCCCAGAATGTTATCATCCCAAGAGTACCAAGCATACTGTTATACAACCCCAACAACAGCCGTCATGCCAATATCTCAGGCATGCTATCATACCAAGAAGGCCCAGAGTACTATCCGTCATGCAACTCGAACAACATCCCACGCTTCCTTTTGTGCCAAGAATACTAAACGTACTAGCATACAACCCCTATGGTTGATACGTGCAAATCAGGCTGTGAATAACATGAACGCGTGCAAAGATGGCAACTCACTCCCGAGCAACAGGTGCAGAATACCGGTATATTGCCACCGTTGTGCTAATCTTACGCTGCTGCTGTGGTATTATCGTTGTCAGTTCGTGCAAGGTCTGTGTACTGTGTGTGTGGCTTTAGTTCATCCCTGCTCCACAGCGGAAGCCACGGACTAACAAAAGTTGTCAGATCACCGTGTATATACCTAGTGAGGACGTTTGCGTGGGTGCATACCGAGTGTGGTCCTTTCTGTATCGCTCCCTTATTTTCCATGCACCAGGGTTGTTTTTGACGGGCAAGCAAAATAACAACAATAGTGTACCACCACGAACTACAGCAATGCACGCAGAGGACTATACTCGCTTGATAATCAGCAGTATTGTGGTTGAATCGTCAACTACTAACACAACCTGTGGTGCACCTAATTCAGCCAAGCACTCTTCCTGCTACTCAGTTGTATTTCTGATGGGCTACTTTGTTTTCTTAGGTTTTCGAGGTTCCTGCGTACCAGTACTCAATTTTGTGCCAGGTCCATCGTTATCGCTACCCTTGCAGCATTGAACATTTACCGTCGCGTATGCGATAATGTATACCTCATACTCACCCAAACAAAGCAACCTATCAACCTCCCCCCCTTGTTTTGTGTGCTTATGACACCACATTGACAAAACCAGGTGCGTTGGAAGGCTGGCCCAGTTCGTAGTGGTAGTATGTAATTTATCATGATATCTTTGTACGGTCCGTCCAGCAGGGCAACATGTCCGCTCATACCTGGTACTCGTTTAGGTGTTTACTGTAGGTTTAAGTGTGGCGCTCGAAGCAGGTTTTCTTATTCGTAGGTGAATACTGCTGTACTTCATACATACCGATACTTGACTATATGCCGCTATTTATGAATAATCGTAGGCATAAACTGCTGTAGTTCATGCTGCTACAGCAGTCCTATTAATAATAAGGCGCAAGTTTGATGACTATATGGTATAGCTACATATTAACAGGGAGTTTGCCTTATTCAGGCCCCATTATCCCGGCTCCAAAGATGTGTGGTTGATTCAAGGTTATGCGATCCGAATAGAGGTGAAATATGGTTGTTAAGACCGAACAGATCAACGTAATAAAACGACTCTATTTCGTACCGGTGTGTGTGTGTTCTTCACATTAAACCGTTCTTCTACTCGTCGACATCCAGCAAGCCCAGTGTCCGTGCTGATTCTTCACCCTAGAAAGATACGAGCTCTGTGGTCACAGACTACGACACAGAGATAAAACACCGTAATGCATTAATAGCCTACGCAATACCATGCCTTCGCACTAGGTGCGACCGACACAACATACATACATACGCCAGCAACCAAAATACACCATAATGAAAGAGAAGCAACGAAAAAACCAAACCGAAAAAGAACAAGAAAAAGAAAAAGAAAAGGAGAATAATCCCAAATAAATAAATAAAATGGGAAGCCAAAGCTCAGACACATACATACTTACCCCGAGCATGAGCCAAAAAGGACGTGCAAGGGGAAAGATACGAGAAGGAAAAAGGGGACTATGTATCCCGGTGAACACTTAGCTAAGTACAAAGAGCAATAGTGAGTGGGCCAAAATACGCTCGTCACCCACCCACTACGTAGTACTTCTTTCATAAGGATAAGAAGGGAAAAAAATCAAAATGCATACCGAACGGCCGCAGCCGTTGGCGGTACGAGTAGCAAAGACAAGTCCAACCTATTAGTCGGCCTGTTACCTTGCTATCCTATCTGCGGTCTCTCTGCTACTCTCTTCTACCGCGGTTTCCCTTCTACTCCTCCTGTTCCCCCCCCTGCCCCCATACACTTGTACGGTGTTCCCTCTACCCCTCCTGCTGTTACCCCCCCCCCATTCCCTCTAACACTACCTGCAGCGGATGCACGGCGCTGTCTACTCAGCTTTGCCTCAGCCTCGTGCCACCTGCCCATGAACTGTTCAGCAGCTTCGAGGATTCCCCGGTACCACTTTCCCGTCTGTTTTGCTGCAGTGGGCCACAGTGCGGTCCCAACTCCAAAGACTAAGGGGGAGTCTTCCGTTGATCCCTCGGTGGCTTTGAACACTCTAAGGTCCTCAGCAATGGCCCTAGGCCAAGTCTTGGGCTGCCCGCCTGGTTTCGGGCTCCCCCCACCAGCGATCGTCCCGAACATCAACCGACTGGGCAATCGCCCCTCGTGTTGCCGCACCACAGCCCCCGCAAAGAAGAGTCGCCGTTTACGGATGGTCGTTTCGATACTTTCGCATCGTGTTATCTTGAACGCCTTCGCATACGAGAGGGTGGTGTGGTCGGTGCGTAGTCGGCGCTGGAAACCAATGACTCGCAGAAGGACTTCGTGGTGGGCTGATCGAAGCTTGGCGAAGTAGTCCGCATTGAGGGTCCACGTCACGCTACCGTACAGCAAGGTCTCAATCACCTCGGCCTTCAGCATCCGGACTTTCAGACTAAGCGGTGCGTTCGTCCTATCGTACAGTTCCGGACCATACCGTTTGAGGCATGCCCGCATCAGACGGATTCGTCGCTCGATTTCGAAGGAGAGGTCAGCGTTCTCGTGGATAATTCCTCCTAGGTACAAAAACTGGGTCGTCTGTTTATACTTTTGGCCTGCAGCTTCGATCGCGAGCGGTGAGGTGGTAAACGTCTGATCCGGTGTTCGTAGGAGCATCGTCTCTGTCTTCTTCTCGGATACCGTGAGACCTACTGCTTCCAAGACAGTCACGATGACTGTCATCATTCTTGCAAGGCCTTCCGCCGACTTCGAGATTATTCCTGCGTCGTCTGCATACAACATGCCCCACACGGCCCTTTGCACGCATGCCAGCGGTTCCTCTTTTCCGACAACCCTGCCCTCTTCGAGATGAACCAAATCCCTTACGATGCATTCGTCTTTGCTGAGGCGTACCAGCACGATGTGTATCGCAGCGGCGAAGAACACGTTGAACAGTAACGACGATAGTACGCAGCCTTGCCGCAGCCCCTGGGTTACATTGAACCAGTCCGAGTGTTCACCGTCATCCGCACGCACGCGAGCCCGCATGCCTTCGTGAAAATTGCGAATGATTGTGAGCATCTTGGTTGGTACACCAAGGCGTGTGAGTACCTCCCACAACAGTTCTCGGTCGACAGAGTCGTACGCTTTCTGCAAGTCGATGATGTTCGTAGAGTCCAAGCCTGGATGCCCTGACCACCACGTGGTCTGATGAGTTTCTTTACAATCGATGTATTAGAAGACAGAGGAGGGGAGAGAGAGCGGAGCCTAGCTCGTAGCTCGGAGCAGAGAACGGAGCAGAGAACGGAGTGCTCAAACTCTCCTCGTGAACACACGGCATAATTCATAATATCGCCTGCGAAGATATACGCAACCCTCTACAACTTGTAACCGTCGCTGCTGGAACGATCCAAACGAACACGCTCCCTGGCTCTTCACAGCAGTGACGAGACCGAAAAGACATTCAAGACTTGCTAGGATCTAAGAACAGCCAACGACAGTCCCGCAGGAGGAAACCCGGCCACCGGGTCAAAACCCCCTGTATAACACATATACTCCAAACCATTGCAATTGAAACAACGGCCGCATTCCAAACGATGACCATGGCCAGAAAATAAAATGCCAAGCGGTGCCCTACTCCCCCATGCCCCTCAAAGTAGCGCAGGGTTGGCGACCTGACAATTTTTTCCTCGCATCACTCAAACATGGCACTCATCGAATAATGCTCATACCCCTCACTCACCCTCCAAAGGCAGATTCAACAAGAACCTACGATGAGACTTAAAAGGGGTCGCAGCAAGGGATTTCGTCAAAATATCCGCGTGCTGCTCTTCCGAAGCTACGAACTGAATGTCGATCTTCTTAGCACGAAGTAGCTCTCTGACAATTGAAAACGCACGTCGATATGCTTACTCCGAGCAGAACTAAGAGGGTTTTCAGCCAACGCTATGGCCCCCTGGTTATCCTCGAAAACCCGGACACATGATCCGCTTAGCTCTGGACAGATAAACGACAACACCGCGCCCGTAAACAAAGCTTCCTTCACCCCTTCACCCAGGGCGACATACTCTGCTTCTGCTGTCGACAACGTAACACACCTCTGCGTACTACTTGCCCAACTGACGGCCGCACCCCCTAGGGTAATTACCGTCCCCGATACCGAGCGCCTATCGTTCGACTTATCCGCATAATCAGCATCACTATACGCAGTCAAATCCAAACCCGAGCCCCGTACAAAAGTCAATCCCATAAACCTGGTCCCGTGGAGGTAAGCCATAATCTTCAAAACTGCCTTCCAGTGCCTCTCCGTTGGGTTGTGGGAGTTTCGCGCCACAGCACGCACAGCGTTCGAGACGTCCGGCCTCGTCATGGTCGACAGCCACATCAAGCTGCCCACAGCCTCCCTGTACGGCCAGTCTCCTCCAAGTTCGCCCTCCTCTCTTGGACCTAGTTCCACACCGGGGGTCGCGGGGATATCAGAGGATGAGTTAACACCAAAACGATTCAGCATGCTCTCAATGAACGCCTTCTGCGTAATCTCCAATGTCCCCAGTTCCCAGTCGCGTTTGAAAGCACAACCAGTGTACCAAGTCAGCTCGCCAAGGTTATTCGTGGGAAATTTCATAGCTAGCGCGGCATGGAAATCTCTACATGTCTCATCCGATCCTGCGATCACGATGTCATCTACATGAACGGCCATGATCAGTTCTACCTTGCCGTCCACAGCCATGCCAAACACACACGGGTCAGACCTACACTGCTCCATTCCGTACTCTACCACGGTCTCTACCAATAATCCGGCCCACTGCCGTCCGCTCTGCTTGCTTTAGACCATACAGTGATCTGTGTAGGCGGACGATCTTTCCTGACATGTCACCACACCCACCGGGCAGTTTCATGTATATCTCGGCGTCGAGTTTCGCGCGAACAAAAGCTTGTGCGACGTCTAGATGAAAAATCTTAAAACCATGTTCATTTGCAACAGCCGCCAGAATTTTAACTGACGCTGACGAGGGAGTCGGTGCAAACGTTTGAAAATAATCTACATCCTGCACCTGGCTAAAACCCTTAGCCACAAGTCTGGTCTTTGTATTTACTATCAAGCCATCCTTATCCGTCTTGTAGGTAAACACCCACTTCGCACCTACAGGTTTCCGCCCTTTTGGCGGTGTCGCGGCTTCGTACGTACCGGTCGTTTTGTGACCGTCCAACTCAATTTTCATGGCCTCGTGCCACGCCGCTTTGTATTGAGAACGCTCTACATCTGCTACGGACTGTGGGGGCGGTTCTTCGTCTTCCGGGAAACCACTCGGCATGCACACGCTCAACTCCCCTTTGTTCTCTGCAGCAGGTCCTCCGGCCATCAAAGCCACTGCGTCCTCCGTCGTCCGAGGCGTACGATCCAGCATACTCCCAGGCTTCGTCCACGACTCGTACGCTGCCGCAAACAGCGCGTCTGCGGCTCCTTCATCCATCCTTACCTGGTGCACAGCAGGTTCACCCTCCAGGCGTTAGCTTTGACCCCGGGTCCGGCCCCGTACAGTCGGGGGGAGCCGGCCCCAGCTGCTGAGCTCGTGTGCGGTCCTCCCCGACAGGATCGCGGGGGGATCCTCACCGTTCCCTTGGACGGTGTCGGAGGCTGATGCTGCGCCCGGGTCGTTTCCGGCCCTCCCTGTTGGGACCGAGGAGGCGTCCACGGCGCCCCCTTGAGACGAACCCATCGTCTCGGGTGTTTCGGCCCTCCCTGCCGGGACCGAGGAGGCGTCCACGGCGCCCCCTTGAGACGAACGCATCGTCTCGGGTGTTTCGGCCCTCCCTGCCGGGACCGAGGAGGCGTCCTCGGCGCCCCCTTGAGACGAACCCATCGTCTCGGGTGTTTCGGCCCTCCCTTCCGGGACCGAAGAGGCGTCCACGGCGCCCCCTTGAGACGAACCCATCGTCTCGGGTGTTTCGGCCCTCCCTGCCGGGACCGAGGAGGCGTACACGGCGCCCCCTTGAGACGAACCCATCGTCTCGGGTGTTTCGGCCCTCCCTGCCGGGACCGAGGAGGCGTCCTCGGCGCCCCTTTGAGACAAATGCATCGTCTCGGGTGTTTCGGCCCTCCCTGCCGGGACCGAGGAGGCGTCCACGGCGCCCCCTTGAGACGAACGCATCGTCTCGGGTGTTTCGCCGCCGGCCTCGCCGGCGGCAGGTGCCTGCTGTGCGCGCTCCAGCATAAACGCGTCCAGGTCAAAACCCCACGTGCCGGGACCGAGGAGGCGTCCACGGCGCCCCCTTGAGACGAACCCATCGTCTCGGTGTCTAATTCCCCTACGGGAATGTACTGTGGTGGATCCGGCACGAAAGCAGACCAGAAACCAACTCCTTTGGCGTAATACCGAGCATCTCTTGTCCAGGGGTTGAACTCAGATTTTAGCCCACTAAACGATGGCACAGGAGTGTGTTTGAAGGCCAAATGGCGCGATAGAGGCAGATCAAATCCACCACCTAACTCACCGCCAGGGTATGCACCCCATCCTCCTGTCCTCCCATGCTGGTCTGGATGACCCCTCGGTGGGCCAACCTCGACAGGCAACGCAGTTCTTCCGCGTCCAGTTGCTCCCAAATCTGGCGAGGCGCACTCACGCAAATTTGTCTCATGTTCTGCTGAAATCTCTCTTACAGCAGTGGGTACCGCCCCTTGTGGGCTCTCCCCTACAGCAGCGCTACCCTCAGCGCTGCCGGACTCCGATCGACCAATGCCTGCTTCACCAGCAGCAGTAGTCTCTCGTACTTCAGCAATGGGTACTGCCCCGCTTGGGCTTTCCCCTACAGCAATGGTTCCTACCTCTGCTGGACTTTCTCCTACAGCAACGCTGCCTTCAGCGCTGCCTGGCTTCGATCGACCGTTGTTCCTCATGAACTCGGTCATCATTTCCCTCATGGCGTTCAGCATCGACGCCTCGCTGTTCTCCATCGCCAGTTCGATCTCGCGTCGAAGCGTTTCAATTTCACTTGGAGAGTCGCACTCTTCTTGAGCCGATCCCTTCGAGGGCATCGTGGGCTTCTGGTACCAGACCTCAAACGTTCAAGAGCACTAGTGTGTTCGTAGATTCAAGCCTGGATGCCCTGACCACCACGTGGTCTGATGAGTTTCTTTATAATCGTTGTATTAGAGGACAGAGGAGGGGAGAGAGAGCGGAGCCTAGCTCGTAGCTCGGAGCAGAGAACGGAGCAGAGAACGGAGTGCTCAAACTCTCCTCGTGAACACACGGCTTAATTCATAATAACGCCTGCGAAGATATACGCAACCCTCTACAACTTGTAACCGTCGCTGCTGGAACGATCCAAACGAACAGATGAAGCACATGTACAGGGGGATTTTCTTCTGCCGCCCGAGCTGCTGCAACCGGCGCACGACAAACAGCATATCGACTGTTGACCGTGCGGGGCGGAAGCCGCACTGTTCTTCAGGGAGTATATGCTCGGTCTCGCAGTAGCTGCTTAGACGGGACGTAACGATTTTCAGCAACACCTTGCCTGCGTGAGCAACAAGCGAAATACCTCTGTAGTTGTTGCAATCAGTTCTATCCTTCTTTTTATGAAGGGTTTTTATGATCACATCTTTCCATTGCTGGCGGACTTCTCCCGTTACCCAAACGTTAACAAGGATACTGTGAAAATACTGCACGAAAGCGGGGTGGTCAAGTTTCAGTACTTCGACCGGGAGACCATCTGGTCCAACGGCTTTCCAGTTTGACATACCCTTCACTGCTTCCATCATCTCGTCGATGGATGGTTCATTTCCAAGGGATAGTTTCAGCGGTCGTGGTGGCACTAGGTCGATGATCGTGGGGTCAAGTTTCAGCGATTTCGTGTTCAATAGTTTGTGGTAGTGCCCCGCCCATCTTTCACGAATTCGCGCTTGATCCCGCAACAGCGTGCCATCCTCGTCCATGATAAACCGTTCACTCCTCGCTTTCGTACCTTGCAACCCTACCGTACTCTTCAGGTGCTTGTAGAACCCTCGTTGATCGGAACTCGCGAGGAATTTCTCGGTTTCAGCGAGGTACTCTTCAAAATACGCATTGACTCCTGCGGCGACCACTTCCTGCAGATTCGCACAGGCGGATCTCAACTTCTTCCACGCTGTACTATCTCGGGGGTAGACACGCAAGAGCTGTCTCGCATCCTCCCTCGCTGTCCATGCTACTTCGAAAGTGGCCACCGTTTCGGGGGTCTCACACCAACCGTTTCGGTGGTGGCGACGTGGTGGAGGTGGCACCTCTTTCTCAACAGCATTAATGACAGTTGTGGTGAAAAACTCAACCATGCCAGACGTGTTACGAGGCTGGGTATGTTGGTTAAGAGTGGAAACGACCCTCTCGACTATTCGGTGTCGACGCTCTCCATCGGATAAGAAAAGCTGCCTGTCGAATTCTCGGCGTTTTGGGGGTTTCAGCAATCTTCGGGGTTAGACGAAAAGTGACCACTAAGTCGGGCCTTGATGTACACGATGTTATGGTCTGAATCAGCCTTACCGGGTGGTGGGGGCTGTGGGACGACTGTAACATTATGTACTCTAGGTCGGTGGACTTGACGAGTTAGGATGTAGTCGATTCGCTTACGATCATTCAGGCTGGTGCCGTTGTATGTACGCGATATTCCGCCCTTGCGCGTGCTGAAAAATGTGTGTTGGTGAGCGCTAGCTTGCAACTGGTAGCGAACGACAAAAGCCGTTTGCCGTTATCACTACGAACATCTCGTCCGCATGCTCCGAGCACCCTACATTCATCATCACCGCACCCTTCTATCCTCCCCCCAGTTCGCCCATTGGCATCTATAAGCACAAACAAACACTCTTTAGCAGGAATCTGCTCAACCAGGTCCTCCAACTTTCGCCAGAACATGCCTTTCTGCTTGGAGTCTTTGGTACAATTAGTTGGGGCGTACGCAACGACGAAATTAACCGCATCGCACCGACCGTCCAACTCAACGCGCATAGACATAAGCCGTTCGTCAATAAACTGCTGAGTGAACTTAGACGTACGGCATATTGAGTCTTTTACTGCTAAACCTACCCCATACAACCCTTGTCTCACTGCCGTTTTTTTCCTGACCTGAACAAAAAACTTGGTATCCAGCTGCACGAAATCTCGTGTTGCCGGACCGTCGGGTTTCCTGCAGACCAATGAAATCACAACCGAGTTGTCGTCCTTTCGCAAGTACGCACTCGTCATGCCCGTACCCGTTCTTCCCCTTTACGGCCAGGGTACGCACATTGTAGGTCGCTCCCACCACATGTGCCGCCTTCCGCCTCTTACGAGCCTCGCGTGGTGCTTTTTTTGCCAGCCGCCGACGAGAGGCTCGTCCCCTCCTCCTTTTTTTCTTTTTTTGTCTCTTCTTTTTCTCTATGATAATATTGGCTCTCCGCTTTGTAGCCCGGTTCGCGCCTTGGTTTCCGTTGGTTGGGTGCAGCCGTCCCAGCCAACTCCGACACCCCCATCCTTCCTGTCGCGCTTGCGTACCCACGCGGTGGCCAGCCTCTCCTCTCCCCAGGTTGCCCACGCAGCGCTCTCTGCTGTGGTGATGTACCCGTCCTGCCTCGGGGATGAACTCCTCGGCATCCGGGTTAAAAATAAAACTCATCACCACCACCCCGCGCGGTCCTTAGAGTGAACAGTTCACTCGCCAGACCGCGCGAGGTTCCCTCTCTACCCAGCCCGAGGCTCGATGCCCGTGTGGCTGCTGCTAGACCGCTGTATATCCTTGCGGGCTTCCTCGGCCGACCCCAAGGACGGGGCAGGCCGGTCCCCCGTAACGGTACGCGTTAGGAAATACGAACATACTCGGTATAATATAAACCACGTGTCGTGCCCCCCGAGGAGATGTGGCAGATGACACAAGAACCAGGAAAATAGACAGCAGTATCACAACACGCGCTATACTATACAGAGTAAGACCAAGAAAATAGTAGGTAAACCGAAGCACAACAGCCGCAGCAGTTTGTGGTACGAGTTGCATCGACAGGTTTTTTATATACTATTAATCGATCTGATACCAACATAAGTAGCTATCCTGTCTGCCGTCTCTTCCCCGTTTTCGTCAACCGTGCTCCCCCCCCCCAGAACTGATATGGGCTAGGCAGCGCAAAACAAACAAAACTGGCTCGCCGTCCATATGCTGCCTGTGGACGTGTACTATTAACATTATATATTTTTGAGGTCGCCAGACTTGCGGTTTTCGCTCACTCTTTGACCTTTCAAGATTGTTCAGCATAGACATTGAAAACACGCCCCGATTATTTGTCATCCCAGCATGGGCTATGCTCTCACCACACTTTGTATTTCGCTTACTTCATGTCCCTAATAATAGTCCTATCTCGGTGGCACAGAGGTAGTACATTGCCGTATGTACGTGCTGTACGAGGAAACCTGGTAGGAGATATGCCCGAGGGTGTAATACTACCAAACAAACAGTACGATCATATTATCAGAATGTCCAAGTATATAGTGAAATCATATCAGTACTTGGTACGTAATTACGCCTCGTCTACGGCCGGCCCCGTCCTTGGGGTGGGCCGAGGAAGCCCGCAAGGACTTACAGCGGTCTAGCAGCAGCCACACGGGCATCGAGCCTCGGGCTGGGTAGAGAGGGAACCTCGCGCGGTCTGGCGAGTGAACTGTTCACTCTAAGGACCGCGCGGGGTGGTGGTGATGAGTTTTATTTTTAACCCGGATGCCGAGGAGTTCATCCCCGAGGCAGGACGGGTACATCACCACAGCAGAGAGCGCTGCGTGGGCAACCTGGGGAGAGAGAGAGGCTGGCCACCGCGTGGGTACGCAAGCGCGACAGGAAGGATGGGGGTGTCGGAGTTGGCTGGGACGGCTGCACCCAACCAACGGAAACCAAGGCGCGAACCGGGCTACAAAGCGGAGAGCCAATATTATCATAGAGAAAAAGAAGAGACAAAAAAAGAAAAAAAGGAGGAGGGGACGAGCCTCTCGTCGGCTGGCAAAAAAAGCAGTACGCGAGGCTCGTAAGAGGCGGAAGGCGGCACTTGTGGTGGTAGCGACCTACAATGTGCGTACCCTGGCCGTAAAGGGGAAGAACGGGTACGGGCATGACGAGTGCGTACTTGCGAAAGGACGACAACTCGGTTGTGACTTCATTGGTCTGCAGGAAACCCGACGGTCCGACAACACGAGATTTCGTGCAGCTGGATACCAAGTTTTTTGTTCAGGTCAGGAAAAAAACGGCAGCGAGACAAGGGTTGTATGGGGTAGGTTTAGCAGTAAAAGACTCAATATGCCGTACGTCTAAGTTCACTCAGCAGTTTATTGACGAACGACTTATGTCTATGCGCGTTGAGTTGGACGGTCGGTGCGATGCGGTTAATTTCGTCGTTGCGTACGCCCCAACTAATTGTACCAAAGACTCCAAGCAGAAAGGCATGTTCTGGCGAAAGTTGGAGGACCTGGTTGAGCAGATTCCTGCTAAAGAGTGTTTGTTTGTGCTTATAGATGCCAATGGGCGAACTGGGGGGAGGATAGAAGGGTGCGGTGATGATGAATGTAGCGTGCTCGGAGCATGCGGACGAGATGTTCGTAGTGATAACGGCAAACGGCTTTTGTCGTTCGCTACCAGTTGCAAGCTAGCGCTCGCCAACACATTTTTCAGCACGCGCAAGGGCGGAATATCGCGTACATACAACGGCACCAGCCTGAATGATCGTAAGCGAATCGACTACATCCTAACTCGTCAAGTCCACCGACCTAGAGTACATAATGTTACAGTCGTCCCACAGCCCCCACCACCTGGTAAGGCTGATTCAGACCATAACATCGTGTACATCAAGGCCCGACTTAGTGGTCACTTTTCGTCTAACCGAATATTGCTGAAAACCCCGAAACGCCGAGAATTCGACAGGCAGCTTTTCTTATCCGATGGAGAGCGTCGACACCGAATAGTCGAGAGGGTCGTTTCCACTCTTAACCAACATACCCAGCCTCGTAACACGTCTGGCATGGTTGAGGTTTTCACCACAACTGTCATGAATGCTGTTGAGAAAGAGGTGCCACCTCCACCACGTCGCCACCACCGAAACGGTTGGTGTGAGACCCCCGAAAGGGTGGCCGCTTTCAAAGTAGCATGGGCAGCGAGGGAGGATGCGAGACAGCTCTTGCGTGTCTACCCCCGAGATAGTACAGCGTGGAAGAAGTTGAGATCCGCCTGTGCGAATCTGCAGGAAGTGGTCGCCGCAGGAGTCAACGCGTCTTTTGAAGAGTACCTCGCTGAAACCGAGAAATTCCTCGCGAGTTCCGATCAACGAGGGTTCTACAAGCACCTGAAGAGTACGGTAGGGTTGCAAGGTACGAAAGCGAGGAGTGAACAGGTTATCATGGACGAGGATGGCACGCTGTTGCGGGATCAAGCGCGAATTCGTGAAAGATGGGCGGGGCACTACCACAAACTATTGAACACGAAATCGCTGAAACTTGACCCCACGATCATCGACCTAGTGCCACCACGACCGCTGAAACTATCCCTTGAAAATGAACCACCCATCGACGAGATGATGGAAGCAGTGAAGGGTATGTCAAACTGGAAAGCCGTTGGACCAGATGGTCTCCCGGTCGAAGTACTGAAACTTGACCACCCCGCTTTCGTGCAGTATTTTCACAGTATCCTTGTTAACGTTTGGGTAACGGGAGAAGTCCCCCAGCAATGGAAAGATGCGATCATAAAAACCCTTCATAAAAAGAAGGATAGAACTGATTGCAACAACTACAGAGGTATTTCGCTTGTTGCTCACGCAGGCAAGGTGTTGCTGAAAATCGTTGCGTCCCGTCTAAGCAGCTACTGCGAGACCGAGCACATACTCCCTGAAGAACAGTGCGGCTTCCGCCCCGCACGGTCAACAGTCGATATGCTGTTTGTCGTGCGCCGGTTGCAGCAGCTCGGGCGGCAGAAGAAAATCCCCCTGTACATGTGCTTTATCGACTTGCAGAAAGCGTACGACTCTGTCGACCGAGAACTGTTGTGGGGGAGGTACTCACACGCCTTGGTGTACCAACCAAGATGCTCACAATCATTCGCAATTTTCACGAAGGCATGCGGGCTCGCGTGCGTGCGGATGACGGTGAACACTCGGACTGGTTCAATGTAACCCAGGGGCTGCGGCAAGGCTGCGTACTATCGCCGTTACTGTTCAACGTGTTCTTCGCCGCTGCGATACACATCGTGCTGGTACGCCTCAGCAAAGACGAATGCATCGTAAGGGATTTGGTTCATCTCGAAGAGGGCAGGGTTGTCGGAAAAGAGGAACCGCTGGCATGCGTGCAAAGGGCTGTGTGGGGCATGTTGTATGCAGACGATGCAGGAATAATCTCGAAGTCGGCGGAAGGCCTTGCAAGAATGATGACAGTCATCGTGACTGTCTTGGAAGCAGTAGGTCTCACGGTATCCGAGAAGAAGACAGAGACGATGCTCCTACGAACACCGGATCAGACGTTTACCACCTCACCGCTCGCGATCGAAGCTGCAGGCCAAAAGTATAAACAGACGACCCAGTTTTTGTACCTAGGAGGAATTATCCACGAGAGCGCTGACCTCTCCTTCGAAATCGAGCGACGAATCCGTCTGATGCGGGCATGCCTCAAACGGTATAGTCCGGAACTGTACGATAGGACGAACGCACCGCTTAGTCTGAAAGTCCGGATGCTGAAGGCCGAGGTGATTGAGACCTTGCTGTACGGTAGCGTGACGTGGACCCTCAATGCGGACTACTTCGCCAAGCTTCGATCAGCCCACCACGAAGTCCTTCTGCGAGTCATTGGTTTCCAGCGCCGACTACGCACCGACCACACCACCCTCTCGTATGCGAAGGCGTTCAAGATTACACGATGCGAAAGTATCGAAACGACCATCCGTAAACGGCGACTCTTCTTTGCGGGGGCTGTGGTGCGGCAACACGAGGGGCGATTGCCCAGTCGGTTGATGTTCGGGACGATCGCTGGTGGGGGGAGCCCGAAACCAGGCGGGCAGCCCAAGACTTGGCCTAGGGCCATTGCTGAGGACCTTAGAGTGTTCAAAGCCACCGAGGGATCAACGGAAGACTCCCCCTTAGTCTTTGGAGTTAGGACCGCACTGTGGCCCACTGCAGCAAAACAGACGGGAAAGTGGTACCGGGGAATCCTCGAAGCAGCTGAACAGTTCATGGGCAGGTGGCACGAGGCTGAGGCAAAGCTGAGTAGACAGCGCCGTGCATCCGTTGCAGGTAGTGTTAGAGGGAATGGGGGGAGGGGTAACAGCAGGAGGGGTAGAGGGAACACCGTACAAGTGTATGGGGGCAGGGGGGGGAACAGGAGGAGTAGAAGGGAAACCGCGGTAGAAGAGAGTAGCAGAGAGACCGCAGATAGGGTAGCAAGGTATCAGGCCGACTAATAGGTAGGACTTTTCTTTGCTACTCGTACCGCCAACTGCTGCGGCCGTTCGGTATGCATTTTGATTTTTTTCCCTTCTTATCCTTATGAAAGAAGTACTACATAGTGGGTGGGTGACGAGCGTATTTTGGCCCACTCACTATTGCTCTTTTTACTTAGTTAAGTGTTCACCGGGATGCATAGTCCCCTTTTTCCTTCTCGTATCTTTCCCTTTGCACGTCCCTTTTGGCTCATGCTCGGGGTAAGTATGTATGTGTCTGAGCTTTGGCTTCCCATTTTATTTATTTATTTGGGATTCTTCTCCTTTTCTCTTTCTTTGTCTTTTTCTTGTTCTTTTTCGGTTTGGTTTTTTCGTTGCTTCTCTTTCTTTATGGTGTATTTTGGTTGCTGGCGTATGTATGTATGTTGTGTCGGCCGCACCTAGTGCGAAGGCATGGTATTACGTAGGCTATTAATGCATTACGGTGTGTTATCTCTGTGTCGTAGTCTGTGACCACAGAGCTCGTATCTTTCTAGGGTGAAGAATCAGCACGGACACTGGGCTTGCTGGATGTCGACGAGTAGAAGAACGGTTTAATGTGAAGAAGACACACATTCACCCCGACGAAAACCCACATTTTCTTTTAGAATATTATTACAATCATGGACATTCACATTCATTGGTTATTACTCACGGGATCTTCCACACCTTGTCGTTCATATGTAAAAAGAACGACGACTCATTTTTCGCAGGTGATCATATCACTGCAGGTCGCCAGTTTGCGATTTTTTCCATCATCAGACATAAACCTCCTACTCCTTATTAGTGTTGATACTAGAACTACTAATATAATTGCAGCAGTGCCTGGAGATACGAGTGTTTGTGGCACTGCTCGATGCCTTGGATACTACTTTGACCAGTACCAGTTGAATGCTCCTGACAATGCAGGGAGCCAGCGCAGACACGTTTTGCTTGCCTTGCCAGGACTTCACATGAGTTTGATGGCACCGCCCTACTGTTGACAGGACAAACGCACCTATGCAGCCCACCGCAGGTAGTACTCGAGCTAGCTGAAGCAGACCCAATACATCACAACTCAGATTCCATGCATAGTTTTGGGCGTTGGTGTGTGTCAGCCTACCTCCCCCTTCTGTATGCTCGAGACCGACAGCATGTATCACGTCAGCATTTATTTTATCTACTGTACGTGCCTATCAGCACCAGGGAAACGATTCCAAGGTTATGTTAAAACTGGTCACACCCAGTCGGCTTTTCGATGCTTTCCGTCTGCTCGTATGGACGTAAACACGATCGTAAACAACCGCTCGTTCCAAGCTCCTGCCGATAGTCACAAGCTACCTGGAAAA
The DNA here is from genome assembly GCA_031763025.1 of Macrocystis pyrifera. Lineage (NCBI taxonomy): Eukaryota > Phaeophyceae > Laminariales > Laminariaceae > Macrocystis > Macrocystis pyrifera. The sequence goes on along the minus strand of JASSKH010000021.1, from coordinate 3,255,476 downwards.
CACAGGTAACCTGCAAGCCAGTGTGATATTGATACGGGCTCACTTGCTATGCCGAGCGATACCCAGCTTATGACGAAGGACAGCGTATTATCATATTTCGGTGTACGCGACAACGACAGCTGCAGTATGTATACAGCAGTACTATACCCAGCTTATGACGAAGGACAGCGGATTATCATATTTCGGTGTACGCGACAACGACAGCTGCAGTATGTATACAGCAGTACATGTACTACTGCTGTAAAAGTACCGTGGGTCGCTCATTTGTTCTCCAGTATATAAATAGATATAAGTTCACTATCACCGCAGTACGTCCTATATTGTTGTTGGTATAAAATCCGTCAATCAATCGCACACGATATCTCATCCCATATTACTGCTGGTATCTCCCCTTAATACGGCAGATTTGGTCCGTTCACGTGGAATAATTCAATGCCATTTCATCGCCGGTTAGGTGCTCCATAGATGCGAATGGCAGCGCCACACGGCAGGCAGTCCAACTACGGCTGTCTGTCTGGCTTCGTTCGTGCCGCCTAACCATTTCCTGTCCGTATATGCACCTCTTACAACACCGTCTATGACCCATCCACGATGAGCTTATTTTTCAATTTCACTTGTGTTTGTTCCACGTAGTAGGTTTTCATTTTTATACGACATAATAGTATACGGCGTCCCCGGTGGCTTGGTAGGTGGTCCGCGTGCCTGTCAAGATCAATTTCGTGGGTTCAAGTCCCACCGAGTGCATGCTCATAGGGACTTTTTCTTGCATAAAAAATTGATAAGCGGAAAGCGCGAAAGCGTGAGTTGGCTACATTCGATGAAAATCGACGAGCAGTGGGAATGCTGGACCCTATGCGCGACAAAAAATAAAGGCACGTACCGGGGGGGAGAAGGGACGACACCTGTGACCACGGCTTGTCCAGAAGATCGTCGAGGGTAAAACCTATTACAAGTGGGGTGGGAAGTAAAAGTGATGAATCAAAAAAAAAAAAAAAAAAAAAAAAAAAAAACAGCTGTAGGTCGTCACTACGTGGATGTGATCAGTAGCATGGCCCAAGTAGTATAACAAAAGCTCCGTGCCGGCTCGTTAGTGCTCACCGTCACCCTGAGCACTACCCCCGAGATGCGCTCACCCCGCGACTCGTCTATTGCCACAGTGGCTGTCGGGCGCTCACCTTCGCCTTCCAGCTGCGTACGACGACATACAAATGTTCATCAGATTCCACCAGTTCGCCAGGCCCAAGCTTTACCGAACCAATCGCTTTATCAGATTCCATCAAGTCCGCAAAACATTCATTGCAGAACAGCATCAGATTCCATCAGTTCGCCGAACCCCCCAATTTTTTTATTGCGGACACCAGCCCTCGAGCAGGTGCTCCTGTGACTTGCTCTCTCCGACCTGCATGGTGCTCGTAACCCTATCACCACTTCCTGACCCTGCCTGGGTCGATCTCCGGGTTCATCATGTTAGGGCAAGCTCCCCGGGGTGAGCTGTCAACGCTCACCTGACTCGCCTCCTCAGTTCGTACGTTGGACCCTTCGGCAGTTCCAGTGGCTTCAGGGCTTCGCTCAGGCGAGAGCGAAGCAAACGATGACAAAAAAACTCGATTGCGAGCGATGCAGATACTCGATTATGCCCGTTATCACGCGTAATGATGCGTATATGCGAGCGAACAGTCGGTTTAGCCTTTAATCCTTTAATCCTCTAGTTTTTAGTCCTTTAATCCACTTTTTAGGTTTTGCACTTGTTCTCTTCCTTGCCTGGGTAGCGTCTAAAGACACTCGGTGTTGGCCACCACGCGGCATGCGTTGTACACCTTGGTCAGGCGTTTGACGTTCAGCAGACTGAAGCTGTCTGCTAAATGAAACGCAAGTCCCACACCCATAGAGTGATCCGCCACTACTCTGCGCCCGACGACTCGTGGCTGCATGCCTCGACCCGTCGTACTTTAGATTGCTCCCACGTCCCTCCGCGGCAACACAACATGTAAATCCTCTTGTCGTAACACTACAAGTAGTACCGCTGTGGTGGTATATTACTCCAAACACAGAATTTCCAAAAATAAATTAAACTCTACATAAAACAAACAGCTGCCTCCCTGCTGTGAAATCCGAAAAAATCCAAAATCAGTGTCGAAAAACTTAAACTCGAGTCCAAAAAAAACAAACAATCTACGTCGAAAAACTTACACTCAAGTCCAAGAAAATAAAAATCAATGTTGAAAAGAAAAATTCCAAAAGAATATAAATTCGGTGTCGAAAAGCCCACATACAAATCCGTAAAATTAACATCAATGTTGAAAAAAAAATTCTAAAAAATAAAAATTCGGTGTCGCCAGCATAAACTTACCACATGTTCATTGCTAGACTACGATGAAACTCAAAAGGCTCCCGCGGTAACGCTTTGGTTAAGAAATCCGCATGCTGGTAAGGGGATGGTACGTGGATGATCGATATCTCTTTCCTTCCTACCAATTCCCTAAGGAAATGGTGCCGTACGTCAATGTGCTTAGAGTTGGAGTTGGTGATGGGATTCTGCGCAAGCTGCACCGCACACTGGTTCTCAACACCGGTATGCAGGTCACGCCGACATCAGGCAACATGAAACGCCAAACCTGTCTCAAAAACAACACTACGTCTGCAAGCGCCACGTACTCTGCCTCCGTCGTAGAGAGTGTGACGCATTTCTGTGTCCTAGAAAACCAAGACACACAAGCACCCCCACACATCACTAACCCCCCTGAAACTGATCTCCGGTCAGCTGCCACACTTGCGAAGTCTGCGTCAGCAAATACCTGCAAGCTCAGGCCCCCTACCGTGCCTTTCTGGAAGGTAAGCCCAAAGGAACTAGTCCGTCTCACATACCCTAAAATACCAAGTGCTGCCCTCCAATGAACTAACTTAGGCGCAGCGCAGCAGCGCAGTACCTAGCCACCGCTCTTACCGCGTTTGAGATATCTGGCCGAGTCTGGGTTGGAAGCCACATTAGTGAACCTACCCACTCACGAAATGGCCATTTCCCTGGCGCTTCATTCTTGTCAAATTCCCCAAGTCTCGCGCCAACAGAAAGCGGAACACTCTTCCCAAACTCTATCCCGTACTCGTCTGCCAACTGTTCAGCGAATGTTTGCTGGGATATCTTCAAAATGCCCTTGTCCCTATCCCTCTCATAAAAACACTCCGAATACCATCGCAACTCTCCCGGGTTCTTAACCGGAACCATCTGGTCCAATTCCTTTCCAAACTGGTCACACTTGGCTTTCTCCCCTACCGCAAATATGTCATCCACGTGTACCATGTAGCCAAAAGATACCAAGCCGTGGAGGTTTCAGTGTAATCGCATGTGTGAGTGGAGCAGTGGCCGGGGATCCTGTGTGATGTCCCCTAGCCACCTGGCTCGTGGTCCGATGAGGATCACTCCGTGATAATACAAGCTCTAAGAACAAGACTTACTGAGTGCGAGGCCAGCGAGACTGGTGGAGTCCCTCGCTGGAAGCCCTCTTGCTGATATCATCTGGCAGAGGCCATAATATCTAGATATTCGCGGAACTTCTGTTGGAGGAGTTTTCGGCTGCGGAGTATTGGGTCACAGCTGGGAAGGCAGTTGGCCCGTTGGACGGATCGAAACGGCTTGAAGCGCACAGCAGGGGAGGACGCTCCGGGAGCTGGAGGACGCACAGGTCAGGCGGCAGTTTCTCCGTTATTACAGTAGAGTCCAGGTGGACTGCTGTGGATTATGGCGCACACGGCAAGCACGCCGCTGGTGGTAGGGGAGTCTCTGACTCCACCGAAATACGGAGAGGTGTGGACCGAGCAGGCCTCTCGTGTTTTTTACGCAGCGTACCTCGATTATGAGGAACGGCTGCAGCTCGCCAACGCTCAGGGGGTGGTTCAGCACTCCAAAGTGAGCATGGGCCAGCTTATCCCCAATTACATTCATCGGTGTTTTGAGGGATTTTACAAGCATCAGACTACGATGACCGCCTCGGAGTTGTTGGACGCTGTTAGGCAGCACGCCGGTTACACAACCACCAGCAACAGATTTGACACCTCGCGGGCGGCAGCGGACTTGCGTCGCGTTCTCTCAATGAGGCGCGATGAAAAGCAGGGCGGTGAAACATCCGTCAAAGACCGCGCGATGATGGTAAACTCCGCTATGGAAAAGTATTTTGCGGAGAATCACGCGGTGCATGCCATGTACCGCGCGCAGGACCGTTCGTGGTTGCCCGGACCGGCGGAATTTGTGAGCATGGCGTTGGTGGATGGCTTATGGCCGTCCGAGTTCAAAAAGTACGTAAAAGGTCAGCTAACGTACGCTGCAGGGTGGAAGAAGGACCCGGCATTGGTCATGGACCAAATTTTTTCTGCTGCAGAACAGTGGAAATTCATCGAGGCGTATGGTCGGAAAGATGCTGCAGGGGCAGCTGAACCGCGACGCCAACAGCAGCAGAAACCGAAACAGCAGCAGTCCGCGAAAAAGTCGTTTGTTCGCGTCTGTTTCGAGTGTGGTGATCCCAACCATTATGTTTCTGATTGCCCAAAAGCTCGCGGTGGCGGCACAGCTCCCAGCAGTGGTGGGCGCGGGTCGTCAGGGTATCGCGGGGGCCGCAATGGCGGCCGGGGCAGATTCAACCATGGACGCGGGCGCGGTGGCCGTGGTGGCAATCAATTGACAGCGGGCGGTGGAACTTCTGCTGTTGCTTCTTCAACTTCTGGTGCGCCAGCGGCAGGAGCCGCTGGGTCGGGATCTGGTTCGTCTGTTGCCGGCCGAGCTGTATACGTTGGAGGAGCTGGAACATCGGTGGGTGCTGCTGGAGCGAGAACTTCGCCATCCACCGAGCGGGCGGAGTCAGTGTCTGGTGCTGCTGCAGGGGCGGTAGCGCCGGAACCGTCTGTATATTCGACGTCTTGGTCGGGGTGGACCGCCGATTCTATTTCTTCGGCGCCGGCTGTAGGAGGGCAGCCATGGCGTCAGGTGACTCTTGGTACCGACCAGAGTTCAACGGCAGGTGAAGTGCCTGTCGATCGCAGCGCTGAGTGTTTACGCGCTGATCTCTCTTTGCCAGGGTCGGTTGGTTCGCTGATGGCGCGTGTGATCCTTGATTCGGGGTCGGCGCTCACGTCCATCGGTGTCGGCTTACTTCAGCAGCTGTCTTCGCATTTCGGCGGCGCCGATCTGCAAATTCCGTTCGAAAATGGCCCGCAGCAGGCGAAAACCGCTACGGGTGTTTCAGTGATGGTCACGCACAAAACGGTGCCGATTGCCGTGAGTGTACGGACGCCGTGGGGAGCGGTGAAATTGGAGCCCATCACTTTCGCGGTCATGCCTGGTACAGATAACGTCGTTCTGTTTGGCATGGCTACCATGAAAGCTCTTGGCATCGACGTCTACCGTGAAGCTCTGGAGAAGCTTCGCCCTCGCGCAGTGCCGGTATCGACCGGTGTGGAGACTCCGAGTTACCTTGCGGCGCGCAGAGTGACGGTTTCCGTGCGTGCTTTTCAGACCGAGGCTACGGTGGATGCTCCGGAGGACAAGGCGGTGGAACATTTGGTCGACCGGGGGCCAGACATGTTCATGGATCCGGAGGAGGAGCGGACGGCCCGAGAACGGGCGTTGGAGGACAGCGTGCAGCAGGCAGAGCAGAGTGGATTAAGCGTCGGCGGAGCAACCCGTTTGCGCGAAATTTTGGCTCGTCGCGTGGGTGCTTTTCGCCGTGCGCTGTGTGGTGATCCGCCAGCGCAAGTGGAGCCGATGCGAGTGCAGCTGAAGCAACAGGCGAAGCCTGTCAAGGCAACGCCACGTCGGTACGAACCGACGAAAAGGGACTGGCTCTCGAAGTGCATTGCTGCTTTGGTGTTTTTTGGCTTTGTCTACCACAACATCCAGGCGGTGTGGGCGAGTCCGGCGATGGCGGTGCCCAAGAAGGACTCTTTCCGTTTGGTGAGCGACTACTCGGCGGTGAACGCACAGGTGGAGAAGTCCCCGGGCGTCATGCCCAACCATGAAGACATGGGAGATCTGCTGGGGGCGCGTTTCTTCGGCAAGCTGGACCTACTTCAAGGTACTGGCAGATGCCTTTGGCTCCGGAGGCGCAAGACGTCTTCACCATGGCGACAAGCGACGGTTTGTTCACGCCTACCCGTGTTCCCCAAGGTGTTTTGAATGCGACTTCTTATTTCCAAGGTGTCATGACTGAAGTGTTGCGTGGTTTGGATTGCAAAGTTTGGGTCGATGACGTTTTCTTTTTCGCAGACACCGAAGAAGCTCTTCTGCAGCTGCTTGATGACATTCTTGAACGCCTGGAGAATGTTGGACTGTTTGTCGCCGCCCACAAGTGTACCTTCTTCTCTCGTGAACTGGTCTGGTGTGGTAAGGTGTATTCCAATGGTGTCGTGTCCCATGACCCCGCTCGAGTGCAAGGTTTAAGTGAAATGCGTCGTCCCGAAAACGCTGGAGAACTAATGCAATTCTTGCAGGCTGTCAACTGGTTGCGTACATCGTTACCACGTTTAGCGGAAACGGTAGCACCGTTACGTGATTTTTTGGAGGAGCTCCTTGTTGGGGCTACACGTCGGACTAAGCGAGTGGCGCGCAATCGTGTCATCAAGGATACCGCGTGGACGGAGGATCGGGTGCGGGCGTGGAATGCCGCACGGGGTTTGGTGGCGCAAGCAGTGCCGCTTCATCATCCTCGTCCCGGGTGCGTTGTTTTGATGTTTCCTGACGCTTCTGATTTCCATTGGGGTAGTTTTCTCACCCAAGTGCCTGAACACGAATTTCGCAGTGGATTGGCGTTGGAAAGCATGTCTCACGAGCCTCTCGGATTTCTGAGTGGTTCGTTCACAGGTTCGCAGTTGCGCTGGGCGACTGTCGACAAAGAAGGTTTTGCGATCGTTAATACGTTCCGGAGGCTCGAATACCTGCTTTGGGGTGGTGTTCATATCTTTACTGATCATCGAAACTTGCAGTACATTTTCAATCCGGAGAAGTGTGTCACGACGGTCACAAAGACCATGGCACAACGCCTAGAGAATTGGAAGGGTGTTTTAGGACAATACCGCTATGCAATCGAACACATCCCTGGCGATCGAAACTGTTGGGGGGATCTGTTGTCTCGTTGGGTCAAAGTTCCTACGGTGCCTGTTCGTTCGGTTGCCGTGCACAGCCCATGTAATGCTGACGATTCGCTTCCCGCATTGGATGTGATTCGTGCCTCGCAACAAAGGTCTGTCGCTCGTATCGGCGTTGGTGTTCATGAATTTTCGACAACCTTCGGTCAAGCTACCTTGGCCGATGATGGTTTGTTTCGTGTGCGTGTTGGGGTGCGTGACGTCTTGTGGATTCCGCCGGATGATCTTGCTCTTCAAACTCGTTTGATGGTGTGCGCGCACATGCGCTCGGCTGGTCACCGTGGTGTGGCGCCGACTTTGTTTCGCCTGAAGGAATATTGTGTTTGGCCTCACATGGATTCTCAGGTTCGCGAATTCGTTCGCCAGTGTTTGCACTGTGTAGACACGCGTGCAGGTGCACTCATTCCTCGTCCCTACGGAGACACGGTGCATGGTACCGCTCCGGGAGAAGTGGTGCACTTTGATTTTTTGTATGTTGGCCACAGCGGGCCCGAAGGTAGCGATGGCCTGCCTGATGAGGATGGTTTCCGATATGTTTTGGTCATCATGGATGATTTGTCCAACTACGTGGCGTTGGAACCGGCCGAGGCTTGTACAGCCGAGGTCACAGCGAAGCATTTGCTAGCCTGGTGTAAGACTTTGGGGGTGCCGCGTGTGTGGGTGAGTGATACCGCCACGCATTTCAAGAACAGGGTGCTTGCTTTGTTGAGCGACGCGTTGCACATCGAACATCGTTTTGCTGTCGCTTACACGCCGTGGTCGAACGGTACGTGTGAACTCATGGTAAAAGAGGTGGTACGTGCTCTGCGTTCCATTCTGTCAGAACAGCGTCGTCAGGTTTCGGAGTGGGTTGATGTTTTGCCGGCCGCTCAGTGGGCCTTGAACACTTCGTTTCGTGAACGTTACCGAAGCACTCCGTACAGCGTGATGTTTGGGCGTGCTCCGCGTACCGATTTCTCGGCGCTCGTTTCTGAGTCTGATGGCAGGTGGAATGTTGACGTGATGAATGCTGACTTGTTGCGTGCGAACGTCCGTGAAGTCGTTGAGTCGTTTACGATTTTATGCGGATGCGACGTTGAACGTCACCGCTGATCTGAAGGATGTTTTCCAACATTCCTTTGCGCAGGGTGAATGCCGCATGAATGCTTTGGTGCATGTGGCCGAAGATGATGCCAACGAGGTGATTGTCTTGGTCGATTGGGATGGTTTCGAAGCAGAGGAGCGCACGTGGGAGTCTTTGCGGTCGATTTATTCTGCTGCGCCTGAATTCGTCGTGAAGGAATTGCGCAAATTACGGATGACCCGTGCGCTCAAGATTAAAATTGCTTCAGAGTTCAGCATTGATTTGTGATTTGCCGCATGCGATTTCGTCTTGGTTTTTTGGTTTTGTCAAGCTCGTTCGTGTCGAGTGAACTCGCTTTGGGGGTGCTGTAGCCAAAAGATACCAAGCCGTGGAGGTTTCAGTGTAATCGCATGTGTGAGTGGAGCAGTGGCCGGGGATCCTGTGTGATGTCCCCTAGCCACCTGGCTCGTGGTCCGATGAGGATCACTCCGTGATAATACAAGCTCTAAGAACAAGACTTACTGAGTGCGAGGCCAGCGAGACTGGTGGAGTCCCTCGCTGGAAGCCCTCTTGCTGATATCATCTGGCAGAGGCCATAACCACTATAGTCATCACAACACTACCCTCTTCCATCAAACGGAACACGCACGCATCAGCCAGGCACTGAATGAAACCCAATGACATCAAACACCTAGTGAGATGCGCATGCCATTGTCTCGATGCCTGCTTCAAGCCGTACCAGCTCTTGTTCAGCCTGGGAAATAGCACTGTCGCTCCAGAAGGATTTAACTCAACGAAAGCATGGGGCAGATACCGTAGGGATACGTGAGATGCTACAACACAACAGGCAGTAGTATGTAAAATATTACCATCTTATACGTAGTTTATACTCGTACAGCTGCTGTCCTTCCTCCCTACTCGAAATGCAAGCTTGTTTATATTATAGTTTGTACTAACTCCAAAACCAGTATAAAAAATCATGAAAAATATACCAGGTACGTTGTACCGAATTTCCACTGGAAAAATCTACGCGCATTCCATCCAGAGATAGCGCGTACGTATAACATATCAGGTACATCCATTGGTAGATTGAGCACCAAAACATTTTGATCAAATAGATGAAATATGTGATGTTCACGCAAACAGGGATGCTAATTCACAATTATCCATTTACCAATCACAACATAAACTTCAGGAAAAACCCCAAAACAACTCAAACAATCAAGGTTTACAACCTGGTAGCATACCAGCCTAATGATAACCAGTACGCCAACTGTGATGCTGAACTGTTACAGCAGGGTACAGCTCTCAGACCGTAAAAAGGACCTGCGTTCGTTAGATCTCTGAGGCCGGCTCACCTGTTGTTTGGGGGGTTCGAGGAAGTGCCTCCAAGCAGTAATGATCGGGTCATGCAGAACGTGGATCGATGCAATGCGATAGATGCAAGCAGTCAGCGTGAACACTCAACGAAGCACCACAGACACGATGACGGGCACGACGGGCACGGCAGGGCCCAAGGGGCTGGGGGTCGATAGGACAGGTATCACAGATCACTTGGCTTTGACGTTCTTTCTTCACTCTTGGTGTTTAGTAAACACCGGGTGGTCCCGGAACCTCGTTACTGGCTCTGTACCCGAGACCGAAGGCGTTCCCACACCGGGGATCCTCCCTGCCCCTATAAGATCCGCCCAGAGGATGCTAACCAAAGCTTTTGCCCTCTGCCTATCGAATAGACCCGACGGGTGACCCTGATCAGGACAGTGGTCTCGCGCCGTATTTTATCCTCCCCATAGCGCTGGTCACGACAGTCACAGCGCTATGAACCTCCCTCCCTGGCGCCACCCGCTGTAACACCCCCCCTGCCCGACACATAACCATTGTCGGCACAAAGCCGGCGCCCCGGTGCTAGCCCGGCGACAGCGTGTGCGCTTTCCTCCTCCGACACCCCCCCAGACCGGCGCATATGAGCGACGGTGCTCAGCGGGTATTACGATCATGGATCGCTGCAGCGCCTGCGCTATCCACCTCCGCACCTCGCCGTCGGCTCATGTTGCAGCTCCTCTCCTTCCCTTAGCGCTGCCCTCAGACGGTGGTAAGAAGAGCGGCGGTCCTGACCTTCGTCCAGACGTTCTTCAGCATTCCTCTTCCGTCCATCGCCGTCGGCCCGATGTTGCAGCGCCCTTCCTCTCCGCGGTGTTGCCCTTGGACGGTGGTAAGAAGAACGGCGGTCCTGAACTTAGTCCAGATGTTCTTCAGCTTTCCTCTTCCATCCATCGCCGTCCGCCCGATGTTGCAGCGCCCTTCATTTCCGCGGTGTTGCCCTTGGACGGTGGTAAGAAGAACGGCGGTCCTGACCTTCGTCCAGAAGTTCTTCAGCCTTCATCCCCCGTCTATAGCCGTCGGCCCAATGTTGCAGTTCCTCTTGTTCCCGCGGTGCTGACCTTGGACGGTGTTGAGAAGAGCGGCGGACCTGACCCTCGTACAGTCTTCACTTGTAACTGCCAGCGCCACATCTGTCTAACACGCTCGGAGCATGTACTCATCGGCGAAAAAAACATGTTTTCTTCCTGGCTCACCTGCATCTGAGGTGGGGTTTCCTCTCCAAGGCCTACGTCTGCACTTTGACAATAACCTACACGTTTAAGCTTTTGGACAGACATACATTCCACTGAAAGCTACCCTCGACCTACCCCACCACCTAACCTTTAACTGAGACTGCAGATAATTCTGCCAGTCCTGTGTCGTATGGCTATACGTGGCCACACTACCGAGACGCTGCGGTGGCTGTCCACTTTGCCCCTCTATATATATCTGCGGGCTTGACTTGTCAAACCTGTTATAACTGTTCACCGATCAGTATTCCAATATACTCACGTACTTGTTGCATCGATGTGGCAAAACTTCACGTACCTTTGTCGCGGTTCAGCGTGCGCAGTGGACTATGTCGATGCTTCCACCATTCACGTGCCTTCGCCAGACGTTTCTCACTGTACCTTTCTTCAACAAATGTTTCTACGTAAGTTAGAATCCATCTGCTACTCTGAAGTTCGTCCAGATATCTCTAGTTTCTTGGTATGGATACCACATTTTGATATATTGACAGAACAAAAGAAACAGCTAAGAGATCGAGGATTTCTTCCCAGCTCATCTTTGCCAGCTTCCACGCTAGTCCTTTGCAAACTGTGTGTGATACATCGGTCGCGCGTATCACGCGTTTTATATATTATATAGGCCTTTCTTTTAGTGATGATCTCAAACTTCTCTGCATTGAGAGTAGGTATTCCTTGCGAATGTGGAGGTCGTTTTGTGTATACATCCATCACGGGCTGTAGGAGGTTCATGAGTTCTTTCTACTCCGGGCCAAAAATATTATTCGAGTGACTTAGGTCGTTTCAAGGTACTGACGTTCACGCTACATCGACTTGCTGGCACTAGCCAAGGTAAATATTTGATTCCGAGTTAAGTAAGTGTTTGAAGCTACTGGCGTTTGCGCCACCTGTATTCGAGTGACCTAGGTCGTTTCAAGGTACTCCACATCGACTTGCTGGCGCTAGCCAAGGTAAATATTTGATTCCGAGTTAAAAAGTGTTTGAGGGTACTGACGTTTACGCCACCCCCGCAGCACGGACACTGTCCACTCGTGAAACTTGTTCGTGCTAAATCAATCACGCGTCTTAAAACGGCATTCGTGCAGACCTACTTCCAAATCGTACGCCTCGTATGCTTTTTGTGGAAGTAGTTGCAGCAAGGTGGAGACAAACACCCCCCCAGAACAGAAACTGCCCACCACCTACTGGCATTCCAATCACACCTGTCGATTCGTTCCTTCAACCCTCGACCACTATGCTTGGAGCGACAAATAGTATCCTGTTAGGTTGCGCAGATCATACTAAAGGTCGTCACGTTCCATCTCGGTTTAGCGTCTCACAAATGTGTACCTGTGCATCGTGTGGCGACTTGCACATGCACTCGTTCCTTCCTACATGTGTGTATCCAATTGTTATGATACCTGGTATACGCCTTCTCATGTACCTCCTGTGCGCGTGACGTCGAGTATCTGTATATAAACTGAATCTGTGTGAACAACCCCAAAGCCTAGGTATTATCACGAAAACGTATAGCAAAACACTGATGGTCTGTATCCCCCTGATATTGGGTTAAAGAGCCTGGTCGGTCCTAATAGATGCTTGGCTGTATCCAGCTATACCACTCTCTTAGCTGGGGTTTTGTGTCGACTTGCCTCTTATTCGACTGTCACTGTTGTTGTGCCATCGTGGCGATCAAAGATAGTCACCTGGAGAGCAGCAGTCAAGCAGCGAATGAGTATATGCGTCCTGGGGAGGGTTTTTATTATCGGAAAATGCCAGGTTTTCTCTGCCCAGTTTGGTTTGCATAGTGTATCTCGAATCCACCGCTTAGGATGCATGTATCAGTTCTCGGAGAGCAGTCGCAATTCCTGCAGGCAAAAGCACTTATGATCGGAGCCAACGCTCCGGGGTCCTTTCGGCACGATGTAACAAGACCAGTTTTCACATCAAGGTTTACATTATTTTCTAAAGTTCTAGCCCGCTCTATGCTGGGTGTACATGCCACGCTCACACTCTGCTCTAGTTCATGCACAGACTATTCTTTCTTTGTCTTTTTGTTTTTAGCTCTATTAATAGGGTGTAAATGTAACAGCATGGACACGTTCATGGTGTCATTCATTTGCGATTGGTACGGGATGGTATGCACCATATCAAATAGCTCGTTAAATACCGTTTCTCTCACCTACCGGTACGGCACTATTTCGTACTTGTTTGTTTGCTCCAGTCGCGGTGTATTTTAGTTTTACAGCCTGTTCTGTGACCACCGGGGGAGTTCAGGAGTTTGCTACTATTGTTATTGTGTGAGAACATCACACGAAATGCGTACTACAATAGTATGTATTTGACCACCCCACATTCTTGGAGTTACAGCGTTTACCTGCTGGTCAGATTCGTTCTCGGACAACCCAATCTTCAGATGATACTTACGCAAGGGGTGGACCTAACAACAGGCAGTGTATTCTTCAAACCAAACCGATCTTGAAACCCCTCTACGCCCACCGACCATGCAGTGTTTCTTCGTACGCGTTTGCTGATTTTTCACACCAGGTACCTTATATTTTTTTTCGTTACGTAGTTACATATGTACGATACAGATATATCATTGATTTCCATCCCATTTGTTATCTTCGCCTTTTTTCTCTATCCCTCCTACGTATAGACATCCGGTGTCACACAGCAAGCTCTTTATTCCTCTCCCCGATGTGCCTTGGGTTTTATTGCGGAAATACTTCAGTTCTTCGTTGCGCCTACACTCGTGAGGCGATCTCAGCAGTTGATTCCACACCTTTTTGTTGTATATATTGCGTGAATCCCCGCCTCATCCATCTTGAGATTCGAGCTCGGTTCAACGCTAAAAACAGAAGCGATACTCTAGACCACGCGGGCCTTTAGATGAAAAAAATAGGCCAACCATATCAAAACCAACGAAACTCTTTCAGGGCACGACCCAGATCGGGTGTACGTATGTATATATAAGGTCGAACCCTAATAAATACCATGGTATCATCTTTGTGTTTTCTGTGCGGACATTATTAACGTGATCTACAGCAGATAATAATGCTTCAATCGAATTTTTGGCCATGGACGGAGAAGTACAACATTATAATAGTATCGTACGAAGCTCATGCACAGCAGTAATTATCTCATTGATCACTTCCTCGCCGTAGTGGACAGAATTATACGGGGTATCTGCCAAGAGTAAACTGAGGCTGTGTGATACCGCTCGGTGTCGGTATGCTGAAGATACTGCTTGCTGTATATTATAGAATATGAATGAAAGCAACATACTTTGCAGTCAGCATGAATAATGTGCGATCGTACGGATGTAAAAACCTTTTTATAACACTACTGGATGTAGAATGTATGGAGACCCCACGGATATGAGTCGTAGGGGTACGTACTTCCTTCATGTGTGTGCCATACCGTTCTACATACCCAAATACATCTGTCCAACCCAGTGTCCGTTCTGATTTATTATTATTTGCAGACAAAGCAATGAGTAAAGCAAGAAAGCAAGGGAAATGCCAACGTACCGGTGAATACCGGGTAAAGCAAGTGAATTGCCAATGTACCGGGTACGAGAATACCGTAACGGGTAGAACAAGTGAAATGCCAACGTACCGGGTACGAGAAGACCACAACACCAGCTATGTTGTGAACATATGAGTCGTTGTATGGTTCTCAGTTTCAACGTAGCTTTCATGCGGTGTTTTCACCCGAATAAAAACCTGATTGCTGTACTGGACAGCTGACCGGTTTCACTGCAGTACTTCATGCCGGGAGGCAGCAGTGTTGATACTTTGCTGCGGCAGCAGTATGGGACACTATTTTAGGGCCCAGGATCGAGGGAGATCTTGCCGTACGACCTATAGTATCATCAACTGTTACAGTTAATTTCTTTATAGTATGAATACCATATAGAACGGCTTTACAACAGTACTTTATGCCGAGAGGCGGTGGTGTTGATGCTTTGCTGCGGTAGTAAGGGACAACTATCGTAAGGCCCAAGGATCGAGGAAGATCTTGCCGTACGACCAATAGTATTACCCACATATTTATATACATCCTCCAGGTTGTTTGTTGTCTTGAGTTTTTAGACCAACGTCTTCTACCCAGCTTCACTCTGTTCATCCAGCTTCAAGTATGCCCCGTGTGAATATGGTGTATGTGTGTGTTTTTCACATTAAACCGTTCTTCTACTCGTCGACATCCAGCAATAGTGTCCGTGCTGATTCTTCACCCTAGATATATACATACGGGTGTTGTGTAGTGCATCCAGCAGATACTGCTGTGTAGGTACTACTGTTTCAACGAGTCGACATGATAACTCGTCAAGATAGGAAGAGAGATAGGCTCAAGGGTCCCTCGGGATCTTGCCATACAATTTTAGTATCATGGATATATTGTATACGTCCTCTATGTACGTTTGTGCAAAAAGCAGATGTACTGCGAGCCAAAGGGTCCCTCGGGATCTAGCCGTACAGCAGTTTTAGTATTATGGACATATTGTATACGTCCTCAAGTCCTGTTGCGAGTCATTAGCTTCCAACGCCGACTTCGTACTGACGATGCCACCCTCTCGTACGCGAAGGCCCTCAAGATGACACGTTGCGAGAGCATCGAAACGACCATCCGCAAACGGCGTCTCTTCTTCGCGGGGGGGGTGGCACGGCAAAGCAAGGATCGATTACCCAGCCGGGTGATGTTCGGGACGATTGCTGGTGGGGAGAGCCCGAGCCCTGGCGGACAGGTTAAGACTTGGCATAGATGCGTAGTCGAAGACCTTAGGGAGTTCCGCGCCACCGAAGGGTCAACGGAACTTGCTCCCTTGGTGTTTGGAGTTGAGACCGCACTGTGGCCCACTGCTGCAAAAAAGGCGGGGAAGTGGTACCGGGGGATCCTTGAAGCAGCCGAACGGTTCATGGTGAGGTGGCACGAGGCTGAGGCTGAGCTGAGCAGGCAGCGCCGCGCATCCGCCGTGGGTGGTGTCCAAGGGAATGGGGGGAGGAGGGGCAACAAGAGGAGTAGCAGAAAACCCGACCAAGGGAATGCGGAGAGGGGGAGGAAGAGGAGTAGCAGGGAAACTGCAGTGGACGAAAGTAGGAAGGAGATGGCAGATAGGGTAGCCAGGTACCGGGCAGACTAAGAAGTAGAACATGCCTATATACTACTCGTACCACCAACTGGTGCAGCTGGTTCGAACGTGGTCTTCCTTTGTCTTCCGGTTGTTTTTGTTTATTTTTATTTCATTTTATTGTCTTCTTTGCGTTGACCCTATGTGATTTTCATTTCTCTTCCTTTCTCCGATTGATAAGCCTTGTTGAAGGAGTCGTGTGGCGTGGGTGGATGACGAGCCTGCTCTGCTTGTTTCGTACTGTCTGACGCGGAGGGGCCGGGCATAGTTGACGAACGCTGGACGATGGTGGCAGACAGGGTAGCAAGGTACCAGGCGGGCCAGCAGGGAGACCCTGGCTGTGCTACTCGTACCATAAACTGCTGCCGCTACCTGGAGCATGCCTTGTGCTTTGTTTGGTTTGACTGTTATTTTTACCTTGGTTCTTAGTCTTACTCTGTTGACGACTAGTGGTGTTTTCTTCTTTTTCTTTTTCTTTTTCCAGCTCGTTCTTTTCAAGTGTCTGCCACGTCCCCTACGTGGGGGTACGATGGTGTGTTGCTATACTGAAGTATATACATATACCAGGTATATTTTAGTTTCTTTTTTTTGTTTCTTTTCTCTTTCGAATTGTCTTTGTTTTTGTTTTTTTCTCTTTGTTTCGTTTTTGTTTCTCTAGGTCATGGAAGGTGTGTGTCGTGCCTGTCGTACGCAGTATGATGACATGGCATTGCATTACATACGTGGCAACGTAGTATCTCTGTGCTGTGGCGTAGCTTTGTGACCACAGAACTTGTATCTCTCTAGGTTTGAAGAATCGGCATGGACACTGGTTGTGCTGGATGTCGACGCGTAGAAAGAACGGTTTAATGTGAAGAAAACAACAACAACTATGCACGTACCTGGTACGTGTCAAAAGCGTGCTGCGAGCCACCTGCGAGCCAAAGGGTCCTTCGGGATCTTGCCGTACAGTTTTTGTATTATGGGTATATTGTATACGTCCTTTATGTACGTATGTATGTGTTAAAAGCATACTGCGAGCCACCCCCCCTGTACGCTTGTGGTTTAGTATTCACCAACCCCGGATATCGATAAATCAACCTTGTTCGGGAAATAAATAAACAAAAACTGCAGGTACAGCGTACAGCAGCAGTATGGTTCCTGTATTTTCTTCAAAATTACGTGCACTTAGACTGATATTAATACCAATAGTGCACGGCAGTGCAGGTCGTCAGCAATATTCTTTTAATCTTTTTGAGCATCGTGCGTAGTGTTTAGACTACGTACTGATAGCATTGTAGAGACGGAGATACGGCTCTTCTGTGAAATTCCGAGTTGAGGCGCCTTTGCTCCGGGCGGCGGTAGGCAAGGTTTCGTGGCATGGTAGGCTCATCAGTAACTACGTCCAGCTTCACACTTAGAACCATCTATGGGAGGCGCTCATCCCGCAATGATATTCAAAAGTACTCCCTACTACTGCTGTTTCGATACCAGCAGCGAGATATTCTTCAACACCAGTACATGTGATATGTGACAACGAAAATACTGACGGTTGATCAGGTTGGGCTGACTAATTGAGTCGTACATATGTTGACCAGCCCATAGCAATACTTTCCGTGGTAGTCTAAATGAATACAGCACATCAATCAATTTACTACTCGGATTCCATGCCTTTCCGAACACACCGGGCAGCTCGTCACTGGTATGCGCTATGTCATGCTTGCTACCGGTATCTCATTGGGTCCATGTCCCTGGTCTTACATCGGTGGTCCCGCTTATTACGGCACGCGCTGCGCGAGTTTTCTAGCTTTGGTGCGTGACTTGAAGTCTAAGTCAATCAGGGCGACACAGCAGCCTACCCCTCCCGATTTTTTTTTTTTGCGCTCGAGGAAAAACGTACAAGCAAGAATAATACGTATAGCATTTTCGACTGGATACGACATCAGAAAAAGAGAAGGATCACCACGGTTGTGTTTCACCCGCTCCATACCTGTTGCCCTGGTACTACATAAGGTTGGGCTGCATCTATATATCTAGCCCGAGCCCTCTGGAGACAGCAAGCCACACCTTCCTCCGTGGTGTGCAAGCTCATCATCGTCCAGCTGAAACTATGTCACCCCGTGTGACCCGTGCCCCCCGAGGGCTTGCGTAGCGATCTTCATCTGCTCCAGTTTTTTTTTTGTCATTTCCTCTTGTACTTGGCTTTCAGTCCTCCAGGTGTTGTACCTGATACTCGAGCGTCTTCATCTGCTCCAGTTTTTTTTTTTGTCATTTCCTCTTGTACTTGGCTTTCAGTCCTCCAGGTGTTGTACCTGATACTCGAGCGCAACGCTCGGTTGGTATACAACACAGAAAATGGTACGACCGGAGACATCGAAGAGGGTCAAACGTGCATCGGACTTTCCATTTGGTGTGCATAATACGACGATTGGTCTACTACTACTGATGTAGTCTACAAACATCGCGGCAAGAATACTAGTGACCAAAGTATACGTGGTTTTCTCGAAAGTTTTATGTTTGCCAGCCGACAATGCACGCTGTTGTCCAGGTGTTCATGGTCCTATAGGGTTACGTACGCCCAAACGGCGTAAGGCTCAACGTTGATAGTTTCCGGTATCACCTAACCAGGCAAACGGTACACGACAGTATGCGTGCATTAGTACGTACGGCACCTTTGGCTTGTATGTTGTTGTTGTTGTTGTTGTTTTCTTCACATTAAACGTTCTTTCTACGCGTCGACATCCAGCACAACCAGTGTCCGTGCCGATTCTTCAAACCTAGAGAGATACAAGTTCTGTGGTCACAAAGCTACGCCACAGAGATACTACGTTGCCACGTATGTAATGCAATGACATGTCATCATACTGCGTACGACAGGCACGACATACACATTCCATGACTTAGAAAAACAAAAACGAAACAAAGAGAAAAAACAAAAACAAAAACAAAGACAATTCGAAAGAGAAAAGAAAAGAAAAAAAAAAAAACTAAAATATACCTGGTATATGTATATACTTCAGTATAGAAACAAACCATCGTACCCCCACGTAGGGGACGTGGCAGACACTTGAAAAGAACGAGCTGGAAAAAGAAAAAGAAAAAGAAGAAAACACCACTAGTCGTCAACAGAGTAAGACTAAGAACCAAGGTAAAATAACAGTCAAACCAAACAAAGCACAAGGCATGCTCCAGGTAGCGGCAGCAGTTTATGGTACGAGTAGCACAGCCAGGGTATCCCTGCTGGCCCGCCTGGTACCTTGCTACCCTGTCTTCCACCATCGTCCAGCGTTCGTCAACTATGCCCGGCCCCTCCGCGTCAGACAGTACGGAACAAGCAGAGCAGGCTCGTCATCCACCCACGCCACACGACTCCTTCAATAAGGCTTATCAATCGAGAAAGGAAGAAATGAAAATCACATAGGGTCACCGCAAAGAAGACAATAAAATGAAATAAAAATAAACAAAAACAACAGGAAGACAAAGGAGACCACGTTCGAACCAGCTGCACCAGTTGGTGGTACGAGTAGTATAGGCATATTCTACTTCTTAGTCTGCCCGGTACCTGGCTACCCTATCTGCCATCTCCTTCCTACTTTCGTCCACTGCAGTTTCCCTGCTACTCCTCTTCCCCCCCCTCTCCGCATTCCCTTGGTCGGGTTTTCTGTTACTCCTCTTGTTGCCCCTCCTCCCCCCATTCCCTTGGACACCACCCACGGCGGATGCGCGGCGCTGCCTGCTCAGCTCAGCCTCAGCCTCGTGCCACCTCGCCATGAACCGTTCGGCTGCTTCCAGGATCCCCCGGTACCACTTCCCCGCCTTTTTTGCAGCAGTGGGCCACAGTGCGGTCTCAACTCCAAACACCAAGGGAGCAAGTTCCGTTGACCCTTCGGTGGCGCGGAACTCCCTAAGGTCTTCGACTACGCATCTATGCCAAGTCTTAACCTGTCCGCCAGGGCTCGGGTTCTCCCCACCAGCAATCGTCCCGAACATCACCCGGCTGGGTAATCGATCCTTGCTTTGCCGTGCCACCCCCCCCGCGAAGAAGAGACGCCGTTTGCGGATGGTCGTTTCGATGCTCTCGCAACGTGTCATCTTGAGGGCCTTCGCGTACGAGAGGGTGGCATGGTCAGTACGAAGTCGGCGTTGGAAGCCAATGACTCGCAACAGAACTTGGTGGTGAGCCGTTCGAAGCTTGGCAAAGTGTTCCGCTCTGAGGGTCCACGTCACACACCCGTAGAGCAGGGTCTCAATCACCTCGGCCTTCAGCATTCGGACTTTCAGGCTAAGGGGGGCGGTCGTCCTATCATACAGCTCCGGGCCGAACCGTTTGAGGCATGCTCGCATGAGACGGATCCGTCGGTCGATTTCGAGCGAGAGGTCAGCATTTTCGTGGATAACGCCGCCTAGGTACAAAAACTGGGCCGTCTGCTTATACCTCTGGCCTGCTGCTTCGATAACGAGCGGTGGTGCGAGGGTTTTCTGGTCTGGCGTTTGTAGAAGCATAGTCTCTGTCTTCTTTTCCGACACCGTAAGGCCTGCTGCTTCGAAGACAGTCACGATGACTGTCATCATTTTCGCGAGCCCTTCAGCCGACTTCGAGACAATCCCTGCGTCATCGGCGTACAACATGCCCCATACAGCCCTTCGCACGTACGTCAACGGCTCCTGCTCCTCCGTCCCGGCTACTCCAGCATCACTAAGTTGGACCAAATCCCTTACGATTGCTTCGTCATGGCTAAAGCGTACTAGTACGACGTGCAACGCAGCAGCGAAAAATACGCTGAACAGTAACGGTGACAGCACACAGCCTTGCCGCAGCCCCTGCGTGACATCAAACCATTCCGAGTGCTCGCCGTCATCCGTACGCACGCGAGCCCGCATGCCATCGTGGAAATTACGGATAATTCTCAGCATCTTGGTTGGTACGCCAAAACGTGTGAGTACTTCCCATAACAGCTCTCGGTCGACATAGTCGTACGCTTTCTGCAGATCGATGAAGCACAAGTACAGGGGGATTTTCCTCTGTCTTCCAAGCTCTTGCAACCGGCGCACGACGAACAACATATCAATCGTTGATCGTGCGGGGCGGAAGCCGCACTGTTCCTCCGGGAGTAATTCCTCGGTCTCGCAGTAGTTGCTGAGGCGCGACGCGACGATTTTCAACAAGATTTTGCCTGCGTGGGCAACCAGCGAAATCCCTCTGTAGTTGTTGCAATCAGTTCGGTCCTTCTTTTTGTGAAGGACCTTGATGATCGCGTCTTTCCATTGCTGGGGGACTTCTCCTGTTACCCAAACATTGACAAGGATGTTGTGAAAGCACTGGGCGAATGCGGGGTGGTCGATTTTCAGGAGTTCGGCCGGGAGACCATCTGGCCCGACAGCTTTCCAGTTTGACATCCCCTTAAGTGCTTCCGTCATCTCGTCCATGGATGGTTCATCCCCGAGCGACAGTTTAAGCGGTCGTGGTGGCAAGAGGTCGATGATCGTGGAATCGAGTTTAAGCGATTTCGTGTTCAAACGTTTGTGGTAAAACCTCCCCCACCGTTCACGAATCGATACCTGTCGATTGCATTCGGTTTTGAAGACAATAAGTGGTCAATAGCATGCAGTCATTTATTAACGAACATGCATGTGTGTGCGATCATGAACAACGAGCGAACAGACGAGCACGAGCAACAGGAAACGGAGCACCAGCAACGAGTATGCCTGCATGCACTGACCAGATAAGTATCTTCGAAGCCTCACGAAACAAACAAGCAGAGCACCATTGGCAGCGTGAATACATAACAGCATATTGCACGTATCACCATCATACAAGGCAGGCAACAACGAAAACATGTGGATGTATGCATATACCAAGTAACTAGTATGCAAATAAAGTATTATGCAAGATCAAACGTGGGATTATACAAAGAACACGATGACATTATTTCACACGTTTGCAAACGCTCCGATCTCTTGCAAACGTTTTACGAACACTCCGATCTCCTGCAATTTACTTCGATCAGCCTGGGTTCATCATGTTACAGCAGGGTGCAGCTCTCAGACCGTAAAAAGGACCTGCGTTCGTTAGATCTCTCAGGCCGGCTCACCTGTTGTTTGGGAGTTCGAGGAAGTGCCTTCAAGCAGTAATGATCGGGTCATGCAGAACGTGGATCGATGCAATGCGATAGATGCAAGCAGTCAGCGTGAACACTCAACGAAGCACCACAGACACGATGACGGGCACGACGGGCACGGCAGGGCCAAAGGGGCTGGGGGTCGATAGGACAGGTACCACAGATCACTTGGCTTTGACTTTCTTTCTTCACTCTTGGTGGTGTTTAATAAACACCGGGTGGTCCCGGAACCTCGTTACTGGCTCTGTACCCGAGACCGAAGGCGTTCCCACACCGGGGATCCTCCCTGCCCCTATAAGGTCCGCCCAGAGGATGCTAACCAAAGCTTTTGCCCTTTGCCTATCGAATAGACCCGACGCGTGACCCTGATCAGGACAGTGGTCTCGCGCCGTATTATCCTCCCCATAGCGCTGGTCACGACAGTCACAGCGCTATGAACCTCCCTCCCTGGCGCCACCCGCTGTAACATAACATGTAAAATTAATTCCCCATCAATTTGACAATAACCAACACCAATTTCAGCTTCCAGTCTACCAGACAGAACAACTTCTTGTGCCTGGTACAATCAATGCAGTAGAGTTTACCAGGGTAGTAGTGGAACTAAAAACAACTAGAGTTGTTCGTATACCGGTACCATTCAATCACAACAAGCAGAAATATGCCAGCTGCTGCAAAATTCCTTCCTGCATGTACTTCTCTTCCTCGTTCACCATCCGTTCCTCCTGTTTCCTATCGTTGAGCATTATTGACCACTTACTCTGGCTGGCTGCTGTAGAATGACAAAACCGCGGATTTGTCGCTCGACGGAATCGCAATTATCAAGGATGCTGCGCTTGATGGTGGGGCGTTGCTCTCCTGGGCTGATGCTCCTCTCCCATCTGCTCCAACTTCTACTGATTGTGCGTAGCTAACGTCGGCCGTGTCTCGCTGGATGACATCTTGTTGCTGCTGCTGCTGCTGGTGATAATCTCGTTGGTAGTAACGCTGCGGTTGCTGTTGGTATTGTTAGTGGAGATCCGGATGTACTTGATGCTGTCGTTGTTACCCTCGGGAATTAGAATAGTGCCGCTGCTGCCGCTGCTGCTGCTGGTGATGATGCTGGTGGTAACGTTGCTCCTGCTTGCTGGTACTGCTGCTGCTGCTTGTGGTGGCGGGGGCTGTCGTGCTAACCTTGGGATTCTGCCATCATTCTTCGGCAGTCCGATACCCTACCTAAACGGCGGCCGTTTACTCGTCGGCCAGCCCATCGCATCTATTGTCGTCGCCATATACATCAATTTTTGCAAAATCTCACCGGGTCTCCTTCACCACGGCGTCCAGCGGTCCATCCCACGTTTGGGCTACCATGTGATGCGGAGGCCGCTCTAGGGTAGTGGTAAGGGTAGTGGTAAGGGACGCAGGTGGTTCTGGCAGCTGGAAAGCAGTGCTTCGCTTCTTCTGATTTAGATCTTCTTATTGATGGCGAGAGCTGAGGAGGTGCTCTGACGGGGGGCCTGTAGCCCATCCCTGCTGCTGAGCTCGAGCGTAGTCCTGCGGGAAATGCTTTGGGGACTGGACGGTGCTGCTCCTAGGCTTGCTCTCCTGTGCTTGCTCTCGTTCTCTGTCTCCTCTTGCTTCCTCCACGCGGTCCTGTTGCTGGGCTTTTTTTAATCCGGCGGCGTAACTGGCGATATTCGCTTCAATCGCATTCCGAGTTTCCTCGGGAAGGTCCGCGATGATCGACGGGTCCATCTTGCAATCCTTATTACACGAGTTCTCCTTGATATATCAATTTTTCTAGCATAATCGATCACCTCGTGCAGTGGATTGCCTCGGTTACGAGGGACAGTGGGTGAACACCCGGGAGTTTGCCATGAGGCCAGGGAGAAGATCCTGAACCAGGTGTATATTACAAACCACCGATGATGAAGTGAACGAAGGGGGCTATCCCTTCGTCCCAGGATTATTCCATAAAGGTATCTAGATGATATTTCTACCAAAACCCATTCGGGAAATCATAAATCCCGCCGCATTTTTCCAGTTATTATACCAATCACACGTATCCGCACGATCAGACACATCAGCCTGGCGGAATATCCACTTATACCAATCACACGTATCCACGATCAGACACATGAGACACGGGTGCGACTTATCAAAGACGGTTATGACCAATACGCCTGCCCCCCCCCCCCTTTGCTTCGCCACTCCCCCGAGTACAATGTCGGTGTAGATTTTTCGTGACCAGAGTTTGTAGGTGTGTTTATCTATTTGTTCTCCCCGAATCCGGAAAATAAAGATAGATCAGGTATATCTTTACATACCATATTAGTATTAGTCCACCACGAATTACGCCATTAGTGAAGGAAATTTCGAGGTGTGTGTGTGTGTTCTTCACATTAAACCGTTCTTCTACTCGTCGACATCCAGCAAGTCCGGTGTCCGTACTGATTCTTCACCCTAGAAAGATACGAGTTCTGTGGTCACAGACTATGACACAGAGAGAGATAACACGTAATGCATTAATAGCCTACGCAATACCATGCCTTCGCACTAGGTGCGGCCGACACAACATAGATACCTGGTACATACATACGCCAGCAACCAAAATACACCATAAAGAAAGAGAAGCAACGAAGAAACAAAATAAAACCGAAAAAGAAAAAGAAAAGGAGAAGAATCCCAAATAAATAAATGAATTGGGAAGCCAAAGCTCAGACACATACATACTTACCCCGAGCATGAGCCAAAAGGGACGTGCAAGGGGGAAGAAACGAGAAGGAAAAAGGGGACTATGCATCCCGGTGAACACTTAACTAAGTAAAAAGATAAATAACGAGTGGGCCAAAATACGCTCGTCACCCACCCACTATGTAGTACTTCTTTCATAAGGATAAGAAGGGGAAAATACAGGAAAAAGTTAAGTCATGGAAAAAAAATCAAAGCACCAAGCCAATACATACCGAACGGCCGCAGCAGTTGGCGGTACGAGTAGCAAAGAAAAGTCCAACCTATTAGTCGGCCTGGTACCTTGCTACCCTATCTGCGGTCTCTCTGCTACTCTCTTCTACCGCGGTTTCCCTTCTCCTCCTCCTGTTCCCCCCCCTGCCTCCATACCCTTGTACGGTGTTCCTTCTACCCCTCCTGCTGTTACGCCTCCCCCCATTCCCTCTAACACTACCTGCAGCGGATGCACGGCGCTGTCTACTCAGCTTTGCCTCAGCCTCGTGCCACCTGCCCATGAACTGTTCAGCTGCTTCGAGGATTCCCCGGTACCACTTTCCCGTCTGTTTTGCTGCAGTGGGCCACAGTGCGGTCCCAACTCCAAAGACTAAGGGGGAGTCTTCCGTTGATCCCTCGGTGGCTTTGAACACTCTAAGGTCCTCAGCAATGGCCCTAGGCCAAGTTTTGGGCTGCCCGCCTGGTTTCGGGCTCCCCCCACCAGCGATTGTCCCGAACATCAACCGACTGGGCAATCGCCCCTCGTGTTGCCGCACCACAGCCCCCGCAAAGAAGAGTCGCCGTTTACGGATGGTCGTTTCGATACTTTCGCATCGTGTTATCTTGAGCGCCTTCGCATACGAGAGGGTGGTGTCGCCGGTGCGTAGTCGGCGCTTTTTTTTTTTTTTTTTTTTTTTTTTCCATCACTTTTACTTTCCAGACCACTCGTAGGAGGTTTTTCCCTCGACGATCTTATGGACAAGCCGTGGTCACAGGTGTCGTCCCTTCTCCCCCCCGGTACGTGCCTTTAATTTTTTTAGCGCTGGAAGCCAATGACTCGCAGAAGGACTTCGTGGTGTGCTGATCGAAGCTTGGCGAAGTGGTCCGCATTGAGGGTCCACGTCACGCAACCGTACAGCAAGGTCTCCATCACTTCATCCTTCAGCATCCGGACTTTCAGACTAAGCGGTGCGTTCGTCCTATCGTACAGTTACGGACCAAACCGTTTGAGGCATGCCCGCATCAGACGGATTCGCCGCTCGATTTCGAAGGAGAGGTCAGCGTTCTCGTAGATAATGCCTCCTAGGTATAACAACTGGGTCGTCTGTTTAGACTTTTGGCCTGCAGCTTCGATCGCGAGCGGTGAGGTGGTAAACGTCTGATCCGGTGTTCGTAGGAGCATCGTCTCTGTCTTCTTCTCGGATACCGTGAGACCTACTGCTTCCAAGACAGTCACGATGACTGTCATCCTTCTTACAAGGCCTTCCGCCGACTTCGAGACTATTCCTGCGTCGTCTGCATACAACATGCCCCACACAGCCCTTTGCACGCATGCCAACGGTTCTTCTTTTCCGACAACCCTGTCCTCTTCGAGATGAACCAAATCCCTTACGATGCATTCGTCTTTGCTGAGGCGTACCAGCACGATGTGTATCGCAGCGGCGAAGAGTACGTTGAATAGTAACGGCGATAGTACGCAGCCTTGCCGCAGCCCCTGGGTTACATTGCACCAGTCCGAGTGTTCACCGTCATCCGCACGCACGCGAGCCCGCATGCCTTCGTAAAAATTGCGAATGATTGTGAGCATCTTGGTACACCAAGGCGTGTGAGTGCCTCCACAACAGTTCTCGGTCAACAGAGTCGTACGCTTTCTGCAGGTCGATGAAGCACATGTACAGGGGGATTTTTCTTCTGCCGTCCGAGCTCCTGCCACCGGCGCACGACAAACAGCATATCGACTGTTGACCGTGCGAGGCGGAAGCCGCACTGTTCTTCAGGGAGTATATACTCGGTCTCGCAGTAGCTGCTTAGACGGGACCCAACGATTTTCAGCAACACCTTGCCTGCGTGAGCAACAAGCGAAATACCTCTGTAGTTGTTGCAATCAGGTGTACCAAACTTCAATAGTAATTCTTGTATGTATATAAATACATGTGTTATCGTAAATTGTGCACAACTTCTATCGATAAATGAAATACGTATAGAATAGCAGTATGCGTATTACCCAGCTTGCAAAATTGGGTATCAACTATTCAATTCTTAATCATTTGTTCTCCCCGAATCCGGAAAATAAATATATATTTTTTACATACCATATTAGTATTAGTCCACCACGTATTACGCAATTAGTGAAGGAAATTTCGAGTTGTACCAAACTTCAATAGTAATTCCTTTGTAAATAAATGTGTTACCGTAAATTGTGCACAACTCCCATCTATAAATGAAATACGTATATAATAGTAGTAGGCGTATTACCCAGCTTGCAAAATTGGGTATCAACTATTCAATTATTAATCAGTCCAACTCACAGTTGCTATACTGAAGTATATACATATACCAGGTATATTTTAGTTTCTTTTTTTTGTTTCTTTTCTCTTTCGAATTGTCTTTGTTTTTGTTTTTTGTTTTTTTCTCTTTGTTTCGTTTTTGTTTTCTAAGTCATGGAATGTTTATGTCGTGCCTGTCGTACGCAGTATGATGACATGGCATTGCATTACATACGTGGCAACGTAGTATCTCTGTGGCGTAGCTTTGTGACCACAGAACTTGTATCTCTCTAGGTTTGAAGAATCGGCACGGACACTGGTTGTGCTGGATGTCGACGCGTAGAAAGAACGTTTAATGTGAAGAAAACAACAACAACAACAACAGATGACGTATTTTCATCGTCTTAATACCTGGTCATCAGTGGTTGGTATGAAATTGTCTCTGGTGGCTTGGTAGGTGGTCCGCGTGCCTGTCAAGATCAATTTCGTGGGTTCAAGTCCCACCGAGTGCATGCTCATACGATCGTAGGTACTTTTTCTTACATAAAAAAATCGATAAGCGGAAAGCGCGAAAGAAAGCGTGAGTTGGCTACATTCGATGAAAATCGACGAGCAGTGGGAATGCTGAACCCTAAGCGCGACAAAAATAAAAGGCACGTACCGGGGGGGAGAAGGGACGACACCTGTGACCACGGCTTGTCCAGAAGATCGTCGAGGGTAAAACCTCCTACTAGTGGGCTGGAAAGTAAAAGTGATTGATAAAAATAAATAAATAATATTAAAGTGAAATTGCTGGGCACCACATTTACTTCTGCTAGAAAAAGCTGTGCTGGCGGTGTTGATCAGCAGCAGCTGGTTGATGATCTGTTTTTGTATACTTTCAAATGATTTGTTCTCCCCGAATCCGGAAAATAAAAATCGATTTTCCGAAAAAATCGATTTTAAATGAATTTCATTTGAAACTATTCTTTCAAACTGGCCGATACGGATGTCGACGGAACAACGGTTTAATGTAAAAACACACACACACATACGTGACCAGTAGGTTTCCAACAACTCTTCTGGCTACCTGCTACTTCCAGTATTAGCAAATCTGGCTACTTCCAGTATTAGAAGAGCCCTTCTGACGGGGTAGATGGCGATACAAAAATAGCGCACCCACGCACGCACACCTCCTCCTGTCGCTCTCTGTGGCTGACATGGCGACGCTGCATCAGGCATCGGAATCGGATGAGGCCCGCCAAGACGGACAACGAACTGCCTTGTCGTTGGAAGGGGCAACCACTTCTACAAGTACTGGCGATGGAGGAGAGAGGTAATTGTCCGACCAAAAAACCCGCGTATTATACGTCGATAATAAAAGTGCTTAGTGTGGGTTCGTTTTGTTGCTGTGTCTCTCGTCCTTCCTTGTAATACAGATTGGGTAGCTCGTCCTGATACGCAGCAGCTGGTATGATATAATAGACAGCAGTCTGTATAGAGAGTAGCAGAGAGACCGCAGATAGGGTAGCAAGGTACCAGGCCGACTAATAGGTTGGACTTTTCTTTGCTACTCGTACCGCCAACTGCTGCGGCCGTTCGGTATGCATTTTGATTTTTTTCCCTTCTTATCCTTATGAAACAAGTACTACATAGTGGGTGGGTGACGAGCGTATTTTGGCCCACTCACTATTGCTCTTTTTACTTAGTTAAGTGTTCACCGGGATGCATAGTCCCCTTTTTCCTTCTCGTATCTTTCCCCTTGCACGTCCCTTTTGGCTCATGCTCGGGGTAAGTATGTATGTGTCTGAGCTTTGGCTTCCCATTTTATTTATTTATTTGGGATTCTTCTCCTTTTCTTTTTCTGTTTCTTGTTCTTTTTCGGTTTGGGTTTTTCGTTGCTTCTCTTTCTTTATGTTGTTGTTGTTTTCTTCATATTAAACCGTTCTGTCTACGCGTCGACATCCAGCACAACCAGTGTCCATGCCGATTCTTCAAACCTAGAGAGATACAAGTTCTGTGGTCACAAAGCTACGCCACAGAGATACTACGTTGCCACGTATGTAATGCAATGCCATGTCATCATACTGCGTACGACAGGCACGACCTACATACTCCATGACCTAGAGAAACAAAAACGAAACAAAGAGAAAAAACAAAAACAAAAACAAAGACAATTCGAAAGAGAAAAGATAAAAAAAAAAAAAACTAAAATATACCTGGTATATGTATATACTTCAGTATAGCTACAAACCATCGTACCCCCACGTAGGGGACGTGGCAGACACTTGAAAAGAACGAGCTGGAAAAAAAAAAAAAGAAAACACCACTAGTCGTCAACAGAGTAAGACTAAGAACCAAGGTAAAAATAACAGTCAAACCTTTATGGTGTATTTTGGTTGCTGGCGTATGTATGTATGTTGTGTCGGCCGCACCTAGTGCGAAGGCATGGTATTACGTAGGCTATTAATGCATCACGGTGTGTTATCTCTGTGTCGTAGTCTGTGACCACAGAGCTCGTATCTTTCTAGGGTGAAGAATCAGCACGGACACTGGGCTTGCTGGATGTCGACGAGTAGAAGAACGGTTTAATGTGAAGAACACACACACACACACACATTGTCTCCACATAAACAACAGTTGTAGTAGAATAAGTATCAGGCAATGGCGACGCTGCATCAGGCATCGAAATCGGATGTGACCCGCCAAGACGGACAACGAAATACCTTGTCGTTGCAAGGGGCAACCACTTCTACAAGTACTGGCGATGGAGGAGAGAGGTAATTGTCCGACCAAAAAACACCCGCGTCCTACACAACGTATCTCTCTAGGTGACCACAGAACTCGTATCTCTCTAGGATGCCACGTATGCAATGCAAAGACATGTCATCATACGACTACGTATTGAGTACGATAGGCACGACATACACATGACCTAGAGAAACGAAACGAAAAAAAGAGAAAGAAAAACAAAAACAAAGAAGACAATTCGAAATGGAAAGAGAAAAAGAAACAAGGAAATATATGTATATAAAAAACCAACCATCGTGCCCCCCCCGCAGGGGATCTGGCAGACACTTGAAAAGGACGAGCTGTGAAAAAAAAGGAAAGAAAAGAAGAAAACACCACTACTAATAGTCGTCAACAGAGTAAGACTAAGAACCAAGAGAAAATAACAGGCAAACCGAACAAAGCACAACGCATCCTCCAGGTAGCGGCAGCAGTATATGGTACGAGTACTCGTAGCACAGCCAGGGTCTCCCTGCCGGTCCGCCTGGTACCCTGCTACCCTGTGTGCCACCTTGTCCAGCGTTCGTCCACTATGCTCGCACCCCCGGCGTCAGACAAAACGAAACAAGCAAAGCAGGCTCGTCATCCACCTACGCCACACGACTCCTTCAATAAGTCTTATCAATCGGAGGAAGTGAAAGAAAATAAAGTGAAGAGCGCATAGGATCAGCGCAAAAAGAAGATAAAATGAAACAAAAATAAACAAAAACAAAAGAAAGACAAAGGAAGACCACGTTCGAACCAGCTGCACCAGTTGGTGGCACGAGTAGTATAGGCATGTTCTACTTCGAAAGAAAATAAAGTGAAGAGCGCATAGGATCAGCGCAAAAAGAAGATAAAATGAAACAAAAAATAAACAAAAACAAAAGAAAGACAAAGGAAGACCACGTTCGAACCAGCTGCACCAGTTGGTGGCACGAGTAGTATAGGCATGTTCTACTTCGTACTCTGCCCGGTACCTTGCTACCCTGAGTGCCATCTCTTTCCTATTCTCGTCCACTGCAGTTTCCCTTCTACTCCTGTTCCCCCCCCTCTCCGCATTCCCTTGGTCGGGTTTTCTTCTGCCCCTCTTGTTGCCCCTACTCCCCCCATTCCCTTGGACACCACCCACGGCAGATGCGCGCCGCTGCCTGCTCAGCTCAGCCTCAGCCTCGTGCCACCTCACCATGAACCGTTCGGCTGCTTCGAGGATCCTCCGTTTCCACTTCTCCGCCTTTTATGCAGCAGTGGGCCACAGCGTGGTCTCAACTCCAAACACCAAGGGAGCAAGTTCCGTTGACCCTTCGGTGGCTCGGAACTCCCTAACGTCTTCGACTATGCATCCATGCCAAGTCTTAACCTGTCCGCCAGGTCTCGGGTTCTCCCCACCAGCCATCGTCCCGAACATTACCCGACTGGGTAATCGATCCTTGCTTTGCCGTGCCACCTCCCCCGCGAAGAAGAGACGCCGTTTGCGGATGGTCGTTTCGATGCTCTAGCAACGTGTCATCTTGAGGGCCTTCGCGGTGGTACGTGATATCAAACCATTCCGAGTGCTCGCCGTCATCGGTACGCACGAGAGCCCACATGCCATCGTGGAAATTAAGGATAATTCTCAGCATCTTGGTTGGTACACCAAAACGTGTGAGTACTTGCCTGAACAGCTCTCTGTCGACAGAGTCGTACGCTTTCTGCAGATCGATGAAGCACACGTACAGGGGGATTTTCCTTTGACTTCCAAGCTCTTGCAAACTGCGCACGACGAACAAAATATCAATCGCTGATCGTGCGGAGCAGAAGCCGCACTGTTCCTCCGGGAGTAATTCCTCATCCTCGCAGTAGTTGCTGAGGCGGGACGCGACGATTTTCAACAAAACTTTGCCTGCGTGGGCAACAAGCGAAATCCCTTTGTAGTTGTTGCAATCAGTTCGGGTCTTCATTTTTGTGAAGGACCTTGATGATTGCATCTTTCCATTGCTGGGGGACTTCTCCTGTTACCCAAACATTGACAAGGATGTTGTAAAAGCACTGGGCGAATGCGGGGTGGTCGATTTTGAGAAGTTCCGTCTGGAGGCCATCTGGCCTGACCGCTTTCCATTTTGGCATTACCTTAAGTGCTTTCGTCATCTCGTTCACGGATAGTTCATCTCCGAGCGACAGTTTAAGTGGTCGTGGTGGCATGAGGTCGATGATCGTGGGATCGAGTTTAAGCGCTTTCGTGTTCAAGAGTTTGTGGTAAAACCCCCCCCACCGTTGACGAATTCGGACCTTATCCCGTAACAGCGTGCCATCCTCGTCCCTAATGAACTGTTCGCTTCTCGCTTTAGTCCCTTTCAATCCTACCGTACTCTTAAGGTGCTTGTAAAATCCCCTCTGTCGTTGTTCGCTAGGAGTCGTTCGGTTTCAGCGAGGTACGCTTCGAAGTACGCATGCAGTCCTGCGGCAATCACCTTCTGCAGGTTTGCACACGCAGATCTCAGTGTCTTCCACGCGGTTCTATCCCTGGGGTGGGCACGCAAGAATTGCCGTGCATCCTCCCTCGCTGTCCATGCTAATATGAGTGCGGTCAAGATTTCGGCAGACTCACACCATCCATGTCTGCGGTGGCGACGTGGAGGGGGTGGTACCTCTTTTTCGATGGCAATAATAATAGCCGCAGTGAAAAACTCAATCATGCCAGGCGTATTACGGGGCTGATTAAGCTGGTTGAGAGTGGAGATGACCCTCGCGACTGCTCGTTCACGACACTTTTCATCGGACATAAAAATCTGCCTGTCGAACTCTCGGCGTTTTGTCGGTCAACGGATTTGTCTGTTAGACGCAAAGTGACCACTGAGTCGGACTTTGGTATATATGATGTTGTGGTCTGAGTCAGCCTTAGCTGGGACAGGAGGCTGTGGGACGACTTAAACATCTTGTACTCTAGGCCGATGGGCTTGGCGGGTTAGGATGTAGTCGATCCGCTTACGGTCACTCGGGCTGGTGCCGTTGTGTGTATGCGAAATCCCACCCTTGCGCGTGCTGAAAACGTGTTGATGAGAGCTAACTTGCAATTGGTGGCGAACGACAGGAGTCGTCTGCCATTATCGTTACGAACATCACGTCCATATGCTTCAAGCACTCTACTTTCATCATCATCACACCCTTCCATCCTCTGTCCAGTTCGCGCGTTGGCATCCATCAGTACAAACAGACACTCTTTCGTCGGGATCTTTTCCACCAAGTCCTCCAGCTTTAGTAACTACGTTTCAGTTTAACGTCCTTGGTAGTCTGCATGTAACCGTTTTTTCTACTGCATCAGTACACCCATGCAGGGTCGATCCTCATCTGTCCTATTAATAGGAATACTAATTCTGGGATAACAGACTGCTGTGAGACCCCCCCGTCCCCTCCCTCGGAGGGGCCGAAAAACGAAATCCTCACTTTTTTCGTGTCTGGTATGCGTGGTATGTGTGGTTTGTGTGATGGGAGTAAGTACTCGTAGTAAACGAGAGGCGTATCAACCAAGGCTTATCACGGTAATTTCGGCGGGACGGTAACGGCGGTAACAAAATCCCTGACCGTCGTCACTTAACCGCCCCGTCCCGCCTATAAAATCTCTCCCCGTTGGAAATTATCGTCCCGTCCCGCCGTGACACCGGAAAATTACCGTCCCGTCCCGCCGTGGCACCGAAACATTACCGTCCCGTCCCGCAGTGACACCGAAAAATTTCCGTCCCGTCCCGCCGTGACCCCGAAAAAATACCGTCCTGTCCCGCCGATAAAATCTCTCCCGTAGGAAATTAAAGTTCCGTCCCGTCGTGGCACCGCCTCCGGCGGACATAACTTGCCTCTTCCCCTACAAGAAACATTCGTGGTCGTCTGTTCCCATCCATTTCCACCACGAATTACGAAATTAATCAGGCAATTTCGAGTTGTACCAAACTTCAATAGTAATTCCTATATAAATACATGTGTTATCGTAAATTGTGCACAACTCCCATCTATAAATGAAATACGTATAGAATTAGTAGTAGGCGTATTACCCAGATTGCAAAATGGGTCATCAACTATTCAATTATTAATCAGTCGTACTCACACAATAGACTACTCCTCCGGCCTGCCCCGTCCTTGGGGTGGGCCGAGGAAGTCCGCAAGGATCTGCAACGGTCTAGCGACAGTCACACGAACATCGAGCTTCTGGCTGAGTAGAGAGGGTACCTTGCGCGGTCCGGCTGGTGGCCTGGTCGCTTTAAGGACCGCGTGGGGTGGTGGTGATGTTTTTTCTTCTTAACCCCGACGCCAAGGAGTTCATCCCTCTGGCGGGACGGGTATATCACCACAGCAGAGAGCGCTACACGGGCAGTCGGGGGAGTGGAGAGGCTGGCCACAGCGTGGGTATGCATGCACGACAGGAAGGATGGGAATGTCGGCGTTGGCTGGGACGGCTGCACCCAGCCAACGGAAACCAAGGCGCGTACCGGGCTACGAAACGGAGAGCCACTTTCGCCATAGAGAAAAAAAAAAAACAAAAGAAGAAAAAAAGGAGGCGGGGACGAGCCTCACGTCGGCTGGCAAAGAAAGGAGCACGCGAGGTTCGTAAGAGACAGAAGGAGGCACTGGTCGCGGTAGCGACCTACAATGTGCGCACCCTGGCTGTAAAGGGGAAGAACGGGTACGGACATGACGAGAGTGTACTGGCGAAGGGACGGCAACTCGGCTGTGACTTCATTGGCCTGCAGGAAACCCGGAGGACCGGTAGCA
Source organism: Macrocystis pyrifera (assembly GCA_031763025.1). Lineage (NCBI taxonomy): Eukaryota > Phaeophyceae > Laminariales > Laminariaceae > Macrocystis > Macrocystis pyrifera. The sequence continues at coordinate 3,220,785 of JASSKH010000021.1, read as the reverse complement.
CGACGTTTCGTGCGGCAGGGTATCGCGTTTTCTGTTCAGGTCAGGAAACAACAGCTGCTAGGCAAGGGCTGTACGGAGTAGGTCTAGCTGTAGAGGAATCGTTGTGCAGTAAGGCTGTGTACACTCATCAGTTCATTGACGAGCGGCTTATGTCTATGCGCTTTGAGCTGGCTAGCAAATACGAGGCAGTTAATTTCGTCGTCGCGTATGCTCCAACTGATTGTACCAAAGACGTTGGACTGAAACGTAGCTTCTGGCAGAAGCTGGAGGACTTGGTGGAAAAGATCCCGACGAAAGAGTGTCTGTTTGTACTGATGGATGCCAACGCGCGAACTGGACAGAGGATGGAAGGGTGTGGTGATGATGAAAATAGAGTGCTTGGAGCATATGGGCGTGATGCTCGTAATGATAATGGCAGACGACTCCTGTCGTTCGCCACCAATTGCAAGTTAGCTCTCACCAACACGTTTTTTTTCAGCACGCGCAAGGGTGGGATTTCGCATACACACAACGGCACCAGCCCGAGTGACCGTAAGCGGATCGACTACATCCTAACCCGTCAAGCCCATCGACCTAGAGTACAAGATGTTAAAGTCGTCCCACAGCCTCCTGCCCCAGCCAAGGCTGACTCAGACCACAACATCTTGTATGTCAAAGTCCGACTCAGTGGTCACTTCGCGTCCAACAGACAAATACGTAGACCGGCAAAACGCCGAGAGTTCGACAGGCAGCTTTTTATGTCCGATGGAAAGTGTCGTGAACGAGTAGTCGCGAGGGTCGTCTCCACTCTCAACCAGCCTAACCATCCCCGTAATACGTCTGGCATGGTTGAGTTTTTCACTGCGGCTATTATTGATGCGGTCGAAAAAGAGGTACCACCCCCTCCACGTCGCCACCGCAGACATGGATGGTGTGAGCCTGCCGAAACCGTGACCGCATTCATATTAGCATGGACAGCGAGGGAGGATGCACGGCAATTCTTGCGTGCCCACCCCCAGGATAGAACCGCGTGGAAGACACTGAGATCTGCGTGTGCGAACCTGCAGAAGGTGATTGCCGCAGGACTGCATGCGTACTTCGAAGCGTACCTCGCTGAAACCGAACGACTACTAGCGAACAACGACCAGAGAGGCTTTTACAAGCACCTTAAGAGTACGGTAGGATTGGAAGGGACTAAAGCGAGAAGCGAACAGTTCATTAGGGACGAGGATGGCACGCTGTTGCGGGATAAGGTGCGAATTCGTGAACGGTGGGGGAGGTTTTACCACAAACTTTTGAACACGAAATCGCTTAAACTCGATTCCACGATCATCGACCTCTTGCCACCACGACCGCTTAAACTGTCGCTCGGAGATGAACCATCCATGGACGAGATGACGGAAGCACTTAAGGGGATGTCAAACTGGAAAGCTGTCGGGCCAGATGGTCTCCCGGCCGAACTCCTGAAAATCGACCACCCCGCATTCGCCCAGTGCTTTCACAACATCCTTGTCAATGTTTGGGTAACAGGAGAAGTCCCCCAGCAATGGAAAGACGCGATCATCAAGGTCCTTCACAAAAAGAAGGACCGAACTGATTGCAACAACTACAGAGGGATTTCGCTGGTTGCCCACGCAGGCAAAGTCTTGTTGAAAATCGTCGCGTCGCGCCTCAGCAACTACCGCGAGACCGAGGAATTACTCCCGGAGGAACAGTGCGGCTTCCGCCCCGCACGATCAACGATTGATATGTTGTTCGTCGTGCGCCGGTTGCAAGAGCTTGGAAGACAGAGGAAAATCCCCCTGTACTTGTGCTTCATCGATCTGCAGAAAGCGTACGACTCTGTCGACCGAGAGCTGTTATGGGAAGTACTCACACGTTTTGGCGTACCAACCAAGATGCTGAGAATTATCCGTAATTTCCACGATGGCATGCGGGCTCGCGTGCGTACGGATGACGGCGAGCACTCGGAATGGTTTGATGTCACGCAGGGGCTGCGGCAAGGCTGTGTGCTGTCACCGTTACTGTTCAACGTATTTTTCGCTGCTGCGTTGCACGTCGTACTAGTACGCTTTAGCCATGACGAAGCAATCGTAAGGGATTTGGTCCAACTTAGTGATGCTGGAGTAGCCGGGACGGAGGAGCAGGAGCCGTTGACGTACGTGCGAAGGGCTGTATGGGGCATGTTGTACGCCGATGACGCAGGGATCGTCTCGAAGTCGGCTGAAGGGCTCGCGAAAATGATGACAGTCATCGTGACTGTCTTCGAAGCAGCAGGCCTTACGGTGTCGGAAAAGAAGACAGAGACTATGCTTCTACAAACGCCAGACCAGAAAACCCTCGCACCACCGCTCGTTATCGAAGCAGCAGGCCAGAGGTATAAGCAGACGGCCCAGTTTTTGTACCTAGGCGGCGTTATCCACGAAAATGCTGACCTCTCGCTCGAAATCGACCGACGGATCCGTCTCATGCGAGCATGCCTCAAACGGTTCGGCCCGGAGCTGTATGATAGGACGACCGCCCCCCTTAGCCTGAAAGTCCGAATGCTGAAGGCCGAGGTGATTGAGACCCTGCTCTACGGGTGTGTGACGTGGACCCTCAGAGCGGAACACTTTGCCAAGCTTCGAACGGCTCACCACCAAGTTCTGTTGCGAGTCATTGGCTTCCAACGCCGACTTCGTACTGACCATGCCACCCTCTCGTACGCGAAGGCCCTCAAGATGACACGTTGCGAGAGCATCGAAACGACCATCCGCAAACGGCGTCTCTTCTTCGCGGGGGGGGTGGCACGGCAAAGCAAGGATCGATTACCTAGCCGGGTGATGTTCGGGACGATTGCTGGTGGGGAGAACCCGAGACCTGGCGGACAGGTTAAGACTTGGCATAGATGCGTAGTCGAAGACCTTAGGGAGTTCCGCGCCACCGAAGGGTCAACGGAACTTGCTCCCTTGGTGTTTGGAGTTGAGACCGCACTGTGGCCCACTGCTGCAAAAAAGGCGGGGAAGTGGTACCGGGGGATCCTGGAAGCAGCCGAACGGTTCATGGTGAGGTGGCACGAGGCTGAGGCTGAGCTGAGCAGGCAGCGCCGCGCATCCGCCGTGGGTGGTGTCCAAGGGAATGGGGGGAGGAGGGGCAACAAGAGGAGTAACAGAAAACCCGGCCAAGGGAATGCGGAGAGGGGGGGGAAGAGGAGTAGCAGGGAAACTGCAGTGGACGAAAGTAGGAAGGAGATGGCAGATAGGGTAGCCAGGTACCGGGCAGACTAAGAAGTAGAATATGCCTATACTACTCGTACCACCAACTGGTGCAGCTGGTTCGAACGTGGTCTTCCTTTGTCTTCCTGTTGTTTTTGTTTATTTTTATTTCATTTTATTGTCTTCTTTGCGGTGACCCTATGTGATTTTCATTTCTTCCTTTCTCCGATTGATAAGCCTTATTGAAGGAGTCGTGTGGCGTGGGTGGATGACGAGCCTGCTCTGCTTGTTTCGTACTGTCTGACGCCGAGGGGCCCGGCATAGTTGACGAACGCTGGACGATGGTGGCAGACAGGGTAGCAAGGTACCAGGCGGGCCAGCAGGGATACCCTGGCTGTGCTACTCGTACCATAAACTGCTGCCGCTACCTGGAGCATGCCTTGTGCTTTGTTTGGTTTGACTGTTATTTTACCTTGGTTCTTAGTCTTACTCTGTTGACGACTAGTGGTGTTTTCTTCTTTTTCTTTTTCTTTTTCCAGCTCGTTCTTTTCAAGTGTCTGCCACGTCCCCTACGTGGGGGTACGATGGTTTGTTGCTATACTGAAGTATATACATATACCAGGTATATTTTAGTTTTTTTTTTTTGTTTCTTTTCTCTTTCGAATTGTCTTTGTTTTTGTTTTTGTTTTTCTCTTTGTTTCGTTTTTGTTTTTCTAAGTCATGGAATGTGTATGTCGTGCCTGTCGTACGCAGTATGATGACATGGCATTGCATTACATACGTGGCAACGTAGTATCTCTGTGGCGTAGCTTTGTGACCACAGAACCTGTATCTCTCTAGGTTTGAAGAATCGGCACGGACACTGGTTGTGCTGGATGTCGACGCGTAGAAAGAACGTTTAATGTGAAGAAAACAACAACAACAACAACAACAACACAGATCACGTAATTTCATCGTCTTGCTTATATAATACCTGGTCAGTGATATGAAATTGCTGGGCACCACATTTACTTCTGCTAGGAAAAGCTGTGCTGGTGGTGTTGATCAGCAGCTGGTTGATGATTCGTTTTATATACTTTCAAATGAAGGTAAGTACAAATATTGCCATCTACGAAAAAGAATGAAAATTTCTACCAAGTAGTAACTAGCAAGGCTTATCACAGTGACTGAGAATCGTAACGGGACGGGACGGGACGGTAAAATGAGGACATAAAACGTTGGCGGGACGGGACGGGACGGGACAGCGGGTGCCGAACTTCTCGACGGGACGGGACGGTAAAAGTCAACGGGGCTGATTTTCACGGCGGGACGGGACGGTAAATATTTTTCCCCTCGGCGGGACGAGACGGTAAATATTTTTTTCCTCGGCGGGACGGGACGGTAAATATTTTTTTCCTCGGCGGGACGAGACGGCAAATATTTTTTCCCACGGCGGGACGGGACGGTAATTTTCTTTTTCTTCGGCGGGCGGGACGATAAATATATTTTTCTTCTTTCCCGCCGCAGGGTCAGCACGGTTGTACGTGAAACATTTCCGCACACTGCTGGTTCTGCGAAGGGAGCCGTCCCGACGCAGATGTTTTCTTCTCGACCCGCGCAGCCCAAGCCCCGAGAAGTGCTGCCACTACACGGGCGACGTCTTCTGATTTCTTCCACCCCTGCCCCAAGCGCTGTGGTTGCGTTGCCAGCTCATGGTGGCTGTTCTGATGGTAGTGCTCGCGCTGTGTTACTGGTGGTTGTGCAGATGGAGGTGGTGGCGGCGGCGGTGGTGATTCCTATGCCGCTGCTGGTCGATCGACCCCGCCCGTGAGATGGGCATCCATGGCGTCCGTGACGGTCACACCAAAGATGTTAGGAGAGCACTTTCACCCCTTGACAGACAGCAACTTGGCATTGACATTGACAGTGTGTAACACTCGACCCTACATCCTTGACAGCGCACGTTTCGCGTCCCGCTTGATGGGGTGTCTCCTAAAATCTTTTTGGGCCACACCAGTAGTACTGGTGTGGTCGTGGTCTGTGTGCTCTTTGTGTGTGGTGGCGAGCCTGTGGCAGGTGTTGTGATATGATAGTCTGCTTTCAGTTGCGAGCGGAAATGAAGAATGAAGATATGAAAAGAAAAAACAACACCACCAGGTATATATATATACACTTACTACTTGGTACGAGTACCTGGTAGTAATTTTCATCCTTTTTCGGTAATATTTGTACTTACCTTCATTTGAAACAGATCATCAACCAGCTGGTGATCAACATCACCAGCACAGCTTTTTCTAGCAGAAGTAAATGTGGTGCCCAGCAATATCATACCAACCACTGACCAGGTATTATATAAGCAAGACGATGAAAATACGTCATCTGTGAGTTCGACTGATTAATAATTGAATAGTTGATACCCAATTTTGCAAGCTGGGTAATACGCCTACTACTATTCTATACCTGGTACGTATTTCATTTATAGATGGGAGTTGGGCACAACTTACGATAACACATGTATTTATATAGGAATTACTATTGAAGTTTGGTACAACTCGAAATTTCTTGATTATTTTCGTAGTTCGTGGTGGAAATGGGTGGGAACAGACCACCATGAATATTTCTTGTACGGGAAGAGGCAAGTTATGTCTGCCGGCGGCGGTGCCACGACGGGACGGAACGATAATTTTCTACGGGAGAGATTTTATCGGCGGCGGGACGGGACGGTATTTTTTCTGTGTCACGGCGGGACGGGACGGGAATTTCCAACGGGAGAGATTTTATAGGCGGGACGGGACGGTTAAGCGACGACGGTCAGGGATTTTGTCGGCGGGACGGGACGGGACGGGACGGCGGGACCATTTTGACGGCGGTTTTACCGTCCCGTCCCGTCCCGCCGTTACCGCCGTTACCGTTCCGCCGAAATTACCGTGATAAGCCTTGGTAACTAGTGGTGGTGTTGTTTTTTCTTTTCATTGTTTTTAAATCTTCATACTTCATATTTCCACTCGCAACTGAACGCAGAGTAGTATCATAACGCACTAGCTGCCGCAGGCTCGCCACCACACACAAACAGCACAGAGACCACTCAACACAGAGACCACTCAACTCACGATCACACCAGTACTGGTGTGGCCCAAAAAGATTTCAGGAGACATGCCATCAAGCGGGACGCAAAACGTGCGCTGTCAAGGATGTAGGGCCGAGTATTACACACTTTAAAACCTAGTAGTTTGGTGTCAGTCAAAGCATGTCAATGTCAATGCAAAGTTGCTGTATGTCAAGGGCAAAAGTGCTGTCTCCTAACATCTTTGGTGTGACCGACACGGACGCCACGGATGGATGCCTATCTCACGGGCGGGGTCGATCGACCAGCAGCGGCACTAGAATCACCACCACCGCCACCACCTCCACCTCCACAACCACGAGCAACACAGCGCAAGCACAACCATCATAACAGCCACCATGAGCTGGCAACGCAACAACAACAGTGCTCGGGGCAGGGGTGGAAGAAATCAGAAGACGTCGCCTGTGTAGTGGCAGCACTTCTCGGGGCTTGGGCTGCGCAGGTCGAGAAGGAAACGTCCGCGTTGGGACGGCTCTCTTCGCGGAACCAGCGGTGTGCGGGACCGTGGGAAAAATATTTACCGTCCCGTCCCGCCGAGGAAACAATATTTACCGTCCCGTCCGGCCGAGGAAAAAAATATTTACCGTCCCGTCCCACCGAGGTAAAAAATATTTACCGTCCCGTCCCGCCGAGGGGAAAAACATTTACCGTCCCGTCCAGTCGTGAAAATCAGCCCCGTTGACTTTTACCGTCCCGTCCCGTCGAGAAATTTGGCACCCGCTGTCCCGTCCCGCCAACTTTTTCTGTCCTCATTTTACCGTCCCGTTTTCATTTTTTTTCACTGCCAAACGAGTAAAATCTGTCCCGTCCCGTCCCGTCACGATTCTCAGTCACTGTGATAATCCTTGGTATCAACCTTGCATACCGCTGTAACTCACATCAAGTCAATAATGGCACAACTTCAGATCACATCCATTGTATTTTGTGCTGCTTAGCTTCTTCGTTTGCACGTAATGAGGATGACGATGATGATGTTCTCCCGTTCATTATGTATAGGGAAAACGCCAAAATAAGGTATACCTGATCCGTTTGAGCCAATATCAGGTAATCCCAAAACCGAGTAAAAAATGCGAGCCACAAGCAAGCGGTGTAATTTACCAGGTATGTTTATGAAAATCCGATCAGAAAAGAATGCGCCTAAAGAATAATCGTGCCACATGGCCTCCAAAATCTGAATTGTTTTGTTTTATTTAGGGTCTAGGTACCACGGGCTCCACTTGGACCTGCAGAGTCATGACAAATAATATATGCTTCGTTTGTTTCGCCACGGCCGGGGCGCCAAGAAGAGTATTTACTCTGGCACCCTTCCCCCGTTGACCACTTTAAAGCTTATAGACCGTCCTCGCGGAACTGCCTTCTCCGCACGAAGTTATCATGCCGTACCAAACCTGAGACCTCGATGCGGGGTGGTGCAGACGAAATGCCGTGTGACCATGATGCTGCACAGATTGCTGTGACCAATCACACTCTGGACAATGAACACTGGATTTCATAACTTGAATGACAAGTAGTTGAGAAAAGAGAACATCTAATAAGCGGCTAACTTCTTCAATCCGTAAAATAATTCAAGTCTGATCGGCTCAAAAACTACGTACTCCTGAACAGCAACCGAACGCACTTACTTTTGATAAAATCGAATCAGTACAGCCGGAGTAACAGCAAAAACAATCTATTTACCGCGGATTTCATTTTTCGCTTCAAACGATTGTTTTTGCCGTACCTCCGGCTGTACTGGTTCGATTTCATTAAAAGGAAGTGCATTCGGTTGCTGTTGAGGAGTACGTAGTTTTTGAGCCGATCAGACTTGAATTATGTTACGAATTGAAGAAGTTAGCCGCTTAGACGTTTTTTTTCTCAACTACTTGTCATTTTCTCAAGTTCTAAAACCCAGTGTTAACGGACACAAGAATAGTCTAATGCTTTGACAATAGACGAAGGGGGAGTATATCGATGTATATTGTCTGCGACAATAGATTATGGAAAGTGTCTATCGATAGATATTGTCGGCGACAATAGACTGGGGATATTTTTCGATCAATAGACAATGCCGAACACAATAGATGGTGAACTTTGTCCATCGATGGCCATTGCAGGCCACGATGATAATAGAATGTGCGAGATATCGATCGATGGCCATTGCCGGCCATGATAGATTGTGCGAGATGTCTATCGATAGCCATTGGTGGCCTCAATACATTGAGGGAGAGATCTATCGACGGACATTGCCGACCACAATAATAGATTGTGCGAGAGATCTATAGACGGTCAAATGTCTATCGATGGCCATTGCCGGCCACAATTTTATAATAGATTGTACGAGATGTCTTTCGATGGCCAGTGCCGGCCATAATAGAATGTACAAGCTATCCTTCGATAACCATCTGGAGGATATCTTGCACTCATCCCGCGATATACGCGAGGCAATAGTCTATTTTTGGAAGCACGTCCAATAATCTAATTTGTGTGTGTTCTTCACATTAAACCGTTTTTCTACTCGTCGACATCCAGCAAGCCCAGTGTCCGTGCTAATTCTTCACCCTAGAAAGATACGCGCTCTGTGGTCACAGACTACGACACAGAGATAACACACCGTAATGCATTTAAAATTTATAGCCTACGCAATACCATGCCTTCGCACTAGGTGCGGCCGACACAGCATACACAGGTACGGCAGCAACAAAAAAACACCATAAAGAAAGAGAAGCAAGGAAGAAACCAAACCGAAAAAGAAAAGGAGAAGAATCCCAAATAAATAAATAAAATGGGACGCCAAAGCTCAGACACATACCCCGAACCAAAATAGACGTGCAAGGGGAAGAAACGGGAAGGAAAAATGGAAATATGCATCCCGGGGAACACTTAATCAACTAAGTAAAAAGAGAAATAATGTGGATGGCGATGGTTACTGTTGTTGTACACAGTCGATTTTCCTAATTGAGAATTGCCTTTCTAATGAGAACGAGATTTTATCCTTCGAAACACAACGAGTTGGCAAATATATGCCAGGTCATCTTCTGAGGTACCAGGCATGTCATGTTCTGTGTTTAAGTGCATGGTATTAATAATGTAAACCGAGGAACATCTCTCCACACTCATTTAAAGATTTAAAGATACATATATATATAGTAAATATAATTTTATAAAGTACAAGTTTATACGTCGCTATTACTAATAGTAGAAACCCGCGCACCAAGTTGGTGACTGCTGTCATGAAGTTGTGCGCGCCGGTAGTTTCGGAAATTGATTCGATTTAATAGCCAGCCTTACTTTGTCCTACAAAAACAGTCTATCTAGAAAATCCACCTCGGATAGATCGTGGATAATTAAACTAAAACCACCTTACATGTTGTAATTTTCAAGCTTTCCGTTTCTCATCTCAGGTTTGTTTGTTCCATACCGAAACCAAGTAAGTAAGAGTTTTTTTTTATTTTATTTGGATGCTGGTCATGTTTATTTTTGCTTTTTTTAGTTCGGAAATAAATTCGATTGGTTGCCCCTAGGTTTCGTTGTCTGATATTAACTGCACTTACTTTCGTTTTAAAGAAAATAAAAATCATACCAGGTATCTTTCACTTTTCAGCCTAACTCGTAGGAGGTGTTACCCTCGAGGTGTTACCCTCAGCAATTTTCTGGACAAGTCGTGGTCATAGGTGTCGTCCCTCTTCCCCCACGGCACGTGCCTTTTTTTTTGTCGCGCATCGGGTTCAGCATTCCCACTGCTGGTCGATTTTCTTCGAATGTACAGCTAACTCACGCTCTCGCGCCTTCCGCTAATCAATTTTGTACAAGAAAAAGTCCCTACCACCAGCATGCACTCGGTGCGCACCCACGAAATTGATCTTGATATGCTCGCGGACCACCCACCAAGCCACCGGGGACGCCGGGATACTAAAAACAATCCACTTTGACTAGAAAATTATCAGCTTTCCGTTTGTTAACTCGAGGTTTATGTCCCATACTGAAATGAATTAAGTCATATTCATATTTTTCGGAGCCCCACCAACAATCTATTGATTGTATGTGGCGATGGCTATTGTTGGAGACAATCGTGAACCTATTATTGGCGGCAATATGGCAGCTAAGAATGACCATGGAAATGCATCATTCCACGGTATACAATAACAGGTTCAGGCAATGAATAGTCCATTGCGAAAACACGCCCAGCAGTCTATTGTGGGTGACGATGGCTATTGATGGATACAATTGCGTGTATATCGTCCCCGGTGGCTTGGTAGGTGGTCCGCGAGCCTATCAAGATCAATTTCGTGAGTTCGAGTCTCACCGAGTGCATGCTCATAGGGACTTTTTCTTGCATAAAATTGATTAGCGGAAAGCGCGAGAGCGTGAGTTAGCTGTACATTCGATGAAAATCGACGAGCAGTGGGAATGCTGAACCCTATGCGCGATAAAAAATAAAGGCACGTACCGGGGGGGAGAAGGGACGACACCTGTGACCACGGCTTGTCCAGAAGATCGTCGAGGGTAAAACCTCCTACGAGTGGGCTGGAAAGTAAAAGTGATGAAAAAAAAAAATTATTGCGAAAGGACGGCAACTCGGTTGTGACCTCATTGGTCTGCAGGAAACCCGACGGTCCGGCAACACGAGATTTCGTGCAGCTGGATACCAAGTTTTTTGTTCAGGTCAGGAAAAAACAGCAGCGAGACAAGGGTTGTATGGGGTAGGTTTAGCAGTAAAAGACTCAATATGCCGTACGTCTAAGTTCACTCAGCAGTTTATTGACGAACGACTTATGTCTATGCGCTTTGAGTTGGACGGTCGGTGCGATGCGGTTAATTTCGTCGTTGCGTACGCCCCAACTGATTGTACCAAAGACTCCAAGCAGAAAGGCATGTTCTGGCGAAAGTTGGAGGACCTGGTTAAGCAGATTCCTGCTAAAGAGTGTTTGTTTGTGCTTATAGATGCCAATGGGCGAACTGGGGGGAGGATAGAAGGGTGCGGTGATGATGAATGTAGGGTGCTCGGAGCATACGGACGAGATGTTCGTAGTGATAACGGCAAACGGCTTTTGTCGTTCGCTACCAGTTGCAAGCTAGCGCTCACCAACACATTTTTCAGCACGCGCAAGGGCGGAATATCGCATACATACAACGGCACCAGCCTGAATGATCGTAAGCGAATCGACTACATCCTAACTCGTCAAGTCCACCGACCTAGAGTACATAATGTTACAGTCGTCCCACAGCCCCCACCACCTGGTAAGGCTGATTCAGACCATAACATCGTGTACATCAAGGCCCGACTTAGTGGTCACTTTTCGTCTAACCGAAGATTGCTGAAACCCCCAAAACGCCGAGAATTCGACAGGCAGCTTTTCTTATCCGATGGAGAGCGTCGACACCGAATAGTCGAGAGGGTCGTTTCCACTCTTAACCAACCTACCCAGCCTCGTAACACGTCTGGCATGGTTGAGTTTTTCACCACAACTGTCATAAATGCTGTTGAGAAAGAGGTGCCACCTCCACCACGTCGCCACCACCGAAACGGTTGGTGTGAGACCCCCGAAACGGTGGCCGCTTTCAAAGTAGCATGGACAGCGAGGGAGGATGCGAGACAGCTCCTGCGTGTCTACCCCCGAGATAGTACAGCGTGGAAGAAGTTGAGATCCGCCTGTGCGAATCTGCAGGAAGTGGTCGCCGCAGGAGTCAATGCGTATTTTGAAGAGTACCTCGCTGAAACCGAGAAATTCCTCGCGAGTTCCGATCAACGAGGGTTCTACAAGCACCTGAAGAGTACGGTAGGGTTGCAAGGTACGAAAGCGAGGAGTGAACAGTTTATCATGGACGAGGATGGCACGCTGTTGCGAGATCAAGCGCGAATTCGTGAAAGATGGGCGGGGCACTACCACAAACTATTGAACACGAAATCGCTGAAACTTGACCCCACGATCATCGACCTAGTGCCACCACGACCGCTGAAACTATCCCTTGGAAATGAACCATCCATTGACGAGATGATGGAAGCAGTGAAGGGTATGTCAAACTGGAAAGCCGTTGGACCAGATGGTCTCCCGGTCGAAGTACTGAAACTTGACCACCCCGCTTTCGTGCAGTATTTTCACAGTATCCTTGTTAACGTTTGGGTAACGGGAGAAGTCCCCCAGCAATGGAAAGATGCGATCATAAAAACCCTTCATAAAAAGAAGGATAGAACTGATTGCAACAACTACAGAGGTATTTCGGTTGTTGCTCACGCAGGCAAGGTGTTGCTGAAAATCGTTGCGTCCCGTCTAAGCAGCTACTGCGAGACCGAGCATATACTCCCTGAAGAACAGTGTGGCTTCCGCCCCGCACGGTCAACAGTCGATATGCTGTTTGTCGTGCGCCGGTTGCAGCAGCTCGGGCGGCAGTAGAAAATCCCCCTGTACATGTGCTTTATCGACTTGCAGAAAGCGTACGACTCTGTCGACCGAGAACTGTTGTGGGAGGTACTCACACGCCTTGGTGTACCAACCAAGATGCTCACAATCATTCGCAATTTTCACGAAGGCATGCGGGCTCGCGTGCGTGCGGATGACGGTGAACACTCGGACTGGTTCAATGTAACCCAGGGACTGCGGCAAGGCTGCGTACTATCGCCGTTACTGTTCAACGTGTTCTTCGCCGCTGCGATACACATCGTGCTGGTACGCTTCAGCAAAGACGAATGCATCGTAAGGGATTTGGTTCATCTCGAAGAGGACAGGGTTGTCGGAAAAGAGGAACCGTTGGCATGCGTGCAAAGGGCTGTGTGGGGCATGTTGTATGCAGACGACGCAGGAATAGTCTCGAAGTCGGCGGCAGGCCTTGCGAGAATGATGACAGTCATCGTGACTGTCTTCGAAGCAGTAGGTCTCACGGTATCCGAGAAGAAGACAGAGACGATGCTCCTACGAACACCGGATCAGACGTTTACCACCTCACCGCTCGCGATCGAAGCTGCAGGCCAAAAGTATAAACAGACGACCCAGTTTTTGTACCTAGGAGGAATTATCCACGAGAACGCTGACCTCTCCTTCGAAATCGAGCGACGAATCCGTCTGATGCGGGCATGCCTCAAACGGTATGGTCCGGAACTGTACGATAGGACGAACGCACCGCTTAGTCTGAAAGTCCGGATGCTGAAGGCCGAGGTGATTTGAGACCTTGCTGTACGGTTGCGTGACGTGGACCCTCAATGCGGACCACTTCGCCAAGCTTCGATCAGCCCACCACGAAGTCCTTCTGCGAGTCATTGGTTTCCAGCGGCGACTACGCACCGACCACACCACCCTCTCGTATGCGAAGGCGCTCAGGATAACACGATGCGAAAGTATCGAAACGACCATCCGTAAACGGCGACTCTTCTTTGCGGGGGCTGTGGTGCGGCAACACGAGGGGCGATTGCCCAGTCGGTTGATGTTCGGGACGATCGCTGGTGGGGGGAGCCCGAAACCAGGCGGGCAGCCTAAGACTTGGCCTAGGGCAATTGCTGAGGACCTTAGAGTGTTCAAAGCCTCAGAGGGATCAACGGAAGACTCCCCCTTAGTCTTTGGAGTTGGGACCGCACTGTGGCCCACTGCAGCAAAACAGACGGGAAAGTGGTACCGGGGAATCCTCGAAGCAGCTGAACAGTTCATGGGCAGGTGGCACGAGGCTGAGGCAAAGCTGAGTAGACAGCGCCGTGCATCCGCTGCAGGTAGTGTTAGAGGGAATGGGGGGAGGGGTAACAGCAGGAGGGGTAGAGGGAACACCGTACAAGTGTATGGGGGCAGGGGGGGGAACAGGAGGAGTAGAAGGGAAACCGCGGTAGAAGAGAGTAGCAGAGAGACCGCAGATAGGGTAGCAAGGTACCAGGCCGACTAATAGGTTGGACGTTTCTTTGCTACTCGTACCGCCAACTGCTGCGGCCGTTCGGTATGCATTTTGATTTTTTTCCCTTCCTATCCTTATGAAAGAAGTACTACATAGTGGGTGGGTGACGAGCGTATTTTGGCCCACTCACTATTGCTCTTTTTACTTAGTTAAGTGTTCACCGGGATGCATAGTCCCCTTTTTCCTTCTCGTATCTTTCCCCTTGCACGTCCCTTTTGGCTCATGCTCGGGGTAAGTATGTATGTGTCTGAGCTTTGGCTTCCCATTTTATTTATTCATTTGGGATTCTTCTCCTTTTCTTTTTCTTTTTCTTGTTCTTTTTCGGTTTGGTTTTTTCGTTGCTTCTCTTTCTTTATGGTGTATTTTGGTTGCTGGCGTATGTATGTATGTTGTGTCGGCCGCACCTAGTGCGAAGGCATGGTATTACGTAGGCTATTAATGCATTACGGTGTGTTATCTCTGTGTCGTAGTCTGTGACCACAGAGCTCGTATCTTTCTAGGGTGAAGAATCAGCACGGACACTGGGCTTGCTGGATGTCGACGAGTAGAAGAACGGTTTAATGTGAAGAACACACACACACACACATATTGTTGGCAGCAATAGCCACCCATAGCGAAACGTTTCTTCGATTAATAGTCTATTGTTCAATTTTTGATTATTTTGTTTTGTACCCCCCCCCCCCCCCGTTATGCAGTGTTTGGGTAATACTACTGTTGTTGATGTTACTGCATAAAGTACGGTCACGTACGTACAGCAGGGAGGAGTTATGAGTATGGTATTCCTGCCCGTGCGCGTACCTATAGATTTATTGTTTAGTACTGTTTTGTTTCATTTTTTTTTGTGGTGTGCAATGTATTGGAGTTTTAGTGGTCGGTTCATAAGGAAGACATCTAGGTTTGGGCCGTCGAGAGATTCGGGTGGTATTATACTGACTTGGAGGAGTGAGATATTTTGAACTTTATTGAAAGTACTGATGTCGTGGAGTCGGATATTTTGAATTTTATTGACTTTTTTTTAATTCGAAGGACCGTGTGCACACACAGCCGGGAGGCAGTTGTGCGTGCGTAGTAGTTTTCAACTGATGACCGTTTGAATATCACGGACAGACGTCCGTAGTTTTATCACGGACAGACGTCCGTAGTTTCGGAAGTTGAGTGTTTGGGAGATTGTTGAGGCTTACGCCAGTACAGTACTGTTTGGAAATTTGCATTGAATTTGAGTTTTTGGACAGTCGATGAGTTTGGTGAGTTTTTAGCAGGGAGGCAGCTGTTTTATGGTTTTTGGTGTTTTCGTGTCTGAATTGGTGGCACTAAACTACTTGCAGTGCCGCCACGACAGCACCTATGGTTTGGATGAGTGTATACCCACAGTAGTACGGCATTGGCACTATGATTATGACAGTGTGCCGCGAATGGGGAGGCTGTAAAACATAACATTTCACACCCCGGACAAGCTCATACCCTTCGGCAGTCCCAGTGGCTCCAGGGCTTCGCTCAGGCGAGAGCGAAGGAAATGATGACCAAAAACCCCGATTGCGAGCGAAATGATGCGTAAATGCAAGCGAACAGTCGGTTTAGCCTTTAATCCTTTAGTTTTTAGTCATTTAGTTCACTTTTTAGGTTTTGCACGTATTCTCTTCCTTGCCTGGGTAGCGTCCACACTCGACGTTGGTCCACGCGCTGCATGCGCTGTACACCTCGGTCAGGCTTTTTGCATTCAGCAGGCTGATTCCGTCTGCTGAATGAAACACCCATCCCACACCCACAGAGCAGTCCGCCTCTACTCTGCACCCAACGACTCGTGGCTGCATGCCTCGACTCGTCGTACTTTTGGTTGCTTCCACGTCCCTCCGCCGCAACAGTATCTTCGGAACAGAAGCAGATCCGATCTCATATCATATCACGCACTGCTGTACCTGGTACGTACAAAAAATATGTGGTTGTTTGTGTTGATATCGTTCTATTCTACCTGGTACGTAATTTGTATTGGTCAGTTATACAGCCCATGAACAGCAGTAGCTCATCTGTCCCCTGCAGCTCAAGCTTTGCAAACATGTGCAGATGAGCTATCGCCTATTGCTCAGCTTTGAAAACATGTGCAGATGAGCTATAGCTCAAGCCGGGGAAAACATGTGTAGCTCATATAGCTCCCATAGGTCATGTCGGGGGTAGATGAGCTAGCTCATGTAACTCCTATAGCTCACTCTGGACATGTATGTGCAGATGAACTATCCTCTATAGCTCAAGCTTGGAAAACACGTGCAGATGAGGTACCCTGCTATAGCTCAAGCCAAGAAAACATGTATGGCTCACGTAGCTCACCAGTGAGCTGCCTCCTTAAAGAAAGAGCTAGCTCGAGCTACAGCGTGATCTGATCTGTGCAAGGTGTCTAACATTTGTTCACAATCGCCAAAATGTCTGATGTATTCTGATTGGTTGGTTGATATGATTTATGTGCAGCTGCAAACGGTCCAAGGGGCATATGCGGTGGGTTTGGTGCTTTCCCGAAAGGGTTTCATAAAAATATATTTGCATGGTTTTCCAGGGTCACAGGGAAGAAGGATGAGAACCCCCGTGACCTCAGTCTTGCCTTGTCAACCTCACAATTCAATTACAAATAAAGTGGAACCTTTAGAACGACAATGACAAGAACAACAACATCTCTTCTTTTGCTCCCGCGCCTCATGGCAAGATCGAGCGGCGCATTACGCTAGCGGGATAGCTGGGTTCACCAGGAAACCCGACCATCCTCGACCTCCATCCCCTTAGGAATAACATCTATCACGCATGCTTCCCCAACATCTATGATATATACAAGGTTCCCCTCCGGGAGGTGCCGAGGGGAGTGGCGCAAGAGCGCAATAATGCTCGTATGAAATCCTGCACACCTGTTTTGAAGTAGCAGCTGGCTCCACCCATCACTAACGTGAAGAACACACACATACCTTTTAGGACAGACTACATAGTATATTGTTTGCGGAATTTGTGTGGGATCACTCCTAAAACAATATAAAATAGGGCACCGGTAAGTAGATATTGATCATGAACAGATGACATGCGGCCATCAATTTAAGGTATGCGCCGTAAACGTAAGTACCAAAAAGTTGCGTGAGGTCGACGTTGCGCCGTAATACTTTGTGACCGGCTGAGTAAGGTACCGCACATACATACATACTGGTACAATATACAAGGCGCTTTGCTCCGCGGGCGGCCTACGCCGCCCGCTACGCTTGCTCAGGAAGGGGCAAGAGTACATGAAATTATGCGAAGCGGACAGAGGTCCATGATTGAATATTGTTTTTTCATGACTGTACTGAAGTTGTCAACTGGCGTCTTGATAATGCCAAGAGTCACGCCGCCATCCTTCAGGACAAAACAGCTCGGACGCCACATACGCTTTGCGTCGCGGGCGGTTTTCCGCTACGCTCGCTCACATGTCGGACGTACGTACCTACCCCAGGTAGGGTACTTATTTTCTTCTTTTGATATGCTCTGTGTGTGTACTCGTATTCACGAAAGATAGAGCACAGCACGGGACAGCAATATAGCAAAAACAATGAAAACCAAAAAATTCTGGAAGAAACAAATTCCCGTCCCCTTTCCGTATAATATTTTGCTACCTGATTGGAACACCTTACACCGTTCAAAACGAAAAAATGAAAAAAAGAAAAAATCAAACGGCAGAGCTTGTCTCTCAGCCTCGTACGCCGCCTGCCCCTCTCGCGACCATCTCGCCACCGGTTCGGTCCGGGTAAAGCTTTCCTCCCTGTCTTCCACAGTGAGCCCCGTCGCCCGCCTCGCGTGAAGCCCGGTGCTCACCGTGGACCTCGTTCGCCAGCTCGACAATGTAGGTGCTCACACTGGGTTTAATTTTCAACCCGGTCACAAAAATAAGCACCGCTTGAGTATTATCTTACAATCCCGAACGACCCTTAAATACTTTTATGTACTCTATGAAAAATCACAAATGGAGGCCAGACAGAGCCTATTGATGCATCCCTCGTGTCTCGAGGCACACGCGACGCCTAGGCACGAAAGCGGCGTTGGCTGGGACGGCTGCACCCAGCCAACGGAAACCAAGGCGCGTACCGGGCTATAAAACGGAGAGCCACTTTCTCCATAGAGAATAAAAATGAAAACAAACGTAAAAAAAAGGAGGCGGGGACGAGCCTCACGTCGGCTGGCAAAGAAAGCAGCACGCGAGGCTCGCAAGAGACAACCGTAGGCACTGGTGGCGGTAGCGTCGTACAATGTGCGCACCCTGGCTGTAAAAGGGAAGAACGGCTACGGACATGGCGAGCGTGAACTGGCGAAGGGACGGCAACTAGGCTGTGACTTCATTGGCCTGCAGGAAACTCAGAGGTCCGGCAGCACGACGTTCCGTGCGGCAAGGTATCGCGTTTTCTGTTCAGGTCAGGAAAAAACAGCTGCCAGGCAAGGGCTGAACGGAGTAGGTCTAGCTGTCAAGGAATCGTTGTGCAGTAAGTCTGTATACACTCATCAGTTCATTGACGAGCGGCTTATGTCTATGCGCTTTGAGCTGGCTATCAAATGCGAGGCAGTTTATTTCGCCGTTGCATGTTCTCTAACGGATTGTACCAAGGACGTTAAACTGAAACGTAGTTACTAAAGCTGGAGGACTTGGTGGAAAAGATCCCGACGAACGAGTGTCTGTTTGTACTGATGGATGCCAACGCGCGAACTGGACAGAAGATGGAAGGGTGCGGTGATGATGAAACCAGAGTGCTTGGAGCATATGGACGTGATGTTCGTAACGATAATGGCAAACGACTCCTCCTGTCGTTCGCCACCAATTGCATGTTAGCTCTCACCAGCACGTTTTTCATCACGCCCAAGGGTGGGATTTCGCATACACACAACGGCACCAGCCCGAATGACCGTAAGCCGATCGACTACATCCTAACCCGTCAAGCCCATCGACCTTAGAGTACAAGATGTTAAGGTCGTCCCACAGCCTCCTGTCCGAGCTAAGGCTGACTCAGACCACAACATCTTGTATATCAAGGTCCAACTCAGTAGTCAATTTGCGTCCAACAGAGAAATACGTTGACCGACAAAACGCCGAGAGATCGACAGGCGGCTTTTTATGTCCGATGAAAAGTGTCGTGAACAAATAGTCGCGATGGTCATCTCCACACTCAACCAGCTTAACCAGCCCCGTAGTACGTCTGGCGTGGTTGAATTTTTCACTGCGGCTATTATTATTGCCATCGAAAAAGAGGTACCACGCCCTCCACGTCGCCACCGCAGACATGGATGGTGTGAGTCTGCCGAACCTTGACCGCACTCATATATGTATGGACAGCGAGAGAGGATGCACGGCAATTCTTGCGTGCCCACCTTCGGGATAGAACCGCGTTGAAGACACTGAGATCTGCGTGTGCGAACCTGCAGAAGGTGATTGCCGCGGGACTGCGTGCGTACTTCGAAGCGTCCCTCGCTGAAACCGAACGACTCCTAGCGAACAACGACAGAGGGGCTTGTACAAGCACCTTAAGAGTACGGTAGGATTGGACTAAAGCGAGAAGCGAACAGTTCATTAGGGACGAGGATGGCACGCTGGTGCGGGATAAGGTCCGAATTCGGGAACGGTGGGGGGGGGGGTTTACCACAAACTCTTGAACACGAAATCGCTTAAACTCGATCCCACGATCATCCACCTCATGCCACCACGACCGCTTAATCTGCCGCTCGGAGATGAACCATCCATGGACGAGATGACGGAAGCACTTAAAGGGATGTCTAATTGGAAAGCTGTCGGGCCAGATGGTCTCCCGGCCGAACTCCTGAAAATCGACCACCCCGCATTCGCCCAGTGCTTTCACAACATCCTTGTCAATGTTTGGGTAACAGGAGAAGTCCCCCAGCAATGGAAAGATGCGATCATCAAGATCCTTCACAAAAAAAGGACCGAACTGATTGCAACTACAGAGCTATTTCGCTTGTTGCCCACACAGGCAAAGTTTTGTTGAAAATCGTCGCGTCCCGCCTCAGCAACTACTGCGAGATTGAGGAAATACTCCCGGAGGAACAGTGCGGCTTCCGCCCCGCACGATTAACGATTGAAATGTCGTTCGTCGTGCGCCGGTTGCAAGAGCTTGGACGACACAGGAAAGACCCCCTGTACTCGTGCTTCATTGATCTGCAGAAAGCGTACGACTCTGTCGACCGAGAGCTGTTATGCGAGGTACTCACACGTTTTGGCGTACCAACCAAGATGCTGAGAGTTATCCGTAATTTCTACGATGGCATGCAGGCTCGCGTGCGTACGGATGACGGCGAGCACTCGGAATGGTTTGATGCCACGCAGGGGCTGCGGAAAGGCTTGTGTGCTATCACCGTTACTGTTCAACGTATTCTCGCTGCTGCGTTACACGTCGTACTAGTACGATTTAGCCATGGCGAAGCCATCGTAAAGGATTTGGTTCAACTCAGTGATGCTGGAATAGTCGGAACGGACGAGCAGGGGCCGTTGGCGTTCGTGCGAAGGGCTGTATGCGCCGATGACGCAGGGGTTGTCTCGAAGTCGGCTGAAGGGCTCGTGAAAATGATGACAGTCATCGTGACTGTCTTCGAAGCAACAGGCCTTACGGTGTCGGAAAAGAAGACAGAGACAATGCTTCAACAAATGCCAGACCAGAAAACCCCTCGCACCACCGCTCGTCATTGAAGCAGCAGGCCAGAGGTGTAAGCAGACGGCCCAGTTCTTTTACATTGGCGGCCTTATCCACGAAAACGCTGATCGAAATCAACCGACGGATCCGTGTCATGCGAGCATGCCTCGAATGGTCGGCCCGGACCTGTATGATAGAACGACCGCCCCCCTTAACCTGGAAGTCTGAATGCTGAGGCCCGAGGTGATTAAGACCCTGCTGTACGGGTGTGTGACGTGGACCTTAGAGTAGAACACTTTGCCAAGCTTCGAACGGCTTACCACCAATTCTTGTTGCGAGTCATTGGCTTCCAGCGCCGACTTCGCACTGACCATACCACCATCTCCTACGCGAAGGCCGTCAAGATGACACGTCGCGAGAGCATCGAAACGACCATCCGCAAACGGTGGCTCTTCTTCGCGAGGGGGGTGGCACGGCAAAGCAAGGATCGATTACCCAGTCGGGCAATGTTCAAGCCGATGGTTGTTGAGGAGAACCCGAGACCTGGCGGACACTTTAAGACTTGAACATATGCGTAGTCGAAGACCTTAGGAAGTCCCGAGCCACCGAAAGGTCAACGGAACTTGCCCTCTTCGTGTTTGGAGTTGAGACCGGGCTGTGGTCCACTGCTACAAAATGGGTGGGGAAGTGGCATCGGGGGATCCTCGAAGCAGGCGAACGGTTTATGATGAGGTGGCACGAGGCTGAGGCTGAGCTGAGTAGGCAGCGCCGCGCACCCGCCGTGTGTGGTGTCCAAGGGAATGGGGGGAGGGGGGACAACAAGAAGAGTGGCAGAAACCCGACCAAGGGAATGCGGAAAGGGGGGGGGAAGGGAAACTGCAGTGGACGAAAGTAGGATGGAGATGGCAGACAGGGTAGCAAGGTAACGGGCAGACTACGAAGTAGAACATGCGTATACTACTCGTGCCACCAACTGGTGCAGCTGGTTCGAACGTGGTCTTCCTTCGTCTTCATATTGTTTTTATTTTTTTTTATTTCCTTTTACTTTCTTCTTTTTACGCTGACCCTATGTGATTTTCATTTTATTTCTTTGTCTTCCTTTCTCCGATAGATAAGCCTTATTGAAGGAGTCGTGTGGCGTGGGTGGATGACGAGCTTGTTTTGCTTGTTTCGTATTGTCTGACGCCGAGGGGCCGGGCATAGTTGACAAACGCTGGACGGGGGCGGCAGACAGGGTAGCAAGGTACCAGGCGATTTAGCAGGGAGACCCTGGCTGTGCTACTCGTACCATAAACTGCTGCCGCTACCTGGAGGATGCTTTGTGCGTTGGTTTGCCTGTTATTTTCCCTTGGTTCTTACTCTTACTCTGTTAATGACGACTATTAATAGTGGTGTTTTACTTCTTTTTCTTCCTTTTTTTCAGCCCGTTCTTTTCAAGTGTCTGCCAGATGCCCTGCGGGGGGGCACGATGGTTTGTGTCTTATATTTTTTCCTTGTTTCTTTTTCTTTTTCGAATTGTCTTCTCTGTTTTTTTTTGTGTTTCTCTTTGTTTCGTTTCGTTTCTCTTTTTCATGGAATGCATATGTGGTGCCTGTCATATGCAGTATGATGACATGGCATTGCATTGCCCAAGGTGCTCACTGCATACGTGGCAACGTGGTATCTCTGTCGCGTACCTTTGTGACTACAGGCAACAGAACTTATATCTCTTCTGGGATTGACGAATCGGCACGGACACTGGTTGTGCTGGATGTCGACGAGTAGAAAGAACGGTTTAATGTGAAGAAAACAACAAGAACAAGAGGTACGGATAAATTATTAAAGCATAGTGCATGGCCATGTCACCAAGTGTTCTGCCGGTAGCTTTGATGTTCGATGAAAAGTGTCGTCAACCAGTAGCCGCGTGGGTCGTTCGCACTCTCAACCAGCTAATCTTTAGCCCCCGTAAGGCGTCTGGCATGGGTTTTCACCACGGCTATTATTATTGATGCGGCCGAAAAAGAAGTACCCCCCCCCCTCCATGTCGCCACCGCAGTCATGGATGGTGTGAGTCTGCCGAAACGTTGGCCGATTTTAGATTGAGAATTGACAGCGAAGGAGGATGCACGACAACTCTTGCGTGCCCACCCACCCCCGGGATAGAAACGCGTAAAAGGCACTGAGATTTGAGTGTGCGAACCAGCAGAAGGAGATCGATTGCGTGCGTACTTCGAAGAGTACCTCGCCGAAACCGAACGACTGTTAGCGAACAATGACCGCAGAAGATTATATTACTGTAGCACCAAAAACTTACGGTGGGATTGAAATGTACTAAAACGAAGATCGAGCAGTTTGTTAGGGACGATGATGGCACGCTGTTGCGGGATAAGGTGCGAATACGTGAAGGTTCTACCACAAACTCTTGAACACGAAATCGCTGAACTTCGATCCCATGATTATTGACCTCCTGCCACCGCGAACGCTCCAACTGTCCCTCGGAGATGAACCATCTATGGCCGAGATGATGGAAGCACTTCACGGCGTGCCTAATTGGAAAGGTGTTGGGCCAGATGGCTTCCCGCCCGATATTCTAAGAATCGACCACCCCGCAATCGTCCAATGCCTTCACAACATCCTTGTCAATGTTTGGGTAGAATATGCAAAGTCCCCCAGCAATGGCAAGATGCGATGATCAAGATGTACGTTATTGTCCTTTTTTTCGCGACATGGTGTGGCATGCCGTGGCACCACCTGCGGCAAACCTTCCACGATATCTTTCACGGCATACCACGGAACCTTCCACGGACCTCCCCGGCATACCATGGAACCCTCACCCTAACCCAATCCTAATCCTAACCTAGATGCCGCGGACGTTGGGGTGCCGTGGGGGTTTCCATGACATGCCGTGGGGTTGCCATGTAGTGCCGTGGCGGTAGACGCAGGGGTTGTCTTTGTATTACCCATGGCATGCCGGGCACCCCCCTGCGAGACCAAGGGATTACTCCTGGACAAACACAGCGGCTTCTGCCCCGCACCATCAACGATCGATATGTTGCGCAGGTTGCAACAGCTCGAACGACAGAGGAAAACCTCCCTTTACATGTGATTTATCGAAGAAAGCGTACGACTCGGTCGACCCAGGGCTGTTGTGGAAGGTACGCACACGCCGTACCAATCAAGCTGCATACTATCACTCGCAATTTCCACGACCGCATGCGGGCTCGCGTCCGAACGGATAACGGCGAGCTCTCGGAATGGTTTGAAGTCACGCAGGCGCTGCGACAAGGCTGCGTGTTATCACCGTTGCTGCTGTTCAACGTGTTCTTCGCTGCTGCGTTACACGTGGCACTACAGTTTGGGGTGGGAACGTGTCAGTACGTACAAAAAACGAAAGATGTCGCATGATCGTTATTCGGGGAAAAACACCTTTATGCCACTTGTTATTCTGTCGGAAACATGGATTTAAAAAGCCGGTTTCCGATCGGAGCCTAAAAATGGTAACCTTAGTATTCTGTTGAAAAAGCTCCTTTTCACTCCAAGATTTTTCGATGATGATTTCCAACTGGACCTGACAGAGGCAAAAACCGATATTTTCGATCCAACTCGCCAGTCGGATCCATGCATCGGAAATGTTAGAATATCCCGCCACATACTTGTACGAGTATCACGCACCCTGCACAACAATACGACGTACGACACGGCCCCACACCACAACATCGGCGCCGCTGGCTTGGCTGCTGTCACTTCTGCTATGATCGGCGCGTGTCAGCGTGACATTCTTATTCACGCCCGTCAGCAGGACGTGACGGCACCCGATGGCCGCAGTGCGCGGTATCCATGACCTTTTGCCCACTGCTGCGCTGGCTGTAGCTTTAGCGACTCTCAAAGAGAGCTGCGAAGGCCTCGAGGACGAGATTAAGGAGAACGCCCGGCGTACGAAGCTCACACGCTGCTCGAGGACGAAGCGAGACATCAGCATGTATGTATGGTGGGGTGCGGCTGCTGGTAGACTCTTTCACCCCACGAGCATTACGGCGAAGCAGGGTCGAACCGACGTCCGTCTGCCCTACCCTTTTTTCTTGGAGCTGAAAGTCACTCCCTTACGTACTCGTACACCAAACGTCTCCAGAAGAAACACAAAACTGTATACTCGATCCGACGGACGATAAGAAGGGTAGCTATTCCCAATCCAATTGGAAAAACAACTGGTCGGAAACCGGCCTTTTCAGTCCTAGTTTCCGAATGCATGAAAGTTGACCTTAGGAAATTATCCAATCCCTGATTGGGCAAAAAAACGTTTGCCACCAAAAAATCCGTTTTATTATGGTGCCTCTCAAAACAAAAAAAGCAGTGCCGGCATGGATGTTGTGGCGTTGAACTACAAGTATAACCGAAACAAAAGTCAGCCTTGCTTCTTGCGCGGTACGTGCTGCAGGACAGCGCACAACCAAGCCCAGAGCGTAGAGCAGCAACGTAGACACGGTCGCGAGAGCGTGAAAGAATAGCACGTTCCTGGGGGGGCCTTGGGGTTGGCGACCGGCAGCACGAGAAAGCTCCCCCCCCCTGTGAACCACATATGTTCCGGATCAAGTCGCAGTATGTGGTCCTGTTTTACTGCTGTCGGGCACGTCCACATATGTTCCGGATCAAGTCGCAGTATGTGTTCCTGTTTTACTGCTGTCGGGCACGTGTAAACAAGAACGTATCTGCACACAGCATCGACAATTGGCTGCGTGTTGCTATACTCCACTTCGCCGAGACCGAGATTTCGACGGCGCTGCCTTCACCTCCGTGGAATTGCGCCCCACTTTTTTCTAGCTGATGGGCAAGTTGTTGCTGTGTATACAGCTAGGCTTGAGCCTTGCGGCCAAGGCTGCATTCACCACGCGCCTGTAATCTGCATGGTGCTGCTGTATGTACTCGTACGTAACTACCACTCTGTTCGGTAATATGAAGAACAGCGTATTTGCTTATTTATGATTTAAACTATTCCTATTTCTCCGGACAGGGTGGTAGGGTAGAGGATTTCTACTCGATCGTTTTCTCACGTACGACAACAATAGTATGCGTTCGCATCCGAACGCTATTAATAGCTGTAACGCGCTTCCTGCTGCATCAAGGCCCGATCAAAGATGGTCTTCGCTGCTGCGATGACACCGGGTGTGATGGCGATCGCTCGGCGTGCGGCCCTTTTCATGTCCGGCACCGTTTGCCGGATACAATGAAGACTGGACGTCCTTTGGTTCTATCTCGACTTATTATTTGTTGAGCTTCCCATCAACAATTGCTTGATTCATCAAAAGAGGGTCAACTCGTGCGTAAGATTTCTCGTCGGCTACTTGTCGGATTCAGGCGCGGAATGCATTTGGTGTGTGCGCAAATGTCCTACCGCATCGGTTGACGGGTTTAATTTTTTTAGTAATCTCAAATAGTTCTTCACTAGACTGAACGACGCGAATAAAACCTGAACACATCGAGATTCCCCGCGCATTTCTCCGAAATTTAACGGAACTAAAATCTGCAGATCAGAAAACAATCAGCCAGAGGATCATTCTCCATTGATGGGAGGTGTCTCAGTCGAACGGGTTAATCCACTTCGTTTCCTAGGTGGAGAAATCAGGTGCTCGGTGCTACACTTGAAGGTAGTCTAAAACAAAGTAAATAGGGTGGCGGCAGACTTTTTTCAAAATTTGTTCGTTCGTTTTACACTTTAACGGCTTCTCGAATAGACTGGACATATTTCGACGTCTAAACAGAATCCATTCCCATGACTAACAACTGTAGTATTAATAGTACGCTTCAGCAAAGACGGAGTCATCGTCAGGGATTTGGTTCAACTCAATGATCCTGGAGTAATCGGAACAGAGAAGCAGGAGCCGTTGGCATGCATGCGAAGGACTGTGTGGGGCATGGTTTACGCCGATGACGCAGGAATTGTCTCGAAGTCGACTGAAGGGCTCACGAAAATGATGACAGTTAGTGACTGTCTTCGAAACAGTAGGCCTCACGGTATCGCACAGGCGGAGACAATGCATTACGAACACCAGACCAGACAACCCTCGTCCCACCGGTCGTCATCGAAGCAGCAGGCCAGAGGTATTAACAGACGGCCCAGTTCCTACACCTACAATAGGCGGCATTATCCACCGAAACGCTGACCTCTTGCTCGAAATCGACCGACGGATCCGTCGAATGCGGTCATGCATCAAACGGTTCGGCCCGGAGATGTATGATGGGACGACGGCCCTGCTTGGCCCGAATGTCCGAATGCTGCAGGGCGAGGTGAATGATTCCTTGTGATACGGGCGTGTGACGTGGACACTCAGAGCGGGACACTTTGCCAAGCATCGAACGGCTCACCACCAAGTCCACTTGCGAATTATTGGCTGCCAACGCCGACTCTACGCTGACTACGCCACCCTCTCGTACGCGAAGGCCCTCAAAATGGCACGTTTTGAGAGCATCGAAACGGCCGTCCGTAAACGGCGGCTCTCCTTTACGGGGGCCGTGGCACGGTAAAGAAAGGAGGGATTACCCAGTCTGGTAATATTCAGGAGAACCCACGGCCTGGCGGAAAGTTTAAGACTTGGCATAGGTGCATAGCCCAAGAACGTAGGGAAATCCGAGCCACCGAAGGGTCAAAGGAACACTCCCCCTTGGTGTTTGAAGTTGAGACCGCGCTGTTGTCCACGGCAGCAATAAAGGCGGGGAAGTGGTACCGGGGGGTCCTTGAAGAAGCCGAACGGTTCGTGGTGAGATGGCACCAGGATGAGGCACAGCTGAGTAAACGGTAGACAGCGCCAGGTATCTGCCGTCGGTGGGAATGGGGAGGGGGGGCAACAGGAGAAAAAGGAAACCCACCCAAGGGAATGCGGGGAGGGCGGCTATAGAGGGAGTAGAAGGGAGACCGCGGTGGACGAACGTAGAAAGGAGATGGCAGACAGGGTAGCGGGGCACCAGGCCGACTAGAGACTAAAAAAGCATGTCTATACAATTATACTCGTGCAGCCAACAGTGGAGCTGGTTCGAACGTGGTCTTCCTCTGTTTTTTGTTCTTTTTGCGCTTGATCGCCCGTCATTTTCATTTTATTTTTTCTGATTTCTTTGTCGTCCTTACGATAAGAGTCGCGTGTGGCGCTGGTGGATGACAGGCCTGCTTCGCTTGTTTCGTGTTGTCTGACGCATCCTCTCCGGGGGTGGGGCATACTTAACGAACTCAGGACGGAGACGGTAGACAAAGGTAGCAAGGTACCAGACCGCCTTGTAGGGAAAACTTGGCCATGCTACTGGTACCACAAACCGCTGCGGTTACCCGGAGGATGCTGTTTGCCCTTGTTTGCCAGTTCATTTCCTGGTTCTTCGGTCTTACTCCGCGTGGAGTATGTAGTGGTGCTATTTCTTTAGCTCGTCCGTTTTGGGTGTATGCCTCATCTCCTGAGGGGAGACACGACGGATTTTCTCTTGTTTCTCCTTCGCCTTCTTCTCCATAATTTGTTTCTTCGCACTCTGTTTTTTATTGTTTTCCTGTCCGTTTGTTTCCTCCCGTTATCTCTCTCTCATAGAGTGTTTACGTCGTGCCTGTCGTATCGAGTATTGTGATGGCATGGTATTGCGTTGTCCACTCTGCTTATTGCATAGCAATATAGTGTCTCTATGTGTGTTATTCGCATCTGTGGCATAGTGTGTGGCCACATAACTTGCATCTCTAGGAATAAAGAATCGGCACGGACACTGGTCGTGCTGGGGGCATGACTGTACTTGACTATAGATAAGGGTGAAACATGCGGGTTGTGGGCGGGGTGGTGGTCGGGGTGGCGGTAATTAATCGAAGATTGGATATGGTTCCGCGGCCTACGCCGACAAGTTTCTGTTGAGCCGAAGGATTGATATGACTCCACGGCGTAGCGTATACCGACACGTTGCAATCGAAGCATTGATTGATGTGGTTTCACGGCCAATACCGACACGTTCGTTGCTGTTGTATCGGTTCCGGGTGCGCTACCAGTTAGACGAGTTATTTTTTTTGTTTTTTGTTTTTTGCGATTTTTCGTGACTGGACGGCCACTGCTGCCAACATGGGATCAGGGTAGCCCCGTTGGGGGTGCCTGTGGGGCTGCTGTTATTCGTTCTAGTTTGTGCGCGTTTTGTTTGTCGCGGAGGATGCTTCCGCAAAAATCAATACGCCGCACATAAATAATGTGGAAACCTATCAGAGCATGTATCTATAGTACATAGCAGTAGACTCTCTAAGATCGAAGATTCGGCACGGAGAGTGGTTGTGCTGGATGTGTTTTGTGCTGCTTCTACCCATCGACATCCAGCACGACCACAGCCCAGGCTGATTCTTCAATCCTAGAGCGATCCAAGCTCTGTGGTCACAAATCTACGCCACAGAGAAGGTACGTTGTTATGTAGGAAGCAGAGCAGACAACGCAGTGCCATGTGTCATCATACCAGGTACTGGATACGACAGCCACGGCATACACATCATTTGAAAGAGAGGAAAAATATATTCAGACAGCAAAGAAACAAATCAAAAGAAAAAGAAGAAAATTTAACAGAATATTAATCTGTCGTGCCTCCTCTCAGGACGTGTGGCAGACACTCGACAAGAACGAGCGAAAGACGCACCACTACAGACAGAGTAAGACTATTAGTAAGAACCAAGGGAAACAACAGGTTAACCAAAGCACAACGCACCCTCCAGATACACGCAGCACTTTGTGGTACTAGCATAGCCAGGTATCACCTACTAGTTGGTCTGGTACCTTGGTACTCTGTGTGCCGTCTCCGTCTTGTTTTCGTCAACTACGCCCTACCCCCGGAGAGGACGCATCAGACGATACTAAACAAGCATAGGAGGCTCGTCATCCACCAACGCCAGACGACTCTTTAGGTAAATCCAGGAAGAAAGAAAGATGAAGTAATACAACGGAAATCACGGAGGATCAAGCGCAAAAAAAAAAGAAGACAAAGAAAGACCACGTTCCAACCGGCTGCAGAAGTTGGCAGTACGAGTGGCGTAGACATGTTGTAAATACTTCACTAGTTATTGCTACCTTGCTACCCTGTCTGCCGTCTCCTTTGTACTTTAGTCTACGCGGTTTCTCTTCTACTCGTCCTGTTGCCCCCGCCTTCCCCACATTCCCGCCTGTCGGGTTTCTTTCTACCCTTGTTGCCACCCGTCCCCCCATTCCCTTGGGCACCACCCGCGGCCGATGCGCGGCGTTGCCTACTCAGTTGTGTCTCATTTTCGTCCTACCTCGCCATGAACCGTTCGGCTGCTTCAGGGGGGCCCCGGTGCTCCATCCCCGCCTTTCTTGCTGCAGTGATCCACAGCGCGATCTCAACTTCAAACATCAAGGGGGAGTGTTGCGTTGGCCATTTGGTGGCTGGAAACTCCTTCAGGGCTTCGACGATGCACCTATGCCAAGTCTTGAGGTATCCGCCAGGTCTTGGGTTCTCCCCCCCAGCCATTGTTCCAGACCATACCTAACTGGGTATTTGCTCCTTGCGTTGCCGTGCCACAGCTCCCGCGAAAGCGAGCCGCCGTTTACGGATGGTCGTTTCGATGCTTTCACGACGTATCATCTTTAGGGCCTTCGCGTACGAGAACGTGGCGTGGTCAGCGCAAGTCGGCGCTAGAAGGCAATGACTCGCAGGAGGACTTGGTGGGCCGTTCAAAGCTTGGCAAAGTGTTCCGCTCTCAGGGTCCACGTCACTCACCCGTACAGCAGGATGTCATTCACCTCGGCCTTCAGCTTTCGGACCTTCAGGTTAAGCGAGGCGATCGTCTGATGTCCTCGCCGTTTTTTGGAGGTGGACCGTGAAGTTTGGCACAGGTGTTCTATGAACCCTTGCAAACCCATGACGAACTGTTTCTTCTTGAATAATTTCTTCTCGCCAGATCTTCCTGTTTTTGCATTAAGTTGGGATATTTTGGTCCCAAGACATGCAGAATTTCCGCCTGACCCTAAGAAAATAACAAATACGTATGACTATAGTCTACAACGTATATATTTCTTGCTTCTTGTGTATTAATAGACCATTGTATCGCATGCATGCCGGGTACTAACATTTTTTATACAGCAGTCCCGTTCGGGGACAAACTAGTCACCTTCACTGCAGTTTTAAAAGTGAAAGGAAGATGATTTATTGCCAAAACATGTTTTTCTATCTCCCAACATGTGAGCCTCGTTCAGTTTTTCGCTCTGTGGTTATTTCTCGCTCGCGGGCCTGCGCCTAGTTGTACGATCGCTCCCTTATTTTTATTTTCTCCGTGGTATGCGCCCCGCCTTCTCGTGTATGGACTCTCGCCCCCTCAGCTGCCAACATGGATCATGTAGGCGGAGCAGCAGTATTTCCAGGTGGATGGTGGTCGTCGCCGCTGCCATGACGGGCTTTGTCGTCGGTATCGCATGGATCGTCGCGCCTCAACCATCTAGGGAGAGTGCGCGGAACGGGTGGAGCAACTTCATCCGAACCCGAGGCAACCTTCGACCCCTCCCAGAGCACCTGATCGACCAAGAAATAAGCTCAAGCCTTGGCGAGGTAGGTCGCTCTGCTGGTGCGGCAGTCAACTATTGTGCAGACTCTCTATGGGCAAGGAGTTAACTGAAAAGAGTCGAACTCAAATGATAACAGGCAGCAGAGTTCTAAAACAAGCATAAATAAGCTATTTATCCAGGCGTGGTGAGTTAGGTCCTAAACTAGTAAAATAGTTGTTCGGTCAATGAGGCGTTCTACGATAGAGGTTCACCCTAATTTTTCTGAGGCTCCTCACTTGACCTTAAGGAGCTCCATACCACACCCGAAAACTTATTTCAGGAAAAGTCAAATTGCATCCTGATGAGTATTCCACGGTCCAAGTATACCAAAACCTATTTTTCGAAACAAGATTGCCATTCCGACGATTATGGGTTAAGGAGCCGCGTCATTCGGAAACATTTTAGCGGAAACGTGCTACCTCTATCGTAGAACGCGTCCAATCACACAGGTATTTGTATACGCTGCTGTCGGACGCTTCCACTTGTTGCATGCGCTGCTATACCATGGTCGTCAAAGAACCGAGGTACGCCTGGTATGTATACACTACACCAAAACACACACCGCACACCGGAGGTCAGCCACACCAAAGTTGCATCCGACTTCGTCAACACACACGACTGATACCGGTATTTTAACAGACCATGGTCACGTATTATCATGTCAGGTACACCGGCACTCCGATCACATTCGTCAGAGTACCTCGCAAAGAAAAGACGGCTCTACATTCCCGAGGAATGCCAAAATAGTGCCTCGATACATAATACGAAACCCACGGCGGAGACAAGTGACTGCGCCTGCCGATCTGAAGCCCCCCAAAGGGTTGGGGGGTCAGGGTCAGATTATTCAACGTCGAATATCAAAAACTCTCGAACAATTTACTTGCTGACGTAAGCTCGCAATGATGCTGAAGGCAACTCTTTGCAATCTCAACGTTCTGCTCGACAATGGTCTTTGCCGGGACGAAGATGGTCTATCGCGGAGAAACCTAAAGAACAACAAATGCGGTTATGACCGGATGCACTCTGGATTTGTTTGGTACAAAACAGACGTGGTTCGCACGCGCTCCCATATAAGACGCTAGAACACTACCTCAGTAATCAGTTAGTTAACCTATTATTTGAAAGCAAAACTACAGTGTAGCAGTCACGTCCATGTCCGCCCCCTAAATTCCGCGAGCTATATACACACCACGCATTGGCTTACTACTAAACTGGAATCGAAACCGAAGAATATTGCGTCCAGTCAATTGATCAGGTAGGATATGCCCGACATACGTTACGACAGTTACCCTGTTCGGGCGCAACAAGCACAAAGCCGAACGTCTCCCACTTTTCCTGCCGCGCGCAATCTAAATAAGGAACAATGCCATCGACTTTACATCTGTTGGGGACTACGAATGCTGGTTTTAGAGGTAAACCACGCTCTCTATTGTTCCGATCTTGTAGGCGTTGATGTTCGCCCTCCCTTGTTCACACAACCCCTGCTCAACACGAGAGATTATATCTTGAAGTCCGCAAATACCAGGTACTAGTTAAAGAGAAATTCCTTCGTTACATGTACCGACATTGTACGCTTTAGGGACCTCTCTCGTTCGAAGAATCCCTGCTCCGTACGAGAAATCCGGAGTTTCAGCAGGATCGGGCCGCATTGCTTCTTAGTGAGGTGCTTGGTCACGCAGGCTGCGAGCATCGGCTGTGTCGGCAAGTGTGGTTAGTGATGTTGCTCTCTGGACCAAATCGAGAAAGAAAAGCGGGAAATCAATAAGCATTGTCCTCGATTATGCGTGAATTTTCTGACAACGTGCTAGGCTTCGGTGCTGTCGTAGTGTGTGGTGTTGGAATATACAGAAGACTGTCACGTCTAATCGTACATTTTCAGATGTACATCGTCGATGATCTACGTTAAGATTGTCGGTAGGACAAGCTTGATAGAGTACGACTACTCGTAGTGTATCGTATGATAGCATACTGGAATACGGAGGTTCTGGCGTACTGGCACATGGTCGTATCATGGAGTCATGTATAGTAAGTTATTCGCGACCTATCAGGGTGATTACAGCGGGTGATCGCACTCGAGATGTGAGCACCACGAACTCCCTCTCCCATCACTCTCCATCATCACCGCTCTCTTTACCACCGACACATAAGCGACACCTTTCAAATATATCCCTCTATTTACTGTTCTATGGAACAGCGCCAGTGTATCTCACGATCACTGGGCGTCATCATCCATCTGTGAGTCTTTTCGCGAGACACATCATCAGCCATGTTCCATCATGTTGGCGCCGGAGTGAAGGACCAAGCCCACCTCTACTTTGAACCTGGAGATGTCGGTAGCATCCCTCCCTCCAAAGCTTGTTGTTTTTACGTCGGCTCTCACAGTTGGCTATGCAGTCGGTGTCTGCATTATGGCCTCGATTCTAATGGCCCCTTCGTGCAGAAAGAAGAGGAAACCCGAAGTTGACCTGTAGATGTACATGAAGGCCATAAATATCATAAAGCGTTTTCCGTGGTCGTGTGCGGAATCCATAGGTCTTGCCTCGATATTGCCTCGCAGTAGTCCTACAGCTACGATGCCAATGAACGTGAAAAGCTACATCAGCTAATGGTTGGTATCGATGATGAGTTATGCGCATGCGGAGGCGTGAGGTATGTGTGGCTGACGAGAGGTAGACGCGAACCCAGGTGAAGTAGTGGGGGTCAATTCCGTCGACCTCAGGTGGTAGTATTCGATGGTGGGTCCAAGTCGACGACACTCCGGCCGCCCCAGACAGTAATGCTCCGTCAACCCCGGGTGATCTGCTCTTTCAGCCTCGAGCCATGTCAGTCCGGCAATCTCAAACGACGAAGCCCTGGCATCCCCAGGCGAAAGCGCTCAGAACAGGCCGATGCTTCGATGATCCCAGGTGATGATGATCCAATGATCTCGGGCCATCAGGCGGTGCTGTTCGAGCGACTCCAGGCGAAGATGTTCTGGCGATATCATTCCGACGGACGCCAGTCATCGGTGCTTTGACGATCCCGGGAGGCAACGCTCCGGGCGATAGTGTGTCGCTGATTGCGGGCGATGTTTGTTTATAAAGGATACCTGGTATACAACTAATCGAGTCCCGCCAGACGTCGTATTTCCGCCTTTTCTGCCGTCGGTAGAAAAAGGAAAAATCAGGTGGAGTGAACCACTTGAGTATACGATCACACGACTAAGTAGGGGGACCATATGAAGGAAAACCCAGGCGCTGATTAGGGGCTTCCATCAACCCCGGAGGAATGTATCGGCGGGATTGTTTATTTATAAAGGATATGACCACTGAGCTACTCATTCAGCGCTGACGGAGTAGCACAGTGTCTACTCTTCATAACAAAAAGGCGATGATGCTCTTCTTTTTGCACCTACTTACACTTGAAATCAAATCATACTCAACTCCAGAGTAACGGCACTACGACGCTACCCTCCCCTCAGGTGGGGGTCACCGTGGCGCCCCAGGCCTGAAAATGGCAAGCGGTAAAACCGAGCTTGACACTTCTTGCCGGTCTGGTTAACGATAGCGCCTGAGAGGATTTTCTAGTTGCAGTCCCACGTAGTTTACTGTTGCCGGTGGGCACGATAGTCTTCGGTTGTTCAACAAAGAGTAGTGTCTTACCAGGTCATTCAACCCGGGCATTACCATCATCGCCATTCTGTGCGTGGTTGTTGGGCAGAAACGTCTTTCCTTGGATAGACGCCATCCTCAAGAAACAACCGCCGACGCTGACGGCCGGCTCCTAGACAACAGCAAAGGTGTTGCTGGCTCCGAGGACAGATGTGGTGCATGCGCTGTGCTGTGGGCGTGGCGCTCCATACTGATAGCACTCAGCGTTGATGTGAGGCGTGGACTTATAAACGCAACACTGCGTTTCCCCCGCGCCGCCTCCGCCCCTGGACTCACCTTTGGCTCCCGCAATGTTCCTCTTGATGTCGTTCTGGCCCTTGTCGTGCTTGGTGTATTCTCCGATGTGGCTTTGGGAAGTTATATGCCGTCGTTCCGCGGATAAGGCATGCTTCGTCACAGATATACACTACGCGTACCTGGTGTCAAACAACTGACTCCACTGACATGACACCATGCCCAGTAATTATACTCCCTGCTGCAGAGCCACGGCAGTGGTTGTCTAGCTACAAGTGGCGTCCAGTTCTGGGCGAGGTAGGGTCAGGTTACGGTACATCGTAAATTTTCTTCTCTTGTACTCTCGGCAACGCTTGGACGGGATGTCCTTGCAATGCCGGCCGGTCATGGACTCGTCCTGCGCTCGTCCTTTCTGCGCGCTTGACTATCGCCTCAGCGAAAGAGAAACCCGGATCTTGTCCGGACTTTCTTCACGGTGGTTGCTCCCCCCTCGGTTGCCCTTACGCGGGTGGTCTCGTCAGTGACGTAGATAATAATAGTACTATTCTATTGCAGCTTCTCCTAGGCGTTCCACCCGTCGTCGATGGTGTCAGTTACCCTCTCGTGTTTGAGCACGATAGAGATGCCGATTTCTGCGTCCGTATACGCTCGGTTTGTCTAAAGGTCGCGAGACGCTCTGCCTTGCGCTCCCTGGGGATGCACGAGGGAAGGATCTGCTGTCGTGGTCAACTCTCTTGCTGTTTTGGTCGGCCTAGGCTGCCCTTTCATGATGGAGTAAACATCGCTGCAATCCATGAATAGCTCCGAGCAGTTTTGTTTAGTCAGTTTCTGAGGGCACCGTGCCAAGAAATACATGGAGGCCCTTGACGGTGTCAGCGAGGTTGCCGTTGGTGTTGAACTATCACGTCTTGATGGCCTTTCATGCTCGAAGGGACACATTCGAACTTAAACCGTTCTTGCACAGGAGGAGGAGGAGGTAGAGGAACGTGTAGTCTAACCTGATCTACCGCATAGCTTCGATTTCGATGCGCTTTAGCAGCATGATTCGACGGTGTGCACGTACCACCCAACGTACCGTCTAGAGCATCCACGCCACGTCTCAAACAGTATTTCGGTTTGTCGAACTCGACGCCGAGTTTTTTTTGTCAGCAATCTGTCCTCCGGCGCCGATGGGTTCGAGCACAACAAAACCAAGGAAATACTTGGAGCTGGATACGGGGTTGAGAATATGCACACTAGAACTCGAACTATAGTATATGCTGTAATACAACAGTGCAGCAGTTGTGTGGGGTTGACAATATGATGCCACACTGCTCGAATTGCGAGCCTAGCAATCTACCATTCACCGCGAATTGTTTTTACGCACAACATATCCCCAACTACCAGCAGTGCCGGAGTGGTTGCCGTGGGGTTGATGTCATACACCAGTAGCCTGGCGTCCGAGACAATCGGTCCATATTCGTGGGTTGCGTCCAGCTGTCCTTCAACAAGCACACTAGAAGAAGCAGTTGTTTTCGACGCGGCTACCGTACGTAGCTCCAGGTCGATCTTGTTGCCTTAATGTTGTCACCGTACAGCAAGCAGTAGTGTCACAATAATAGTAGGTGTTAGCTTGTGTAAGAACGTGTTTCGGCCGCAGGGGCCGCGTTGAATTCAGAGTACATCATTGAAACTCTTCCGTTGTGCTTCGTGTTTACTTGCAAGAACGATTGAGAGAGTTTGCTTTTTCCGTGTACTTTTTTTTTGCACTGCACCGCAGTATGATCCGAATGCGCACGTCCTACCCGCGCATGTAACATCTTTCGGTACCACTCTGTACCTAAATCTCAAGATCCTTCTAGTTAACTCTAAATATCCACACGTAATCGGAACAGTGGTGTATAATACAGAGGTCGCCGCAAAGAGCAGCGTACGAATGCGGTCTAAATAAACGACGATGATACTCTCTGCCTTGGTATGTTTGTGGCATTTAACCGTTTCCTCTACCCAACAGCGACCTGCCTCCTTAATACTGTTCCTTTGCACGCACTAAAAACGAAACCAACAACCAACTCAATTTCGTTCGAACCCTTCGCCCCCAAATCAAATGGACCTTCACCGCGTCTCGGGCCAGATCCCTTCGTTCTCCATGACGAAGACACGGGCATATAAGGGCCCGAGGTTTGATCCCGACGGCGTAGGAATACTAGAAGATGTGGCACTTTTTCCGGCCACCGAGAAAAGGGCATCATGCGACCGGTGGGGAGTCACCATGTTGTCGTCGCCTACCGTTGGAGCGGCAGAGGCTGTCAAGCAGCTGGCGTTGATGAAGGAATGGTGCATCTTGGTCGTCGGCTACGAGAAAAACGGTGAGGGGAAGTGTATGTGGTGGTAGGAGGAGGATCTTATGGGTTACGAGACGTTGCAGTGGATGTCACGTTCTTGCGTTCACTTCTGGCGGGTAGTCGCACTCAAGCGTAAATATCTATGAAG
The DNA here is from genome assembly GCA_031763025.1 of Macrocystis pyrifera. Lineage (NCBI taxonomy): Eukaryota > Phaeophyceae > Laminariales > Laminariaceae > Macrocystis > Macrocystis pyrifera. The sequence continues at coordinate 3,183,141 of JASSKH010000021.1, read as the reverse complement.
GCGGAGTGACGGAGACTTTACTTAACCGTTGCATCATTGGCCGGACAGACCCAGGCGCACCTAACGAGAAAGCCTGAACATGCTCTGTTGTGGAGGGTGGCTCATTGTGTTTTTCAAATCCTGAGGTGCGGCGCGGCAGCGAACATGTTTTATACCAGTCTGTGACCCACCCTGAACCGACCGCGATGAGCCCGGCATCGGGAAGAGCGGAGAGGGTGGGGGCGCTAACTGCCATCAGTGTCGTGGGTAGCCGTCCAACGCTCGCCGAGGGTGCTCTACTAAAGTCGCCCACTTTCTACTTCCAACCTCTCGTCTAATGAAGGATGGTGTGACTACTATTAATACGTACTGCACATGAAATTCACGTTCCTCGATGGGGGGTAGCCCGTGTGTTAACACTACCGCTGTTTCCTGGAGAAGAGAAGTATCCCAGCACACGGCCACCATGCGGTATATCACCACGACTTTTTCGCAGGCATCATTTTTTATCAATTACGCATGAATACTCATACCAAGTACATACCTGTAATACCAGGGAATTGATCATTTAGGTACAGTTAATATTGTCTGGGATAAACCAGTTGCCTCACTTCCCGCAGCTGGTTGTTGTTAGTGCTGTTGCCTTGCGGTTGGCCTTGTTGTATTGTCGTTTCAGTATCGTTGCGGTTGTTGCGACGGTGAAACGCCTTACCTACATATCAAACGCCTTCAGCACACCGTAGCCAGATTCAAATCTACTTCTGGGCTGAGGTATTTGCATAGTAGAACCGGAGCAAGGGGAATGATCCAAAAATTCCACAGCTCCTGGTACACCAAAAAGTCAGTATTGTGAGCAGTGTGTCCCCACTCAGCTATTAAAAAAAAATGTTTTCGCCAGAATAAATTATTACCTTTTGCCTTTCGTGCTGAAACCAGTTATACACTACTAATGTAGAAACAACTACAAAGTATTCGCCAAACACCCGCCCGTTGGCAAGTTGCACACTGAACCTGTTTTGGGCTTGAAACTAACCATGTACACCTGGATTTGTCTACTTTGTCTACTGCTGTAGCTTTCAACTGTTTCAGTCTGATTTCCAGACAATCAGAAAGGCCATACGTACACTGTTTTTTCTCTGCGCATGCGGTTTCCGGTCCCTCAGTTGAAATTCTTCTGTCTAGACCCTGCACCTACGTATATTTGAGGCTGAGCTGAGTAAGCAGCGCCGCGCATCCACCGTGGGTGGTGTCCAGGGGAAGAGAGGAGGGGGGGGCAATAACAGGAAGAGTAGAAGGGCAACTGCGGTGGCCGCAAGTAGGAAGGAGATGGCAGACAGGGTAGCAAGGCACCAGGCCTACTAGGAAGTAGAACATGCCTATACTACTCGTACCGCCAACTGGTGCAGCTGGTTCGAACGTGGTCTTCCTTTCTCTGTCTTCCTTTTTTTTTGTTCTTTCTTGCGCTGATCCTCTGTGACTTTCATTTTCTTTCTTTCTCTTCCTTTCTTCTATTGATGAGTTATATTAAAAAAAAAAGTCGTGTGGCGTGTGTAGATGACGAGCCTGCTTTGCTTGTTTCGTATTGAGTGACGCCGAGGGGCGGGGCATATTTAACGAACGCAGGACGGAGACGGCAGGCAAGGTAGTAAGGTACCAGGCGGACTAGAAGGGAGAACCTGGCTATGCTACTCGTGCCACAAACTGCTGCCGCTACCTGGAGGGTACTTTGTGCTTTGTTTTGATTGTTTTTTCCCCGTGGTTCGTAGTATTTCTCTGTTTACAAGTAGGGATGTTTTCTTCTTTTGGTTTTGTTCCAGCTCATTCATCTCAAGTGTCTACCACATCACCTGCGGGGGGGCACGACAGTTTGTTTCTTGTTCAGCATTTTTTCTTTTTTCTTTTTGTTTTTCGATTTGTCTTCTTTGTTTTTTTTTGTTTTTTGTTTTGGTTTACTTTCGTTTTTCTATTTCTTAGAAATGTGTATGTCGTGCCTGACGTATCCAGTATGGTGATGACATGGCATTGAATTGTCCATTGTGCTTACTGCATACCTGGTACGTGGCAACGTAGTATCTCTGTGGCGTAGTTTTGTGACCACATATCCTGTATCTTTCTAGGATTCCAGAATCGGCACGGGCACTGGTTGTGCTGGATGTCGACGGGTAGAAAGAACGGTGTAATGTGCAGAACACACATATATGCATACGTACGCTGTTTTCATTTTTGCTTCTTTGGGGTGTACGATGGGCTTCAGTTGTGATGATGTGTAATCATGGTACACTCTGTTGTACAGCATCGTGGACACAGACGACAGTCCGCCTGTCTTACCCCGCGTCGAGGGGCCCTCAGGATGGGTACGGCAAATAACGTCGCACCGTGCAGGCGGTTCCGCGAGGATCGTCAAGAGGCTTCAAAGCTGACAACGGGGGGGGGGGGGGGGCGCCTTAACACATACTCTCAGCCCGCCCGCCGTGGCGAAACTATCAAAGCCGTGTAACCCTGTGCAAGCCCAAGTGGAGCCCGCAGTCCCTACCCTAAAGAAAACCAAACAAGTCGGATTTTGGAGGCCACATGGTCAATGTGGAAGCAGAATAAAAAGAAGCGATTTTTCGTCACCAGGAGCACCCCTCGCGGCGTGTGTTTCCAACTTGGTTTCAATACGTAACTGTTATTGGCTTAAGGTGCACCTGATTTTGGCTTTTTTTGTCCTCAAAAGAACGCGAGGTTCACCAAGAACAGAAACGAAGGGGACACGCTGGAGAAGCTGGGAAAATGCTTGCTACAATAGGGGTAACTACAGTAGCGCTTTCTGATACAAACATTTCTGCTTTGCCGGACCTCCTTTTGCCCCCAATATCGTTGGAATATCAATATCGTGGTTTTGCCATTGTACTACAGCTACTATTGTACTCGTGATACACACATATATATATACACCCTGCGTAGAATTTTGCGATATTGTTCGACGGGTTGCACTCCTAGCTTCCTATCACCGAACAGTTTTTGGGTACGATGGAGCTTTTCCACCGGATGGGCCTCGGAAAGTCTAGGTGTTACCGCTACCGCGGCACCCGTCGGAAGACGGCAGTTCAGTCGTCCGAGTCACACCCCTATCCCTCTCGCCCCGGGGAGCTGTGCCTGCGGCCTCGTGCAGACCTTTCATGCGTCCAAGTCGAGTGTTCCCGTGCTTCCCATGGTGGGACAAAGACACGATATGGATAGTGCTTTATTTTGAGCTCTTCCTCAAGAAAAGCTCAATATGTTATCTCGCGACATGACGTCGAGGACGTTTTGTTGATACAACCCGAACGATGTGTGTATGCGCCATATAGTCCCAAAACAAGTAGCAGGTCCCTATCATATACACCAAAACTGTGTAATCTGTACCAGTCGTTTCTAGTCCTGCTCACTATGTTTCCCCCGTATTAGTAAACGCATCATACTCACCGGTAGTTTCTCGCTTGAAGAGCTCTACCCGTCGAACAAAACTGAGGCAGAACGTGATATACACCCCTATGGTGTAAATCCTCCATGGCGGACACTCATCCTTGGTTTGAGCCAGCCAGCGACAGTTTTGTCCACTCCACACGTTCCCAAGACGCGCTTCTGGACATGCCATCCATCTAGGAGACCACAATACGTCTTTGTGATCGTCGTGTCGGCGCGGGAAGCAGCAGCGCGCCTTTCTCATCTTCGTCCTCGTTGTACACCGTAGTTAACGGCGCGAAATCCACACTGGCCGCCCCGATGCAAAAACTGCGACGACGTGGTCAGACGTGGTATAGGAGGCGTTCTACGATAGAAATATCACATTTGGAAAAAACAACTTTCTGAGCCATCCTGGCGTCCCTGTGGGGCGCAAGTTGAAGGATGAGTTTGAAACCTGTGCTCTACATTGGTGGGCATCATGCCCACGTACGCGTACGAGATGCGAGTAGCATCAATCGTGTTCGTATGTTTTGTTCCCGTTGAACTCTGCATCATACCTTGGGGGAACATATGAGCCTCAGAAAATATAGGGTGAACTTCTGCCGTAGCACGCCTCAAATTAATCCTTTTTTTTTCATTTCTGTCAAGCACCGGGTATGGGTCTGGCTAGCTGTTACCTCGGAGACGTGCATTTTCCTGAAGAAGTCGAAGAAAGACTGGCTTGGTCGAGCTTGCGGCAATACTATTGCAGAAAAAACGTTATACTTTTATCAACCTTTATCGCCAGAGTACATACGCAAGAGCGCCACACCTACCAAAGTAGTTGTTTTTATTTTATTTTTCTCCTGAGCGAATTCTTTCGCGGAGGCATCCGCGAGAATTTCCTGCCAAGGAAACGATGCCGCTGGGATGACGATGCTAGCGGCAATCAGCACTGAACACAGTCGCCTGACACACAAAGATCACCACTCCCGACTGAGCGCCGTTTAATATGTTTGTCGTTCCTTCCCAATCGCCTCACTATCGCAGGTGGTAAGATGTTCGATACCGCGGGGGTAACATACCTGTCTTTTGCCGACCAAGAAGCACTGCCGTACCGGATACTGGAAATTATTCCACCCAACCACTTCGGTCGCAAGAACGTCGGCTACCTGTATGCTATTCATCACGGGGCGAAGGTGAGCTACTATTGGGCAGAGCCTGGGGCAGGGAAAGTAGATGGAGATCGTTTTGACCATCAGTTAGCGCTAGGGGAGGAAGGGGGCGGGATCGCCCCGAGTCTAATGTAGTTAAACAGCGACCGCGGCCTGCTATTGCGTACCGTGGTCATGATGACAACAAGTACATGCAGCAGCGTTTTTGCATGCAGCCTTGAATAAACGCCTTCGTTCGAGTTTCTGTTCGCGATGGTCACGTCCGCGCGAGCTAGGAATAGGGCGCATCACCGTTCGGGTATGCGCCCAGCCGGGCACCCGGAAGCGCCGTTCGCACCGTGTGTAGGTAGATGTACGCAATCCTCGTGTCTTTGTGTAGCATCTTGATGACAATTCCTCCCCAGCACGTATCAAGAAAAACGTGCGTCGTTGCCGCGGTATGAGCTCACCAAGGCTAACCGAATAACCAGCCTGCATTTCGTGGGTAGATGTTCGCTAATCGTGTGTTTTTGTTCAGCACCGACCGTTAGAAGCGAGGACAACCTGCCCAGTACGTGGCAAATACTTGTTGCCGTCCTCGCTGCTGTGATCTCACGTGTCATTTAGAAGGGCACCCGTATTGCAGGCGCCTGCATCGCCCCCGACCTTCCCGTACGGAGCACCCCCTGTATATCAGAGCACATAAGCACTAACACATGGATTCGCGTTTGGTTCTGGCCTAGGTGATTTACGACCTTGACGACGCCAACACTGCTATACACCCAGAGGACGGAATACCTTACTCGGGTCCCCCGTTCGTTACCTTGGTGCCCCCAACGATATCCGTGGGAGGGGCAAGACGTGATCACTCTGCCGTCCATAACCCGTATCCGTGTTTTGGAGGCCCGCGGGGTGCTCGACCTCGAGGGTTTCCGCTCGATGCTGTAAACGACCCAGCGTCTTTCGCATGCGGTGTAGCGGGCCTAGAAGGCGGACGAGAGGGAGCGCTGGCTGTGCTAGAGGGAACACCGCTCCCCCTTGGAGTGGTGCAATCTCTGGCACACCATGAGCCGGACGTCGATGCCATGTATCGCTTGGCGCTCACGGCTGAGCTAGGGGACCTACCGCTCCAAATCGGGGGGAGGGAGGCGGACATGTCTGAGAAGCGGGAGAGGCGTGACTCCAGTCTCGATATTGTGCCGGAGTTTGCCTTCACGCCATACAACGCCCAGGTAACTATCGCCCAGCAAGCAGGCACAGTAAACGAACAATTCTCTTATGCAACGCAAGGTGTTTTCGTGGGTTTGTTGTAGACCCGGTTGTCAGATTATTCAACGACACGTTCGAATGTATAAAGAAGGCGGAGCTAAATTTCAGCACGACGTGGGGTACGATAGCTCTCAATTGTTTCGTCATACTTGAGCGGGTCCGGGTTTTTGACATACAGCAGACGTTTTACCCCGGGTGCTTGGCTGTTCGTGAGAACCGTGGGGACCCAGACGTTCCATCCCTCCGTCAATAGCTCCGCCACAGCAAAACTTATCTGACCTACTGCAGCCCCCTTGCTGGTGGTCAATACCTTTGTCACGTCACATGCACAGAAACTCACCCCTCCCTGTCAAAATTATTTTGCCGCATCAAGCTTGCCTGGTGTAACGCTCTTGCTGGCTGATTGATAGCTCCGCCTATCACGTGCACATGACCCCATCCACCCCCCCCCCCCAATCAAGATAACTCTGTCGCGTCAAACGTATCCGACCCCGTTGTTGGTTGGTACCCGAGCAGGCAACACTCCACTTCAGTCCGGCGTTCTGGGGGTTGCTGCTTCCCATCACGGTGAACGAGCGGGTCAGCGACATCTGGCGCAGCTACTTCACGCAGGCTTTGCTTCCGGCGACGGGGGCCGTAACCGCTGTTGCTGCTCCTTGGGTGACACGTGTGAGCACGGTAAACAGTTTCGGGTGGGAGCGGGGGTGGTTGTTTTGTTTTCTGGGATAACGAGTGGCCAATGTTCCCGTCTTGATACGGATGGCGACAGCATTGGTGGACCCTGTCAAATGTAATTTAAGCTGTACGAGTGCTGGTATTTTTTGGGGATTCACCAGCTGCAGTTGGCGAGAGTTGCCTGCGGGTGCATATGCTGGGGGTCGTGTTCGGCCTACGTTACGAACGTACTTGGACCCCAAGAGCTTGATCAAGTTCGATCGATCAGCGCCTCTGGTTTCTAAACTCCTTTTACCCCCCCCCCCCCCCCCCCCCTTCGCGCTTGGTGCAAGCGATGTCTGCCTGGTCGGTGAAAACGCGACGTACTCCGTCCGGCTTGGTAGGGATGCAAATGTCTATGGTCATACGACCTCGGCCATGCATGATAATAAGTTCACCCCCCTCCCCACAATGCACGGAAAAGCATGATGAACGCCTAAATCTCGGCGGTAGTCATGTTAGGAGTGCGAACGGTGCTCCGTCTCGAAAGGGATACATGGTCAATAATATGAAGACAAAGTCGAACAACTAATGAATACCCCCATCCCCCACCCCCAACCCCTTTCTCTTCTTCTCCTTCGATGAACCGTTTCGCTGCAGTCGACAGAGTCGCGCAACATTATGTCGGACTTAGAATCTGAGTTCGAGCTGTACGAACGGAGCGGAGCGCTTGTCGCTCACCTAGCAGCATCTTGGCGCCAGAACAACACCCACGAAGGCGTCGCTGCTGCTGCCCGTTCTCCCGTTGTTTTTTCCCTCGTGCAAATCCAAGACCTTGCTATTGACATGTACGAGCATGGGATCGTGGAAGAACAGGACGTGGCCTTGACGCGGGCGTGGTTGAAAGATCTACATTCCGTGGGCTACAAGTTCAACCGCCCGGCAGCGAGTGTCGCCATGGAGGGAATGGGAAAGCCCGTAGCGAACGCGAATCCTTATGTGGAGGAAGAGGAGCAAGGGAAGATGACCTTTGCGACAGGTGACTGGCTCAAGGATGCCGTAGAATCCAGCAAGGGGGCAGCTTCTACGAAAACGCGCGACCGCGATCGAGGCATCGGCGGCGAGTACAAGTCTTGTAACGACAAGAACCTTGGCTGAGTTGGAAGTAACTGAAGCAACCCTGGGAAAAGGGAACGGCCAAGACCCGCAGCAGCGGAAACTGCAAGCGGATGCGGAAATAGGGATGCAAGACGTCGAGGATGGTAACAAGCCTTCCGTATTGCTGGTTATTGCTGTTGTGACGATTCGTAAGGAGAGGAGAGAGGCCATACGTAACGCGTGGCTAGCGTGGGCCGATGATCGTGTGGTGCTGCGGTTTTTCACCGAGGCGCCGGATGAAAACAAGCCGACAGGCCAAGCCGAGGCGAGGGCTTTGAAAGAGGAGTCGGAGACCTACGGAGATCTTGTCGTAGTGAACATCGAAAGGGGCATGAACTTTGCTGTCAAGCTTCTCTCCGCGATGAAGCACGTGTCCGGCCGGTACAACTTCGATTTTTTCCTCCGATTAGACGATGATTACTTCCTTTGTCTTGACCGCTTGCTGGATGAGCTGGAAGCGACGAAGCGCTCGTTGACGGGACAGATGACTCTGGCCTATGAAAGAGAGGATCCGTCGCTGCCGCAACTGATGCTATACGCCGGCTTCCGGTACTGCACGCCTGGCGAGACGCGGATAGACGAGGCGTACATGCTCCTGTCGGGCGCTCTCGTCCATCGCGTCCTGTCGATTAAAGATCTTCGCTGCGGCCCCTATGGTGGGACGTCGGCCGGTTATTGGTTCACGGTGGATCACGACGCCAACAAAGACGGCGACGTGCGTTGGGTACACGACGAACGGCTCGACCATGACGGCCTCTTGGTGAAACGTATGAAGAAACAAATAAAGAGACGCGGCCCTTCGACCTATGAGTCTGTTTGCCAAGAGCACATGGGGGTGCACCACGCGTATCCCGAAGAGATGGCTGTGCTGTGGGAGGCCTCCAGGCATACACCAACACGGCACTTGCCGGAGGGGAACGAGACCGCGGGCAGTGAGATTGAACGATACCCGTACTTGACCACGGACACGTGCGAATATACTGCTACTGGCTATGGAGATATATGGCTCACCAGACACGTCCAGCCCTGTGAGTCGTTTCATGCAAACGATGGTAACAAGCACTGCGGTGCGCAGGGCTGCTAAAGAACCATTGCCAAACCGAACGAAGGAGAACAGTGACGAAGAGAACGGGAGATTTCGAACGTGTCCACACATCGGACAGATCACAGATCTTGAAGTCGTGATCTAGATTTTCCAGGGTGGACAGACTTACGATATGTGCGAAATTGTTCAATTCTATGTAGCTCATGTTGCTGGGTGGCAGCCGTATGATCTCCATCAATCTAGCAGACGTTTCATGGGCTGATTCTGTTATGTTCTTACAGATACCGGGTATTTTCTGCACAACAGAGCATAGTGGGCTATGAAGCATATGCTAAATGGAAATTTACTGCAGATCGCGACCTGTCCAACAGTAAACAGTACGGAGGGTACAAACGTTATGCCGGTAAACCTCTGTGGGGTGGAAGGCCTGTCTATATGGTTCGTGCCTCTTCGTTACCGGAACCTTGTGCCGTGAGCCTCGGGAAACCGTGCGGTCCCGACCATGCATCGCTCTAGGTACGATCCAGACGTCATAAAGGTGTAACCTAGAATTATGAGCGTCAGAGGTTTCCAAGGCGGCAATCCACAGCGGCAAACCATAAATAATATGTCTACCTTTAGAGAAGCAACCACGGCACATAAACTTCGTCGGATGTATGCTTCCAGAGCCGCGTTCCATATACGCCAAGTACAATGAAGGTACTCGCTTGTGTTTCGTGGCGGGCGCGAGTGAAGGTTGAGATACAGTAGGGTTGGTTTTTGTTTGTGGAAACTGACGCGATCGACGAAATTGGGCTCAGGATTAACATCATTATTTTGCCAAGTCGTTTGCTGACGAGAGCTTCTCGATTGAGGACGTAGCTGAACTCTCAGAATCTGATGTGATTGGCTCGCATTTTATCATACTGTCGAACACGACAACGATATGTGTTGCTGTGCGGTTCCCTAAGTGCAACCTTAGTACATGTATGGTGATCGGGGAGGTGGTGGTTTGTATTAGGGTTAAGGTGTATGGCTTTGTTGACGAATCGGACGGACGGACGCTTCTGGATTTGTGGGAAGAGACAACCGCGTAACCTCACATTATACGTTTAGCCAACGTATACATACGTAGAGGTAGGTGCAATAGGCAAAGCAGCAGCAGTAGGCGCGGACCAACATCAGTACGGAGAGGCAGTCTCGGACCTGGTGGCTAACAAAAGTAAGTAGGTGCGATACGAAACTACTGTACCAGGTACATATGACGTATCAGTCGTGCACAAGTACTGCTGTGACTTATATTATGCACACATTACTGGTAGGTGTCGTGCAGTAGTAGGTACAGTACTACGTACAGCGGTACGATGACAGACGGGAAGATACGTCGCATCCGCCCTGTTATTCACTGTGCCATTCTACCCTCGTCCTTTTGATATGACGTTATCTTGGAACCGTCGATTTTAGCGTTTTTTTCGGAGCGGGGGTAGCTGCTGCGTTTGCAGCTATCTAGACTTGATAGTGGCGGTGGTTGGAAGTGGTGCCGCTCAAACCGCCAGTGCTGGCCGTAAATACTAAATATAAGACCCTCTTGAAAAATGGTAACTACAACAGTATACCAGGAGTACCGTCCACCGCGGGTTAGATCCGGGCATATTCCGGGGCTGAAGCGTTTCACGGCACAAGATACACACCGTGCGTGTTGCAGAGGCAAACAACGATGACAGCCGGAACCTACTGCTACTAGAATTACAGACTACTACTACTGCCACTACTACTACTACTACTACTACTGCCACTACTACTACTACTACTACTACTGCCACTACTACTACTACTACTACTACTGGTACTAATACTAATACACAGAATACTACCACTGTTGTCCTGATGACAGTTTACGGAGGGCCGCAGCAACTATTAGGCCAGCCAATGAATGATAACGAGCTTCGCATGTATTTTCAGGCTGAAGCCATTGTGTTGCATCCGCCGCAAGCGGTGGACTACGCAGTGCAATGATTCCGCTGGGCCGAAAAAACTCTGTACGTTAGAACGTGATCGGTAACAGCCGACCACAGATCGAGGTAGCTCGTAGTAGCGACAAAAAACAATGGAGAGCAGAGGCGGTCGGTGCGTGATGGTGACGTCCGCGAATATCGGCAGCAGAGGCACGTACCTTTAATGCTGTACTCTCTGTCGGCTGGGCGATTTGTAGTGTTTGATGTAGTTGCCAGCACAACAGCAACATCTAACAGCCTTCGTACCCTCCTCCCTAATAAATACGCCACCTAATGTACCACAACTCTCGATGTCTGGAGATGCATGTGTTTTCAGGTTCAATCCAGCTCGTGGGATCCGTTGCCCGCGGAAGGCTCCGCAGTGCAACAATTCTGTTTGGCAACAGAAACTCCCTATGTTGGAACACGATCGGTAACAACCGACAGATCCACGTAGCTCGTAGCGGCGACAAAAACGATCTCGAACAGCAGAGATGGTCAGTACGTGGTGTATCATAGGCGACTATCGACAGCAGAGATACGTTTACTGCTGCCATCTCGGCCGGCTGCGTTCGTAGTCTTAGGCCGCGGTAGCCCAGACTGCATGGCAGTCTATGGATGGATGTTTCAGGTAATGTATTATTGGCCTCCCACAGGGTAGGTGCAGCGAAGAAGTGAGCATCTTGCGTCACCACGTACAAACTTAGATGTCAAGAGACACATAGTCCTCAACAGGCAATGGTACCAACCGGTACGTAGCTGTCTTTAGAAAAGACCAAACGAACACCCTCTCTGGCTTTTTTCAAAACAGTCACAAACCAAAACAACCAGAACGTACCTCCTTGGCCTACATCAACCACACACAGTACTGGCAAGAGGAAACTCAACCCCACGACCAGCAAAACCTCTCCCTCACTCCCACATAAACTATTGCGATCACGGAAAAGATTACAGTAGCCACGCCAAAAACAACAACTCAACCGAAAACAATCATGTCGTCAGCATTGCGAGGTTTCCCCGACAACAACTTTTCTTTGTCCCCTACTACGACTGTTCCATAGGTTCACAGATCGTGACAGTAAACGCGAGATAGCATACATCCTTTCTCACATAGGATTTATCAGGCACTAAATTTCCAGTAATGAAAGTCTCCTTGTGATACTTAGTAAGACCGGAAAATACTCATGGTTTGGCTTTCGTGTATTAGCTCTAAATAGCCGAATAAAGGACATTGAACTGTTTTAACTTTCTACACGAACAGCTTAAGACCTCTCAGCTAATACATGATATTCCATCATCCGCAAAACATTAAGTATTTCATTCTTACCCTTCGCGAACGAATCCAAGTTCGAACAGCAATATCGGTGGTAGAATAACCGATCATGGATAAATTTACAACCCCGCTCTTTTCTGCAACCCGTAAACAGTCACCAACAGGTTCCAGCATGAATCAAGAGTTATATTGAGAAGGGAACAAAGTTGAGCCGTGAGAGGCAGGGTAGGTATTGTTGAAACACCAGGGTCAAAGGGGGTCAAGCATTGCGGGTCGGGGGGGGGGGGGGGGGTGGCGTGCCCACTTAGTGCTTTTGAGCGCGACAAAGTTTGCATACGAACAGTGCGCAGGCTCGATGGAAAAAGGGTCGGGCGCCCAGTCGCTGACTTCCAGCGAGAGGTTTAGACGAAACCTAGCTTTTCCAGACACGGCCCTTGTTGAGCTCGGCTTTTTTGTTCGGGCGGTGCGCCGAAGCGGGCAGCGGGCAACGGGCAGCCAGCGGGGCTACTCAGCGCGTCAGAAATCTCCCGCTATGGCAGCCGAGCCTCTCGCGGCCCAACACCGCCTGCAACCAGTCATCAGTTACAACGCGAAAAATCGCCACCACCGGAACGGAACGACTGGTCGAACTCGAGACTCGATGCGCTGAGCAGGCAGCTCCAGCAGACTCAACGTTCTGCGCGTGGGAAGCCTCCAAGGACATAATTGTGTGCGGCAAGCAACGTGAACTATGGTAGAGGAGCGCATCTCGTCCGTTGCGGGTCTGACGCGTACTGTAATGGGGTAGAGCGTAATGGATGAAACGATTGTGAGGGTCAATCTTAACGACAAGTCTTAGATTTCGTTTTTTCCTCAAACTTCGATACTTCACCCAAATTCGGCGAGGGTTGAATCTTGTCGAGTAAGTGCCCCAGTTGGCTTTCAAAATAATCGTCCACCCGGCAGAGGACCGTCACTACAGCAGATGCATCGCGAAACCCATCCGTGCGATGGTCTCACTGTCATCTATCTGACTCGCAGGCAGGTGTCGGTGCCTTGGAGAGTGAAATCCATCACTAACTCGTCACGTTACTACGCCCGACGGGACAAAGTCTCAGCTATTGCCCCCGCCGAACTCAATTGATTGGTCACCTCGGTGCGGTCACCTTGCGAACTCGGTCACGAGAGCCCAGCAAGCTATCGCGCCTTCTGCGTTCGGCCATGACATTCGAATGACCTTAGGAACAATCCTTGTCAGCCTTTTGCGCTCGCGAGTGGTGGCACAGCTCGAGCGATGGGGCTGCCCAATCCTCTACAGCCTTGTCCCTAAATTTCGTGAAAAACCTTCAAACTTCAAGACGTCATGTGTCGGGTTCCGAGGTTTCGGCTTTTCCGGAAAACAAATCTGGAAAATACTGAGAAACCTGAAATACACCCCTCGTTAAAGGGACGCTGGCACCTTCAAGAATGCTGAATGTGAAGCATCCGCGCGTAGGCGTTTCGGCAGCATAAACATACGACTTGGAATTAGAGAAAGGGATTAGCAACCAAGATCCGTATTTCGCAGTTGTAGAATAATTGATGCAAACTTGCAAGAATCATGAGCTTTTTGCCCTTTATTGGGCCAAAGAAATTACTACCCATCATGGTAACGGAGGTGCTCCTCACGCCCCATCTTCGAAGACGACTCTCTTCGAGATATATCATCCGCCTGGAGAACAGCAATAAAAATATAGTGAAGGCCATTGCTTCATCGGTGATGTAGCCATTATGCAATGCCCCCTTGCGTAAAATGAAGTCTTAGCGTTTTAGCAAGCTTTTTGTGCTATGCGCTCGCAACTTCGGGTACACGAAAAGACCTCGTGGGTCGCTTGTTGGTGCCTACCACTGCCGTCTGGCGCACCCGATACCCTCACACATCCCACCAAGAGCATCCCTCAATTTCGCGGGCTAGAATATACCCTATGAGGAGCTGTAGCTGTCCGCAGGTGAGGTGCAAACATTCAGTTGGGAGTTGTTTTTTGCCTCATTTTCTGCACCCCAAATGTCGACCAATTTCGACCACTACACAGCAGCACCTTTAAGTCGAGATGTAGGCCTCTGTTGAAAACGGGCGGGAGATCAATCTCGAGAGAAACACAACCTCCTGTGATGAACCTCTTTCAAGTCACTGTCGCTCTCTGGTGAGCACGAACCAGCCGAAGTTGGTTGTGAACGCAGCGTGTTAAGCTAGCAATGTGTTTTTGTGTCTGGATAAAACATCTAGATAATAGAGTGACCGGAAACCCGGGAACCAGGGGACGCCTGGGTGCCAGCGCCCCATTGACATCGACCCTGACTGACGTTCTCCTCGACATCGGGACGACCCTGTATTCCATTGGTGTCGCACGACTGCTAGTATTCGCTGGTAACAAAACACGAGCTCACTACCTGCAGTAGTCATATCTGCGATGCATCATGATAGCGAAAACGGAATACAGCAGTATCCTGAACCAACAAGAACAAGCATGTGAAGGTGTTACCTGCTGAACTATAGGCAAAATATCGATTGATTACACAGCCCGGGGTCATCCTTATAAAACTTTCCCCCTCTTTGAACTGCGAGATCTTTCGTCGGTATCGTACATGGCGGTACGCTCACCAACCCGCTTCGTTCCGATGCCTGGGGAAGCAAGGGGAAATGTTTTTACGGACGCACGCACATGCATTTCTATAATGCAATGTGATATGAGTGGAGTACTCATGGGCTATAGGTATAGATGATACGTTGTAGTCTTGTAGACTGACGAATACGAGAATAATCCAAAGAATGGATTAACCCGGCGGATACTCCGTTTGTCGAGAGTAACGGTCTTTAGGAATGCCCTCTAGGGCGGATAACCCGCTAGACGAGCGTAATGTTCCCTAACGCATATAGGATCACGAAGTGAAGTTCTTATATTGGCAGAAGAACGACCGGTAGCCATAGGAAAGTTCTGTAGGCGTACATCAGATAAGAGGAATTTAGGAGAGCTTGTGGCGTGCGGTGGGACGAGTATATCTGGGCGTCGAGTCCCTCCCCCCTACCTCTCACTTCTCTATACCAGAGCACCTCCTCAGCTCACGCCATCAATAAGAAGATCTAAATCAGGAGAAGCCAAACACTTATTTCCAGCTGCTAGAACCACCTGCGTCCCGTACCATTACCCTTACCACTACGCTATCGGTCTTTTCTGTTTGCCATTACGCACTTTGGCTTTAGTTTCAGTATCGGTAACACTCAAGACCTCATTACGAGGTGTGGGGATATCTATAGCCTCATTTTGTTGTTTCGAATAGCCGCATCTTCGACCCCCCTTTCCGGTCTTTAGGATGAACTCCGTTATCATCCATCGACCATCGTGTGGTCTGCATATACGACTATCCAGGGTGGGCTAATGTGATATGATGTAGTACCGGGCTATAGAAGTGGTTGAGGAGTGTTCTAGAAGTACCAAAGTCCATAAGTCCCCAAGCCCTGAATACTCCCAAGAGTATTCCTGAGACGCTGTAGTTTTCCTTGTTGAACAAGAATAATAGCCCTGAATACCCTTAAGAGTATTCCTGAAGCTCGGAAGTTTCTCTCAGTAGATACCAAGCCGGCACGGCCTACGTGAGCACCCGAGGAATGTTCGTCGAGCAGACTGAAAAACCCGTAGTATGTGTTTTAGTGGACTTACAAAAGTATCGCAAGGTGTGACTACTGTGAGGACACGAGCAGTGTTCCTAGAACGGTCTAAATGACCCGTAGCATGCGTTTTAGCGGACTTATAGAAACTATCAAAAGGTATGGCTACTCCGGTAGTCCAGATCGTCGATAGAACAGTGGACAAGCGTCCGAGGAGAGTTCCTCGGACAAACGTATAAACCCGTCGAGCGGGCTAATGTAGGAGACCAGACTGGGTTTGGTGCCTCGAACCAAACCCCCATCGTCTCATTCTACTCCCCTCTCTCTCACCAAGGACCAAGAGGAAAAACAACACTAATAAGAGAAGCCTACACTACAAACAAGAGAAGCTGCCTCCGGCCAGCCAGTTCCTGCCTTCACTTCCCTTACCTTTAGACTCGGACACCGTGACACGCGTCTGTTTGCCCTTACTCCCGTTTGCCTCAGTTTCACTATCGGTAACACTCAAGACCTCATTACGAGGTGTGGGGATATCTATAGCCTCATTTTATTGTTTGGAATAGCCGCATCTTCGACCCCCCTTTCTGGTCTTTAGGATGAACTCCGTTATCATCCATCGACCGTCGTGTGGTCTGCATATACAACTATCCAGGGTGGGCTAATGTGATATGATGTAGTACCGGGCTAAATATAGATGTGGTTGAGCAGTGTTCTAGAAGTACAAAAGTCCATAAGTCCCCAAGCCCTGAATACTCCCAAGAGTATTCCTGAGACGCTGTAGTTTTCCTTGTTGAACAAGAATGATAGCCCTGAATACCCTTAAGAGTATTCCTGAAGCTCGGAAGTTTCTCTCAGTAGATAACAAGCCGGCACGGCTTACGTGAGGACCCGAGGAATGTTCGTAGAACAGACTGAATAACCTGTAGTATGTGTTTTAGTGGACTTACAGAAGTATCGCAAGGTGTGACTACTGTGAGGACACGAGCAGTGTTCCTAGAACAGTCTAAATGACCCATAGCAAGCGCATCCAGCTGTCTCGCCCCAATCGTTCATCACCACTGCTGCGGTGAAAAAGCTGAAAGCTTCCCGGTCCACCATTTGCTGGTCTCATGAATGCCGTTGTCGGTGGGCAGAACTTGGGCGAATAGGTTGGGGGGGGGGGGGCTGTCGCCCTGTGGCTTCGACGGGGATGGAGGCAAATCCGAAAGAACGGCGTTGACTGGAATCCTCGTGTTGGCGGTGGGTGTGGTCGGCAAAGCCGGGGACCCGGGGGGGTCCACGTCGGTGCGCGTACGAGTGATGTGGATACCCTGTGGAACCCTGTCTCCAAGTAATTGGTGAGCAGGGTTGAACTCGCTAGGAGGCGCCATACCTGTCGTGGTCCGGCTCCTCGCAGCGGGTGAGGCTTGGGAGGAGGGTGGGGCAGGGGTCTCTAGGCGTGTCCTGGTTATCGGTGAGCGCGAGTCGTCCGTCATAACGGCGGGGCTGTCCCTCGAGCTCAGGGGCAGTTGTGTTGTCAACACGGCCGCAGCAGCTGGAGTTCCGTCGTTCGCGGATACCGTGCTGTCGCTGAAGGTGCGCACGTCTTGTGACGAACGCGGATGGGGCCGCCGGGAGGGTGTCGGGGCGGGCTCAGGGTATGATGGCCCGGATGTCGAGGCAGGAGGGCCTAGCTGCAGTCCGGAACTGCTGGAAGCCGTAGTCGTCGAGGCGTCCTCCAGGTTAGCTATGTCTATTGGAGCCTCGGCGATGGCCGGCAAGCAGGGTTGCGCATCACGCAAAGACGTCGAGGAGAGCATCCCGGGTGGGCTCGGCGTCTTGGCTGCATGTAGCCCACACCTCAAGGCAATCACTTGGGCAAGGTGATCGTGGCTTGAGTGGGGGGGGGCGGGGGGGTTTAGGGGGCAGGGGACTCGGTGGACGTGTGCGCGGGCTTCTTCAGAGCCCTTGAAGCTCGCAATAAGTGCTGTTGGTGAAGATGCGGCTGAAGCTCCACCACCGGCCTGTCAGTTGGTTCGGAAAGTGCCCGGCTGTCACTGGTTGGGGTAGTTGGTCGTTGGCCCTATCCGCATGTGTCCGGGAGGGGTGGACGTTGTGAAGATAGTCCCCGCGGCCTGTGTTGTCGAGGCATGAGAAGGTGCTTGGGTAGGCGCCGAGGCGGCAGCAGCAGCCTCGGTGCCTGTATGTTGGCCCGGGGAGTGGTGATGACCGCCGCCGTATGAACGGCCGTTGTGCCATCCGTTGTGGGAGCGACTGTTGTTGCCGCGGTGATGGGCATGGTGAGTGCGGTTGTGGCGGTGGTTGTTGCGTTAGACGTTCCGCTCGTATTGGCCGCGGCGGTACGAACGCATGCGCTGCTGCCATTGTCTTTACGCTTGGCCACCGTCGTTGAATTGGCCGAGCGCGGGGTGAAAAGGAGCCCCGACATGTTGCGGAAACCTTGATCACAGGTCTCCATGCTGTGATCTGTGCCGTTGCAATTTAGACAGTGGCCGCCGTGGGCGGGAAGGGCTTGGGCGCGGGCCGCGCTGGTGAGGAGGGGCGTGAGGAGCGGTGGGTCAGGGGTGCTGAACGTTGTCGTTACCATGTAAACCTCCTCGTAATTTCGAAGGGGCCAGTCCGATTCGTCCGTACAGAACGGGTCGGTGTCGTTGCTGGTGACGTTCATCGCCAGGGCATGATGGGCCGAGCCGCGGGCGTGAGTGTTCGATCCGCGCGAGCTCACCTGGTGTGGTGGGGCAGGCGTTGAGGTATATGTGACGTGCTCGCCGGAGTCGACGGCGCGGAAGCGGGTCCCGTTCACCGCCGGCGTCTTGTTGGTCGCCAGCACTTCGGAGGATGCCCACATCTCCATCACCATGGCGAATGGCTGAGGGGTGGTCATGAGGCGACCGGGGTACAGAGTCGGCATCAGCGAGGGGTATTGCCGGCTGACGATGCCGCGCGTAATTTCGTTGACCATTGATTCGCTAGGCTTGAAAATACGTTCCGTTCCCTCGACGATGGAGACGCGTTGTTTGAAGGCTCGGAGAAAAGTGGTGAACTCTGTGTTGTTAGGCACGCTGAACGAGTGAAGTTGTTCGAACGCTCGCCCCTGGTCGCCGTCGTCGAGTGGGCCATGAGTAGGCTCAACAGGTTTTGGTAGGCCGACGGGCCAGAGTCGTCAACGGCCAGTTCCCTTCGTAGCGGGACGAAGAAATCGTCGATGGGGCGCGGCAGTGGAGATGCCACGACCTGGGGGGCGGAGAGTCTCTTCCGGAAACATTTTTGTAGTGGTGCGTCCCAGCCTACCACCCAAGGTGGTCTGTCGAACGATTGTTTTTCAGACTCGTCACACATGACGAGGATATCTCCAAGGATCAGGTTGCAGGTCGCGAAGAATTGGCCTAAGCTCGTGGCGACGTCTACGTTTGCGGGGAACGGGAACCGTGGAAGCGGGTCGACCTTGCGTATGTCGATCATGGATTGCGCTCGCCGAACAGAACGGAGCTCCGCTTCCGTCATGGATTCGGACTGGCCGGTTGGTCCAGTCCTCGACGAATATGCACCCGTGGTGGGTGCGGGTGTGGGCGTCCGCAGGGGTGTGATTGTAGACGCCGGTAAAGAAGCTAGTCCGTTTGTGTGGGAAGTAGGTGACGAGGTTGAGGAGGGCAGGCCCAGGTTGGAGGTTGGGGGTGTGCAGAGGCGTTCGGGTGGTCGGTGGTGGCCCACGTATATCCACGCCCGGCGTTGGCATGGAAACGGCGCAGGGCTAATAGAAGGGTGTTGGCGGCGTGCACATACTCAGCCGAGACGCCTTCTGTGGCGGCACGGAATAGAGCGATGGCAACCGTCGGGTTGGAGCCAGGGGGGAACATACCCCATAGGCGATGTGCCGCCGATGAGACGTGGGAGACCGCTGGTCCTCGTGTGCTCTGGATGGTATGCAGCGTCACGCTGAGAAACTCCCAATCGGTGGAGTTGAACGGTATGACCGACGAATGTTGGTGCTCGGAGGGTGTGGGAAGGGCCGGCGTAAGGGGTTCAGCCGACATGGGGGTCGCAGCGATTGGGACGGCGAGTGATTCCGATGCCGGCTGCAATAAATGGAGCCGGCTGTACCGCCGTAGTGGTAGTTAATGTTGTGGGTACGTGGGTGGTGGGATTCGTAGGGCGGGCGGTGGAGGCCAATGACGAGATGATGGCGTCGCTTTCCTCCAGTTGGCGTAGGAGGTGTTGACGTCGGTCCAGAGCCGCCTGATGGGCAGCGTAATCGCTCAAATTTGTGCTAGGCGGGGCAGTTGTTCCCGTGTGTGAGCTTCCTGTTTAAACCGGCCAGCATGTCCCTGAAGCGGGGTTTCCTGAGGAGGCAGCCCCGGTGTAGGAGTGTGCGTCTGAGTGAGCTTGAGCGCGCCCAAGGAGGTGTCGAGGTTGGGGTCGTCCTGGGTGGTGCGCGAGGACCTAGCGGCGTACCTCGCCTCGCGGGAAGTGGGGGAGTTGGGGGGAGGGGTGCCGGCTACGCCGGTGTCCGAGGATTTGTCAGCCATATCGGTGGAGGGGTTCCATAGGGGTAACGCTTGCACTTGGAGCAGAGATGGGGCGGCAGGGTCGCTGGGGCTGTTGCTTATTGTGCCCAGTGGAGGGGATGACCCGGTCTCGGCTGGGCTCAGAAGGGGGAAGGGGCTATAACCAACAATAGCGCGGGCAATATGAAGGAAGAGGTAAGACAGACAGAAAAAGGGAAAGGGAGGAAAAAAAACAGAGAAGAAAGAAAGAATAATATATATGCCAGGGCATAATACGAAGGTACACGGCAGGGGGGGGGGGGGGGGGGGGGGGGGGGGGGGGGGGGGGGGGGGGGGGGGCAGCAGACGCTACTCGATGCGCTT
The DNA here is from genome assembly GCA_031763025.1 of Macrocystis pyrifera. Classification (NCBI taxonomy): domain Eukaryota; class Phaeophyceae; order Laminariales; family Laminariaceae; genus Macrocystis; species Macrocystis pyrifera. Next base: position 3,162,735 of record JASSKH010000021.1, on the reverse strand, counting down.
TGCGTCCCATTGACACAAACTACCCTATTCTAGCGTGACGCTGAGAAAACAAAAGACGCGGTAAGAACGTAACATTTTTCATTGGGATTCAAGCTGAAAAGGGAGCGTAGTATGGAAAAGCCCGGCATCAGATGGAAATGGAAAACGGTAAGGATAATGCTGGATTTGAGCAGCGCTTACCGTCACGGGCAATGGTCATTCTGTTTTTAAATGGAAACGCGCGAGATCCGTGAATATTTTGTCCAATTCGAGCAGCAATTACCCTAATTTGGGCAGCATTTACCCTGTTCTTATCGTGAAGTTGTGCAAGCAGTGGATATTTTGGCAGATTCGGGCAGCATTTACCCTAATTTGGGCAGCATTTACCCTGTTCTTATCGTAAAACTGTGAAAGCCATGAATACTTTGGACAGGTTCGGGCAGCACTCGCCCTGTTTTCAAGGTAAAATTTGCGCAAGCCGTGAACATTTAGCCATTTCGTTAGGTGCGGCCAGCATTTATCCTCTTTTTGCGGTAAGACGGCGCATTTCGTGAACGTTTCTGGCATTTTTGTAAGATTCGAGCAGCATTTACCCTGATTTTTAAAGTAAAACTGCACAAACCGTGAATGTTTTTGGCATTTTTGTCAGATTCAGGCAGCATTTACCCTGTCTTGGGCCTGGACGTAAGTACATACCAAGAGGAGGAAGCACGGGGGGGGTTATCGATGATGCAGCATTTTTGAAAAAAAAGAAAAGAAAAAGGCAAGGGCAAAACAAAGCAAAACAAAACGGACCGAGCGTTTAATATTGAAGTATTGTGCCGAGTGCTCCGCTGCTGTAGGCGGGGTAAACCAGTCGCTGCCGTCGACGCCACGTGCCACGGTGTCCGAGTCTAAAGGTAAGGAAAGTGAAGGCAAGAACTGGCTGGCCGGAGGCAGCTTCTCTTGTTTGTAGTGTAGGCTTCTCTTATTAGTGTTGTTCTTCCTCTTGGTCCTTGGTGAGAGAGAGGGGAGCAGAATGAGACGATGGGGGTTTGGTTCGAGGCACCAAAGCCAGTCTGGTCTCCTACATTAGCCCGCTCGACGGGTTTATACGTTTGTCCGAGGAACTCTCCTCGGACGCTTGTCCACTGTTCTATCGACGACCTGGACTACCGGAGTAGCCATACCTTGGGATAGTTTCTATAAGTCCGCTAAAACGCATGCTACGGGTCATTTAGACCGTTCTAGGAACACTGCTCGTGTCCTCACAGTAGTCACACCTTGCGATACTTCTGTAAGTCCACTAAAACACATACTAGGGGTTTTCCGTCTGTTCGACGAACATTCCTCGGGTGCTCACGTAGGCCGTGCCGGCTTGTTATTTACTGAGAGAAACTTCCGAGCTTCAGGAATACTCTTAAGGGTATTCAGGGCTATCATTCTTGTTCAACAAGGAAAACTACAGTGTCTCAGGAATACTCTTGGGAGTATTCAGGGCTTGGGGACTTATGGACTTTGGTACTTCTAGAACACTCCTCAACCACTTCTATATTTAGCCCGGTACTACATCATATCACACAATGCAACTGCAACCATTATCACATTTTCACGCGGTCTGTCACGTCCTTACATCGCTCGATTTCGAATCTCCGACTTTCTCCTGTGTTATTATTACAGCGGGCTACGGACCCCCCAACAATCTCGAAAACCGGACAAAAGAGATGGAGACTGCTTTCGATTTTCCTCGGTCTTTAATATACTTCATTCAGTTGTCATATAAACGAAGTACAGAGGGTAACACTGGCTACTGGCTACACGACCATTTCAGTCTACTTTAAGCTTTTACCCCGTGGCATCCGTGCAAGAACACCTGGTTGTTCACTGATTCAGGATACAACCCGTCTCTTTTTTTTTGTAACTATATCTCCTGCGGAGGAAAACATGCTCTCCGAAGAAGCGGACGTCGCGGGTACCGCTGGGTAGATGCACGCCACCTTGTACAGCGTAGGATATCTACGTTCGTTCTGGAGCCACCAATTCAAACCGTCAGTCGACGATGCTTGGCCTTTGAGGGGGGCTTTTTCGTAGCAGCGCGAAATCTCGTCCTCCGCCTTCTGGCTTTGCCGTTGAATATGTAACTTTCCGTAGGGAGGTGGCGTTTGTGGAGGCGTTTTAGAATTCGAAGAAGTTGGGCAGAATCGTGAGATGAGGCGAGCTCAGACGTCAGTCGAAAGCGTCTAGCCACCAGACCTGCTTGGTCTTGGACGGCCGCGGCGGCAATGAGAGTTCGTAGCAGTAATGGGCCCAGACAATTGACCGACTCTCTCTAGAAGCCTAGACTACCCTGCGAGCACAGGATAGGCAAAGGAAACATACAGAGGATTTATTCCAGGCCTCGCCCATCATCTAGCAGCGCCCTGTCGCTGGCCGTTCTCTCGTGGACACGGAATCGGAGATTGACCAACTTAACAATGACCAACCCGGTCCACCACACGTTCACACCCCTCAAAGAGCCGTTATATACTCGTAGCGGCGAAGGGGTTTGAGCCATGGTCAAAGTTTCTTTCTGCAGCGCGCCAACAACGAGTAGCAACAACAAAGCTGGACATGGGGGGTGAAAAAGCGGAAGGACCTGGCCTGGCTGGCCCCGGAGCACCGGATCGAGGCAACGTCCAAGGCGGAGCCGCGGGCATCGACCCGGACCTTCCTGCAGCACCAGCCGATCCTGCCATGATGGCTGTGCTGCAGCAGTTGTTGGCAGGTAGCCACGCGATCGCGGCGCGGATTACATATCTTGAAACATTAAGGTTCACCCGCCGTAGCAAAACCAACATCAGCAGCAGCAGCAGCAGCAGCAGCAGCTGGTTGACTAACCTCCCGGGAGCGCTATCGCCGGTGGTCTAGTGGCCCCGTCGGCTGGCGGGGCCATGGGAGGTCAGCCTCTGCCAGCGCCGCAAGACGCAAACCTCAAGCTTGGTGTCGCCGGCCCCGTTTCACGGTAAGAGCCAGGTATTGAGAAACCAAAATATTTATAGTAAATCAAGCAGCAGATGGTTGGAGACAGCGCCCCGGCAAGAGACCGTACGGCAAGGAGAGAATGTGATTCACGTAGGAGCACAGTGCAGCAGCAAGCCAGACCCCTCGTCTCATCCACCCTCACATGTCCGACACACCCAGCCTCCCGCCCTTCGCCCCAATACGCACGCACGTGGATTCCTATTGCCAGCAAAAATGTTCGACCCACCCTTGCAAAAACCACCCCACCCCCTCTCCGCCCCCTGCCTCGTCATGGATGCACAGGGACCTCTATGGTCAGCGTACGCAGGAGGTAGAGTTGATGGTACTTTCAGCACAGACAGCATGGTCCTTTCACACGTGCGAATACAGCAAGACATATCACCTCGTGAATCAGATTGCCAGCCTCGCGACGTGCATACACCATATATCATCCAGACGAATGGAGCACTTGTTTAAAGAGACATTCTGCCTGAACAGACGGCCAGATTACCCCACTTCTTTGCGAGTCGGGACACTACCGAGGTTGCGGAAGGTTCAGTACAGCAGGCGTGGTGTGAGCAGAGGGCCAGATTACCGATACCGAGACAGTATGGGCGACGAAGAAGGCTCACACTACAGCACAGAACAGCTTGAGCAGAGGGCCAGATCACCCCACTTTCACGCAAATCGATACAGTGTCGATACCGCAGAAGGCTCAAATCAGAAGAGCCGTTGACCCCTTCAGTACACAGACATCCCAGCAGCAGCACGGACGACACACATAGTTTGGCAGAGTGATGATTGTTTCAGCTCAGACAGCATGGTCCTTTCGCATGTGCAAATACAGCAAGACATATCACCTCATGAATCAGATTGCCAGCCTCGTGACGTGCATACACCAGCGATCATCAAGAAGAAGGAAGTACTTGATAAACGTGACTTTCAGCGTGAGAAGAGGGCTAGATTACCCCACTACTGCGCGAATCGGGACAGTACCGAGGTTGCGGAAAGTTCAGTACAGCAGGCTTGGTGTGAGCAGAGGGCCAGATTACCCCCTTCCGACCAAAACCGAGACAGTATCGGCGACGCGGAAAGCTCACACTACAGCACAGACCAACTTGAGCAGAGGGCTAGATTACCCAACTTTCACGCGAACCGATACAGTGTCGATACCGCAGAAGACTCAAATCAGAAGGGCCGTCCACTTGTTCAGTGCGCAGAAATCCCCATATCGCAGCACAGACGACAAACATAATTTAGCAGAGAGGACAAGAGTACGTCCAGCGACCCTTGCAGCAGGCAAACGGACCCACGTTCGTTTCCGCTGAGGTGCGGGAGAGCAGCGGGTCAGCACGATCACGGCTTCCTAAGGGGGAGTCACGCAGTCGGAAACGATCAGACAGCATGGTACAGCAATGGCACACAGAAAGAAATAGTTGGAAACAACGGTGTTGACGCCCCAGAAAGAGAAGAACGACTGTATACGTTCGCCAACATTTGTACAACCACGATGCGAGATATCGAGGTGTCGTGAGAGACGTAGCTCGAGCAATGGGAGGATCTCTGGTTGCACCACCGACATGCCCTGTACACATAGAACGATACTTCAGAGACTGTTTGGTGTACTCACTGATATGATAGGTCAAGCCTGAGTCAGTTAATAGAAACCCCTCCAGGGTATATATATATATATATTATCGCCTAGAACACACAAGACAAGGAAGGAAGGGGGAGAACATGAAGTGGCGAACACAAAACACGTCGCAACCCGCTGACCGCTTTACACAGAAACACGCATATTTCCTGTGTGGAACTCTTAAATACCGTTACAGATGAACCCATGCACCAAATACGTGAGCACTCCGAACAGCCCCTCTGCTCTCTACTTGGTGAATGGGATAAACAAACACATCGCTCATGATAAAGTACCATGGTGATAAACCACGATCACCCAAAATCCAAATCCAAGGTATGGTACTCAAATATTATACCTGGTATGTCAAGATCACCAACGCCTCAGACCAGGATCTCACAAATGCAAATATCAAAGTCTCAAATCTCACAAAGAAACTTAATCTTCACATCTCAGAAAATAGTACAAAAAACAGTTGCTCAAAACCCGAAAATAATAAATCGGAGTGAAATAAAAATAAACTCCTCAAATCTCGACTGTAAAAATCAAGGCGCCCAAGCCCAGAAAAACCCACAAAGCAACTCTTCTAAATCTCCGAAAACAATCAATCAAATCCTTGCATCACTTCTATAGTGGTGCAGTCCCTTTTTGGGTTAGACTCTCGATCTCAATCACACACCAATCCGATATAGCCTCTCTACAGGGGACACACTAAATCCAGTCAAATGCAAACGAAACCCCAGACTTTCGTCTCTGAAACAACGCCCCAGTTTAGTGTGGTCGACCTCATATACGACAGATTTCACGTCCGCATTACGTACGTAGGTACGTATTCGGTATTGTACTGCTATATAGTAGTTCCAAATATTTCAGCTTTCCTGCTACACAAGTCTTCCAGCCCCAACGGAACGGGATAAAAAGCATAACTCATGAATCATGATCGACTCTTCAACTCAAACTAGAATGGTACATAGTGACATGTCGGATTCACTCCCTCGTCCACACAAAATAATATAAATCACATATCATAGGACCGCATGAAGTCAGAGCTTCAAGCCCCCAAACAATTGAAGAGTAGCGACCCAATTATTTTTTCATCAGAGTGTCAAATCACCCAAAACATAGACTACTCCTCAGATCTCAGCAATCGAATATCATGACCTCCAAGCTCAATAAAATCCATAAACTATCTCTACAAACCTCATGAAATTTGTGATCATTTCCTCAAATACCCTCAAATCTCAGAAAGATACAAAAATCGGCCTGGTCAGAGATAATAGTCGACTCAAAAACAAAACGAAACCAAACAAACGAACAAATTAACTCATGTTCATGATGAAGTTCCTGTGGAAACGGAATGCGTCTTTCTGAAGGGGTTTCGTCAAGAAGTCGGCATGTTCGTATTTCTACCTCACATGCGTGATTTCAGACTCTCCCTGTTCGACAAGTTCTCGCAGGAAGTGATGGCGGACATCTATGTGCTTTGAGTTAGAGTTCGTCACAGGGTTGACCGCTATTTGGATCGCACCGTTTCACGATACGGCCAGTCACCAGTGGTCTTCTCCTCGTCAAACACCTCGAGAAAAAGATCAGGCGAAAGTAGGGTGTTCCTACCAGCGGTCACGCCAAATTGCTTGACCGTCTTCTCCGCGAACGTTTTTTTCGAAATTGTCAGGAAACCCGCGACCTTGTCCCGGGGAATAGTGGCAACTAGCATACCATCGCAGCTCGACAAGGTTATTGATGGGGACTACGCGGTTCAGGTCCTCGCAAAAACGGTCACATCTCTCCTTACGGCCTACCGCAAAACTGTTGTCGACGTAAACCACAGCAATGATGGAAACAGACCCCGCCTCGATTAATAAAAAAACCCACGGATCTGCGAGGCTCTGTTCAAAACTATAACTCTTCAGGGCGGGTGACCAAGTGTCTATGCCAGGATCTCGACGCCTGTTGCAAGCCGTATAGGCTACGATTCAAGCGTATTACTTTGCCGCTGAGATTCCCACAACCCTGTGGCATCCGCATCATAGCGATCACCTGTAGGTCGGCCTGGACAAACGCTTGTTGTACATCGAAATATCATAAATCTAACTGTATCTCACAGGCTATCGCAGCCATTATACGGATGCATGACGCGGCGGGGGGGTGGGGGGAAAAGTCTCATATTAATTAACTCCGGGCGTTGGCTAGACCCTCTCGCCACTAGTCGCGCTTTCGCCTTCACTACCTTACCATGCTCATCTGCCTCCCAAGTGAACACCCATTTGGCCGATACCACGTTCCCTCCCTTTTGATGCTAAGCATCCCCGAACGTCCCAGCTCCTTCGAGTTCGGCAATCTCCGTCTCCACGCCATGGGACCAGTTCGCATGGTATGGCGAGAGCATCGCCTCCTGGTAGGTCGCGGGCTCCGAGCGTTGTCCCACGTCACATGTTGGCAGACAGGGGCGGGCTGGTTGGGCGGGTGTTGGTTGAAAAGTGCGTGGTCAGCTGGCCGCGATTTACCAGTAGACGCCTGGTGGTACGCCCTCGTCCTCGCGCGCGTCCCCCCCGATTGAAGAAGCTCGTTGTCCGGGGGACCCTCGTCGTCCTCGATCTGAGGGTTCTCGGCCCCCGGTGGGGATGACAGTGACATCACCCCCGGCGGCGGCCGCATCTCCGGTCGCGCCGGCGTCATCACCGGCGGCATCCCCACTCGAACCGGCGCGGTCGCCATCGCCTGTTTCCTAGCGCGCGTCCGCCCCAGTTCAAAGAGCTCGCTATCCCGGTGGCACTCGTCGTCTTCGACGTGGTGGTTCTCGGCCCCCGGTGGGGATGACGGTGACGTCACCCCCGGCGGTGGCAGCACCCCCGGGGTCGGCGGCGGCGGTGGCGGCACCTCCGGTGGCGCTAGCGTCATCGCCGGCGTCGGTGGTACCGCCGGTGGTGCCGGTGACATCATCGGTGGTATCCCCGGTGACACAGTCACCAGCTCCGGTGGAAAATACTTGATGTGCAGATCGGCCTCCCACGGCTCCGCCACCGAGTCCTTCCTCGCCTGAGGCGCAGCCTCGATGATCGGCTTGCGCTCTACCTCCCAGGTGACGTCCCGCCAGTTGCTCGTACGCGCGCATGCCGTGACCACCTTGACGCAGTCGCGCAGATGGTTTCTCTCCCCGTTGAGGAAAAAAAACACCGCTCGGCCTTGGGGGCAGACTTGTGAGTGCGGTGGATGCGGTGGAATCCGGGCTGCATAAAGGCGAGGGTGTTGGGCGGCGGCAGCGTCCCAAAATATGCCTCTTGCGGCGACTTTAAATGGGCTTTCGCCGTTGTCGCCGTGGTGTTCAGGCAGTCGTTCATGTAGATGGCTGCTTCTATCCAGTAGCGGTCCAGGCTTGGGAGTTGCACGGGGAACAGCCGGGGGGCCTCAAGGCAAGCGGCCATGCCGTCTTCCTGGATGAGGCCGAGCCCACGCTCGATCACACCGTTGTGTTTCGGTCTGTCGACCCCGCTGTGCTCGTGTCGGATTTTGTCATTGGCGCAATGCTCGCGAAGAGTGCGTTAACGAACTCTGTGCCGTTGTCCGTCCGGAAACACTTGACGGTTGACGGCTCCACCGACGTCAGCCAGGAATGTCCGGGTCGCCGCGGTCACTTTGGAGGCGCTCTTGCTCTTGAGGAAGTACAGCCATCCCATGCGTGTCGCGTCATCCTTGAACAGGATCAGGTACAGAGCCCCCCACAGCAGACGCGATTTTCCTGGGGCCGGCAAGTTCGACAAAAACGCGCTGCAGGGGGAGTGGCTTCCGAGACAATGTAGTGGTAAGTATAGAGGCACGCCTTTCCTTCGCCTGTACACATCCACCGCAAGTGACCAGGGTACCAGTGAGCTTGACGCCTTGCTGCTTGGCGGTCTCGCGCAAAAGGCCCTCGTGGGCGTGGGCGTTGCACACGTGAAATACGTCAATGTCCACCTCCTTGAAACGTCTAATGCCGGGGACGAGAGCACGGCAGCACTCGCTGGGCGGAATGCGGGGGGGAGAAGGGGAAGGCATTCTTTCGGGGGATTAGCTGACGACGGTGCTGGCTCACTAAGTTTCGGCACTGTCTCAGGGTGGGTGTGGGGTGTTGCTACAGCTAGCATTGGTTCTATCGCTACCGGCGGGTCTACCGCACTACCATCACCTCCGGCGACAGTGGCATAGCAGATACGCCCGACGTCCTCACCGGGTGTACCGTCAAAGGCACTTGCGCAAGAGGGAGAGAGAGGGGGGGGGGGTGTACTCGATAGGAGAGATGTACTCGATCTCATGCATGGCCGTAGTCGTATGACCATAGGCCCTCGCATCCCTACAATGCCGAGACGGAGCGTGTCGGGTTTTCACCGACCAGGCAGACATTGCTTGCACCAAGCGCGAAGCGCCGTGAGGTGTCCGGCGAGTCGTATGAAGGGTGAGCTGCATCCTACTAAGACCCGCCTGTGACGCGGACTTGCATATGGATGACAGCTTCAATGAGTTAGTTTAATTTCACTTGTAGCCACTTCCAGAGACAGCAATGGGAGTACTATGTAACTGCCTCTTGGGTGCCATACCTTGAACACTACGTGATACGATCAATTCCCTTGTGCAGAGTAAAGGTTCTTTGCTTCGCACAAATGATCTAACTAGACGACCAGCTGTGGGCGACCGCCAAAAAACAATAAAAAAAAACAACGGTACCCTGGATGTCTAGCTCACGTAGTGAGCGGCATGTTTCACAGTGTCGTTGCCAACCGACGCCAACCCGACCAATATATAATATACATAATAGGGGGGGGGGGTGGTGGGATTGAAAGACAGGTGTACCATCCATCGCTACCGACGGGTCTACCGCTACCATCACCCCCGGCGACAGCGATATAGCAGATACTCCCGGCGTCCTCACAGGGTGCAACAAGGCCATCAAAGCTGGTGTGCCCATTACGGCGGGGGTGGGACGACGCGTGGCGTTTAGTCTGAATCCAGCTCTGTCTTTCGGGAAAAACAAACGGTCACCCATTTAATGGGCACTAGTAGCATCGAGAGTGATCGCCTCCTTGGCCTGGACAGTGTGCAGTGATAGAAAGTTTACCTTCAAGCTAGGGATGAAAGAAACGCTGTCCAAGGTTACTCGTACGTCTTCCGTGCTGTAAACAATCAAATATATGCTGCCTACGTACTCCACGTTTAGTCCTGTACAGTCACCCATAAATATTTTAGCGTTCTTAGGGGAGGGGGGACGTTTGTTATACAAACGGTCCGGGTTCGGGGTCATGTGCGTCGTCGCCCCGTTGTTCGCAATCCGACTCTCTATCCCCTTCCCAAACCATCGTACTGACCGACCGAAGCAGACTGTGCTGTGAGTAAATGTGATGACTCTTCAGGAGCCGAGTAGTGCTGCGGTGGCTGCTGCGACTGCTGTGCCTGTTGCGGCTGCTGCGGCTGCTGCGCCTGCTGCGCTTGCTGCGCCTGCTGGGCCTGTTGAGCCTGCTGCTGTGAATGTTGGTAGTACTGCTGTTGTTCACGTTGGTACTGCGGTGGTTGCTGGAGCTGTGGCTGCTGTTGCGGCTCGTGGTACTGTGACTGCTGGTGGAGCTGCTGCTATTGGTACTGTGACTGCTGCTGGAACTATTGCTGTGGAATGGGGTCTGGGGTGGACAGAAGTAGTGTTGTAGACTGGGCGGTATTTGCCGCGAACTGGCTGTAGTAAACTTCACGAGGTGGGTTCGGGTCATATACCAACGTCACGATAACGCGGCAGTTCGCAACAAAATGGTCTATCCGGCCGCACCTGTAACATTCTGGGCGGGGGTCAGCGGCGTGGATTCTCGGCCCGGTGCCTTCCGGCCGACGTAGGTTAGGGGGATACCCAGCGGCTTCGTCCATGCGGTCGGTACCTGGTGAGTGTCCCCCGGGCCCGACGAAACGTGCGTCGCGTACCTACGGCCACAACGGGTTCCCACCACCGCCGCGGCCGGCGTACGGCGTCCATGGTTGATGTCCGCCGTCGCCACTGGCGTGCGGATCCTGCCTTGGCCCATTTTTCTTCGGCTTCCCGTTCTTGTTCCACGAACGGGCCCCTCCCCAGTCCTGGCCTGTCCAGCCTTGACCATGTCTGTGTGGTTGTTGGTGTTTACGCGGTGACTGATGTTGATTGTGTGGTTGCTGCTGTTGCTGCTGTTGCTGCCCCCAGTGCCCAGTGGTGCCACTGCTCGCCGTGCCACCTCTGGCGCCCGTGTAGTGGCCAGCGCTGGGACCGGAGAAACTCCCCTGTCCACCTGCTCCACCTCCGCCTGTTGCTATCAAGCCCTGTGCGGAGCCATCGACCATTTTCCTCTTACTCGCTTCGAACCCCCGGTACGTTATGCGAACCCGGTCCTCGATCATGTTGAGGGTCACGTTCTGGGCGTATTGCAGGATATTCTTGTCCACATCTTATTCGGACTTCAGGCATTGCAGTAGGAGGAGGTTGGCTTCCTGATCCGTTTTTGGGATCCCTACTTTGGAGAGATTTTCTCGGATGATGCTCATCCTCTCGAAATAAAGGGTGGGGTCGTCCCCCTCTTTCATATGGGCATTGATGTATTCTCTCTGGTATGCCTGCTTGTCGAGGTCGTCTCTTGGGGCGTAGTGCCGACGTACCTCGGCCATCGCAAGACTAGGGCTGCTTATGTCATAGATCTTGTATAATAGAGGGGAATTAGTCAGTGCGTTGGTGATACCCTCGTATGCCCTGCGAGCAGCAGCTACCCTTGCCGTTCCGAAACGGTAATCGAGGTCTTGCTGACTCCTTCTTCTGGGGCCCTGCAAGACTATCGGGTCGCTAGTTTTCTTCAATGCATCGTCGCAGGGGTCTGTGACAGCCCATGATAGAAATTGCTTCGACCATTGAAAATAATTCCCATCCTTACTGCTATCAAGATTCGGTGAAGGCTTAACAAAACCAACTAGAAACATGCCTGGCTGACCATGTGGCTCCGGTGGGCGCATTCCTCCTCCGGCCCCCTGCTGGAGTCTCTCCATCCTCGTTCGTTCGTCCTTTCTGATTTCCAGCCTGAGCGACAGCTTGATCATCTCTCGTTTCAGGCGGGCGATCTCATCATCGCGGCCTGCGGCTCTGCCCTCCCGCGAAGCCTCGTTCCTTCTGTTCGTTTCTGCTCCACCCTCTAGCGGAGCAGGTCCGCCCTCTGGCGGAACAGGGTTTCGCGCTCCTGCGCTACTAGCCATTTCCGCGGCCTCTGCCGCGGCGGTGCTGACTGCCTCTGCTGTCGCTGTTATCGCCACTCCTGTAGTTCTCCTGGCTCTGTCGAAAAAAAACTGAAACTCTCTCGCTCGTCCTCGATCGGGGAGTTGCTTTCCTGGCGTAGTGCCAACCAGAAAGTGCGTCCAATTGGAACAGACGCTAGCGTGTTCGGTGCACTCACTAATGTGATAGGTCAAGCCTGAGTCAGTTCACAGACGCCCCTCCAGGGTATATATATATATTATCGCTTATAACACACAAGGCTAGGAAGAAAGGGGGAGGACATGAAGTGGCGGACAAAACACGTCGCAACCCGCTGACCGCTCCACACAGAAACACGCTTATCTCCTGTGTGGAACACCCAAATACCGTTACATATGAACCCATACACCAAGTACGTGAGCACTCCGAACAGAGACTTGAAAGGGTTCGGGGCAGTCGACGAGCTAGTCCCGATAGTCACAGGGGAGGTACCGGTCAACGCAGCAGCGACGGGTGTAGATCTAGAGCGCACATTACAGTGCGGAAACCACCCCAGTGTCAACGCGCATTTGTCAGCATTCTGGAAAAAAATTGGCGAAGATGTAAGACGTCGAAAATGCCTAGTGATACAAAAGTCAACTGCGCACGAAATCCCTAATCTACGAGTGTCCCCGTTGGCGTCCGTAGTGACACACAAGGTTTGGATCATAAAGGATGTATCGTTTGATGTACGTAGTCGAAGCGAGAAAGGTGGACTCAACGGCGACAGCGGCCCTGACACTGCCCCCCAATGCCAGCGCGCACACGCCCTACCCAAATTCCTGGACGAACTCGTGACACTGAGAAAAACGCTCCCAGTACAGAGGATACTGATGCGCAATGCCGACGTGTCGGATGCCTTCAGGAACGTGCGGGTAGGACCAAGCTAACATTTTTGCTACACAGTAGCAGGAGATCTGGTTGTTATTGATTTTCGTTTGACGTTCAGATGGTCGGGACCGCTGGGTTTATGGGGTGCCATATCGGCCGCGGCCGAACACGCGCACTGCTACACCACACTCAAGTCGAGCGAGCTACTAGAGGAAGGAAAACGCATGATGATCTACGTTAAGATGGTAGATCGATCAGAAGAAGGCGCACCCACGACGATTCCCCAGACGCCAAAATCAGAGCGCACTGCGAGGGAGAGATATGTCACTCATTTTTCACAACCATGTATGTAGACGACTATCTCCTAATTAGGGTTGAACATTCAGACGACGACAAGTCCGCCCTGATCGCATCAGCCTCTCCTGCCTCGGATCACGTGCCTTTTCTTGGTCCGGGGGACGAGGGAGTATCGCCCATCTTAGCCCCGAAATAGAGTACGGACTGGGACTCCAAGATTGACGCGTTGCGGTTCACCATCAACTGCCACACAATGGGAATCTCGTTACTGCGTGAGAAAGCTGACGCCATAGAAAGGTTGCTTCTGGAGCAGTGGCCCTTGAGCAGAAACTGACGCGCGTTTCGAGGCTGTGGGGGGTTTCTGTGCTGAGAAGAAGGTTTTTTGGAGATACGACTTGCCGATAGAGCTGTCTGCCGAACTTTAATGGAAAGCCGATCTACAGGAGACCGGTACCATAACTATGAACCTGTTAGACTTACTGGGAATGGTTGTGACTGCGTGGGTCATGCTCTAATTGGTGGGAGACCGGCCGGATGCGGCAGGGGACCCGATCTTGTTGCGAGGGGACTACGTGGCCGCCGTATCATGGGTATGTCGAAGTGGGGGGGCGACAGACAAAAGGGCGTGAGTACTCATGAGAATTCTGGGGCGCCTTGAACTCGCGGGAAGTTGGAACTACACTGCAAAACATATTCCGGGCGTGCAGAACACTTTAGGTGATGGGATTTCACGGTGGCCTAGAAAGATACTGGCAGACAAGGTCAGGGAGCTGACCCACTACAGCGAGTGGTACGAACAACCCATTGGTCGGTGGGGATCGGGGATTTTCGATGTTGTGCTCCAGACAAAGAGCAACCTCACCTAACACGACGACATTCTATGGAATCTCATGATGAACGACGCAGAAGAACTCGGTGGACTCGCGCGCTTTTTAAAATGCATGTCTCGCTCAACGCATGGTATGCATACCACACGCCCGCGCGCCTCACAGGAACAGGGGACGACAACGGAGGAACGAAGGACGAGGTGGCGAGGTTGGTCGAAACGCTCGCGCTTGGTTCAGTCGCGAAGCGTACTCGGAAAAAGTACTTAGCGACGTGGAACACCTGGGTGAAAGAGAGACAAGCACAGGGTAAAGGGCCGAGGTTGCGGACTGTCGATGATCCCAATGCAACGCTGACGGAACTGCTCGAATTCATGACGTCTCGCTGTTCGTTGCATAGTAACCAGCAATCGACCGTCAGAGTGTACTCGGGGGCCATTAGCTTTTCCCACGAGGTGTTCGCCGGCTAGGAGCTACCCTTGTCTCATTGCATGATAGTCGAAGTGGGGAAGGATATATACAGGTCGCGCAGTATGTCTCAAACGAAAAAACAAGTATAGTTGCCCCTGACGTGGGCAATGCTTGCAGAAGGGCGACAGACAGTCGTGAGGATAGCAGACGGGGCATATGTGATGTGGTTAGGACTCGCCGTGTCGAATTTCCTTTTGTGCCGAGCGTCAGAGTTATGGGCGTATGCAGACGGACAGGTTCATGCCGAGTTTTGTCTGACGCGGGAGTGCTTTTCTTTCTTTCACAGGGGAGTGCAGGTGGCGTTTGAGAACAGAGCGATCGCCACAGTAGTGCAGGTGAAGGTTTTGGCGTCGACGTGCGACCAAAAAGGAGCAGGGTGCACCATCACGCGCACACGTCTCGCAAAGGAGAAGATGTCGGGGGGGGGCGCCGATGGGGGCGTTCGAAACTCTGCTCGGACTGCTGGACGTATACCCCTTGCTACCAGCAGAATCGCCTTCGACCGTTAGGAGCACCACGGTCGGGTGGAAAGTGTTTACTGGGACGGACGCGGTCGCAGCGCTGAGGCTCATGGTAGGTAGCAGCGGTAGAGACCCCATGCAGTTCGCACTGCATTCAGGAAGAATCGGGGGGGGCACTCAGCTTGAGTCCCAAGGAATCTCGGAGTTGCAAATCCAGCGCGCAGGAAGGTGGAAGTCTCGGGTGTTTATGACGTACATGAGGGAGGCAGGGGAAGGGGCCAATTCCGTTTCTGTTGCACTCGCAAAAACGTAGAATAACGGAGAGAGTATGGAAAGACGTTCGGAGTGGTCAGGTTGGCCAAATGGGGTGATTGTTGGATAGCCTCGCAGAGATTGGAGCAGGGCCATCAGAGTTCGGATTAGCTTTATCCATGAAACGTAGGAGGGTTTCCATAAAAGGTAGAAAGGAAGCTAAGAACGGGGCTTCTGACGGTGTGAGTGATCGTTCGTATCATATTTGGGTTTTGACTGAACTTGCACGATAAGGGTAGTCTTCACGTTAAACATTAATCCAGAATACTTCAGCCATAACAAATTGTAACTTCCCGTAGGGAGGTGGAGTTTGTGGAGGCATTTTAAAATCCGAAGAAGTTGGGCAGAATCATGAGATGAGGCGAGATCAGACGTTAGTCGAAAGCGTCTAGCCATCAGGGCTACTTGGTCTTAGACGGCTGCTGCGGCCACGAGAGTTCATAGTAGTAGTGGGGCCAGTCAATTGATCGACTTTCCCACTCGCCCGCCCTGTCGCTCAAGAGGAGGGGTGGTCAAGTTGCAACATGTCGGTGTCATTGTTTGGGTGTCAGTTGTGAGTGTTAAAAAGCCTCGCAGGGAGTGGAGCGGGGCCATCAGAGTTCGGCTTAGCCTGATCCATAAAATGTAGGAGGTTTCCATGAAAGGTAGAAGGGGGGACAAGAACGGGGCTTCTGACGGTGTGAGTGATCGTTCGTATCATATTTGGGTTTTGACTGAACTTGCACGATAAGGGTAGTTTTCTTGTGAAAAACAAATCCAGAATTTTCGAGCCATAACAAACAGGGCACTCTCTTGCGATGAAACCCCGCCCAATGTTTCCTCTTTTTTTTCTTCGTCGGAGGAGTCCTCGGCGTCTTGCACCATCTCGGCAAACATCATCCTCGAATCATTCACCCTCTTTTCGCGGCGGTCCACTAGAGGAGAACTCGCACCCGGCGCGCTGGCCCCGCTGACCGCGCTGTCCGTGGTGGCCGCGCTGGCCTGTTCGCCCTCGGGGTGTCTGGCATGGCGCCGTCTATGATGGGCAGGGAGCGAGTGATAACGTCCACCGTTGCAGCGCAAGTTAGCCGACGGCAGTCGAGTTTCTCCGAGTTGCCGCGCCCTTTCAAGCGTTTTGTGCAAGGTGGCAGGATGCGGCGATCTTTTGAGCGTGCGTGGGTGTTTCAAAGCGGTTTCCAAAGCTTTCGAACATGGCGTCCGCCGCTTGCGTCATGTTGGGAGACAGCTCGAGGTCAGCGGCCTAGACCTCAATGGTGGAGTGGAGCATTGAAGACAGCATGGGCATCATGCTGTTCGTAATGAAGTTTCCCCCTCGAAGACGGTGACATCAGTCGCCAATTCCTTGAGGAGAACCACCCAACCTTTGGTGTTAGTCCAGTCTATGGCGTTGTAGACGATGATTGGCTAGTTTAGCTTGTCCTTCATTCACAAAATCGTTTGCTCGACGGAGCGTTGGTGCTCGTGGAAGACCACCGCCTCATGATAATGCGAACACCATAGAGTCGCACATGTAACAGGGCGTGCGTTATGTGCGGGTGCATCCTGCAGAATACTTTGTGCAGGAGGACTTGCGCCGCCAGTTTCAACATTGCACGTAGGCCCAGACCAACCGCAGGCCTTACCCTAACCCTAACCCGAACCTCAATCCTTTGGGGGGCTTGAGGTCAGCAGGAGCAGTCACGCGGCTCTGCCGCTTGTTTTGGTGGCGTTTTTCCAAAAAACCGCTGGGCGGCCGAAAGACCCCTCCCTGACCAACACGACCCGCATCCTGCATAAATTTTTGTGCAGGGTGCGGCTGCACATAGGTCAAGTCATGACAGAGGGATTTCTTCTCCTTTTTCTTACCGACCACCTGACAATTCCGTTCAAAGATCACTGTCGTCGAAAAACAACGCCACAGCAATAGGAGCACACAAAACGAAGGGGGGCAACAGCCTGTGGGCTGTAGGTCGTAGTAGGCGGGAAGGTCGAACGTTATTGTATACCAGATACGAGTTATCTACACATGGATGCCCACGGGTAGAACAACGGTCTAAAATGAAGAACATACGCACATAATACATATATGAAAGGCTTGAGAAAGTGGCAGTGACAAATACCGAAAAATAGCTAGTCACGGTATTTTTCGGCGTTCATTATATCAACGATAATTATTAGGATGGGATTTGTGACCCGTTGTGGTGTGTAGTAAGTGTCGCTTCATTTCATAAAGAACCTTTAGCACCGCGGGTACCACAAATTATGGAATACCGTAATACGGTATCGGTATTTCGGTATCGGTATACTAGCGATATCTCCCCCATCTTTTCCGGTATCGGTATCGGATACCGATACCGTTTCACGGTATTTCCGGCACGATACGGTTCCGCTAGCCATCACTGAAATGGTGATACATAAATAGTGCATCCACGCATCCACGCCTCTTGTGGCTCTCTCTGGCTGACATGGTGAAGCTGCATCAGGCGTCGGAATCGGATGTGGCCAACCAAGACTGACAACGAAGTGCATGGTCGTTGGAAGGGGTAACCACTTCTATTTGTACTACTGGCGATGAAGGAGAGATGTAATTGTCCCACAAAATATCCCTCGTGCGACGATTTAAAAAATAGTTGGTTCGTTTTGTTGCTGTGTCTCTCATCACTCCTTGGATAGCTCGTCCTGGTACGCAAGGTCCACCTCATTATTGGGTAAATGGGTGGAAGCTTCCACTCGACTTCCAAACCTTCCATTTTGACTTCAAATGGAAGTTATGGAAGTGAAAATAGAAGTTGTGGAAGTCAAAATGGAAGTAAAAAAGGGACGTTTCGTATTTCTGGCGAAGCTTATATTTTGACTGCCAAAACTTCCGTTTGGACTTTCACAACTTCCATTTGGAAGTTCGAAACTTCCATTTGGAAGTCGAAACTTCCATTTGGAAGTCAAAAACTTCCTTATGGGGAAGAAAAACCAATCCGTTTGAAAGTCAAAATGGAGGTTTTGGAAGTTGAATGTAGAATGGAATTCGCGTGGTAGGCTCATACCCGACTGCCAATACTTCCATTTTGACTTCCAAACTTCCATTTTCACTTCAAAAACGAGGTAATTAGGCCAAAGTCCCACATGCATATAGGCCCCGGGGGGTGGATAGAAGCGTCTGCAGACGTAGATGTGAGTTTTCCATGGTAATACAAGGCAAACATATTTCTTGGGAGTTTGATGCAAGTGGATGGAAGCACGTGGAAGTACGTGAAAGTGTGCTGAATATATTCTTGCATATGAATTTCCGTATAAGTAGGGGTTACATGTAAGTTCTTTGGAAGTTAGATAATTGGAAGCGGATGTAAGTCGTAAGTGGTATTAGGTGGAAGGTAAGCTTGAATACAGGAGTGGATGGAAGCGTCTGCGAACGTGCGTGGAAGTTTCCATTGAAATGGAAGTTGAACGGAAGATAAATAAGTAAGTAAGCTGTAGCCATTGGAAGCTTAATAGAAGTGCGTGGGAAGTACGTACAAATAGGTGAACGTCGCGCTTGAATATGGGGGGAGTGGTCAGAAGATTCTGCGTACTCAGATGCGAGGTTCGTTGAAATTAAAAGTAAAACGGAAGTTTTGAAAGCCAAACGAAAGTTGTGGAAGTTGAATGGAAGCGGATGCGAGTAGATGGAAGTAAGTGGAAGCTACGGTTGAGGATGGAAGTGGACAGAAGATTCTGCGGACGCCGATGGAAGTTCCCTTGAAGGTAGAAGTCAAATAGAACTTCTAGACGTGAATTGGAAGTGGGTGACAGTAGGTGAAAGTATATCAACGTGTATGGAAGCTTTGGGAAGCTGGACGAAGTTTGTACCGGGCATGGCAGCGCAAGCTTCCACATTGCTTCCACTGGCTTCCGCTGTGGAAACTGACACTGGCTTGCACTAGCTTCCAAAATTGAAACTTACATGGACTAAATAAGAATTTTCCACTCGACTTCCAAAACTTCCATTCGGAAGTAAAAAACTTCCACAACTTCCATTTGGAAGTAAAAAAACTTCCAAAACTTCCATTTTGACTTTCACTTGGAAGTAAAAAACTTCCATTTTAACTTTCACAACTTTCATTTGGAAGTAAAAAACTTCTATTTTGAATTTCACATTTTCTATTTGGAAGTGAATAACTTTCATTTGGAAGTGAAAAACTCCCATCTGGAAGTCAACATGGAAGTTTTGGAAGTTTTTCACTTCCAAATGGAAGTTGTGAAAGCTCCTACTCATTTGCCAAATAGGAGAACCACTAGGCACGTAGCAGCTGGCATGATTTAATAGACAGCAGTCTGTGTTGTCTCCATATAGAACCTTTTCTACTGCATCAGTACATCCAGACAGGGTCGGTCCTGATTTTTTCCAGAAGGATACGACTACGTCTGGGGGCACTGACTGCTGTGAGACCCCCATCCTTTCCCTCGGAGGGGCCGAAAAGAAAATCCTCGTTGATTTCGTGTCTGGTGGGTGTGGGTGTGTGTGATGTGTGATAGATAGCAGCAGTAAACCAGAGGCGTATCAACCCTACATACTGTTATTGTTATTTTAACATTAACTCTCGAACGAAGGAGTCGGTGGTCACACAAACGCGCTGGAGCCCTAGCAAGATCCGACTAACCATAAAAAAAATCGAAATTCGGCTGCCTAAAAAATAGACGAGTCGAAGAAGGCACACACAAGATGCTGTAACTCACATTATATTTTTTATCACATCGGTAGCTATTTTGTGCTGCTGTGCTTTCTGGTTTGTACATAATAACGATGAGGTTCTCTGATGGTCTTCTCCCGTTCGTTATTAATATTCCACTTCCCTGAAATCCTGTATGTATGTAGTCACAAACAGGCTATATTTGCAATAATATCTCTCGATTGGAGGAAACAAACAAGTGCGAAATTGCGCACGGCAGTACCATACCAGTCCGTAACGGAAACGGTAGTGTCGAGCTCTCAGATCTGGTATACCACCTATTAGGTATCACTTGCAACCAAGTAACACCAGGCACGTATCCGTCCATGGATACACTGCTGTATGTACCTTCGAAGAAAAGGAAGAGAGAAAAGAAAGGAAAAAAAAGAGGAGGAAGAAAAAAAGAGAGAAAAGGAAGCCAACTTGAGCTCGAGGCGCAGCCCGGGTCCCGAGGACAAGGTTGCTGTTCGCTGGTACGATCAGTTGCATGATATGTCCAACTGATGGACCAACATAAGAATGCCACAAGAAGACCAGACGAAAGGCAAGAAGACAATAATAGAGTAGATAACGAGCTTTTAAGAACAACAAACAGGAACGAACAGTCCTATCTATGTCCAGTTGGTGGGTCAAGGAAGACACAACCGACGCAAAGATGACAGAGACGGGCGGACCAAGGAAAATGCAAACGGGATCGGGGGAAAACACACACCTGTACTCTTCTTACGGCATAATTACATTAAAACCTGTACTACACAAGATCGATGCATCACAGCTTCATTCAATAGACGACGAAGTCCTCGATCTCACAGCTGTTGTAGTAAATAGTTGTTTTTAACCTTGTTTTTGAAGTATAGCTAACGCAGCGTGTAGGTATCTATTTCGTATTTAGGACTGCAGGCCCGCTTTGGGGACAACACACTTGCAATTAGATGGGCTTGTTCCCCAAAGGGGACAGCAGTAGTGCAAGGATTAACGAATTATGTCCGTGTGTTCTTCACAATACGTAAACCGTTCGTTCTAGCCGTCAACATCCAGAACAACGCACAACTAGTCTAAGAGGTGTGCACCTCGCGAAAAAAACGGTTGAAACCGTTGTTTAGGCTTGTTCGAGTGCTCGGTTCTTGGAATAAAACCCTAGTTTTTTTTTTGCCCGAAAAAAAACGGAAACCGGTTTATTAACCGGCAGAACCGGACATATTTTCGTCATATTTCCGACAGAATACAACATTTTTTTTTACCAGAGTTCACTATTGGACAACCTGCACAGCAGCAGTTGCAGGACTACACCAGCAGTAGCAGTAGAGCATGTTGCATACTACGTACTTGGTGCCCTTGTAAGTGTTTACATCAACCGAAGGTCGACTCACATTTTTTTTCAAATATTTATAATGGGAAACAAATCTAAAGAAAGATGGCATACCAGGTACCAGGTATATTGTACTACTGTGACTACCTGCGCAGCAGCAGTGTCGCAGGACTACAGCAGTAGCAGCAGAGCATGTTGCATACTACCAGGTACGTACTTGGTGCCCTGGTGATTGTTTACATCAACCAAAGGTCGACTCACATTTTTTATATAATTATTTTGGGAAACAAACCTAAAGAAATACTATTAATAGACTCACTCGTATACCAGGTATCAGGTACATTCTATGATGTGCGTACATGCATACACAAAGGGGCAGGGGCATATATATGTGAATATGTGTGTTGTGTACCGTGTGCGTGAGGGTGACGTAATTGACACCTTGCTTTCTTTAGGACAAGATATACATACGACGACGCCCACACCATTTTGTTTTTTGTTGTTCATCACTTTTACTTTCCAGCCCACTCGTAGGAGGTTTTACCCTCGACGATCTTCTCGACAAGCCGTGGTCACAGGTGTCGTCTCTTCTCCCCCCCGGTACGTGCCTTTAGTTTTTATCGCGCATAGGGTTCAGCATTCCCACTGCTCGTCGATTTTCATCGAACGTACAGTTAACTCACGCTCTCGCGCTTTCCGCTAATCAGTTTTATGCAAGAAAAAGTCCCTATGAGCATGCACTCGGGGAGACTCGAACTCACGAAATTGATCTTGATAGGCTCGCGGACCACCTACCAAGCCACCGGGGACGCCGGTACGTTACATAGGAGGACAGCTCTTAAGTCCCATAATGTATATATATATATGATGATGAATAATCGTATACACGATGCGAGGACTAGCGACGACACAGACAGATAGTAACTGTCGTGTGGATTTCGTGCTGTTAACTGCTTTTACTCTAAACTTCATTGGTTAGCTGTCAATCTTGCTCCACCCCTTCGCAGTGCTTGCCAGCAAAAAAGCGGGACAAAAGCTGACTGTCAGCTTGGTTTCGGACGGAATTGTGCTCATTCATGCGAAGGGCTGTATGGGGCATGTTGTACGCCGATGGCGCAGGAATTCTCTCGAAGTCGGCTGAGGCGCTCGCGAAAATGATGACAGTCATCGTGACTGTCTTCGAAGCAGCAGGCCTCACGGTATCGGAAAAGACAGATACAATGTTTGTACGAACACCACACCAGACAACCCTCGCACCACCTCGTCATCGAAGCAGCAGGTCAGAGATATACACACACGGCCCAGCTATTATACCTCAGGCGGCATTATACACGAAAACGCTGACCTCTCGCTCGAAATCTACCGTTGGATCCGTATCATGCGGGCATGCTTCACACGGCTCGGCCCGGAGTTATATGATAGGACGACCGCCCCCCTTGGCCTGAAGTTCGAATGCTGAAGGCCGAGGTGATTGAGACCCTGCTGTGCGGGTGTGTGACGTGAACCCTCAGGAGCAAAAACCTTTGCCAAGCTTCGAACGGCTCACAACCAAGTCCTTTTGCGAGTCATTGGCTTCCAGCGCCGACTTCGTACTGACCACGATACCCTCTCATGTGCGAAGGCGCTCCAGATGATACGTTGCGACAGCATCAAAAGGACCACCCGTAAACGGCGGCTATTCATCGCGGGGGTCGTGCCACGGCAAAGCAAAGAGCGATTACCCAGTAGGGTAATGCTCGGGACGATGACTGGTAGAAAGAACCCGAGACCTGGCGGACAGTCCAAACCTTGGGATGGATGCATAGTCAATGACCTTAGGGAGTTCCGAGCCACCGAAGGGTCAAGGAACATGCCCCCTTAGTGTTTGGAGTTGATACCGCAATGCGGTCAACTGCAGCAAAAAAGGCGGGGAAGTGGCAGCGGGGGATCTTCGAAGCAACGGAACGGTTCATGGTGAGGTGGCACGAGGATGAGGCACAGGTGAATAGACGGTAAACATCGCCGGGAATCCGCCGTGGGTGGGAATGGGGGGAGGGGGGACAACAGGAAAAGAAGGAGACCCAACCAAGGGCATGCGGGGGGAGGGGGGGCAATAGAAGGAGTAGAAGAAAACCGCGGTGGACATAAGTAGGAACGAGATGGCAGACAGGGTAGCAAGACACCAGGCTGACTAGTAGCTATAACATGTCTATGCTTCTCATGCCGATGGCTGTTGCAGCTGGTTCGAACGTGGTATTGTCCTTACGAAAGGAGTCGTATGGCGTTGGTGGATGACAAGCCTGTTTCGCTCATTTCGTAATGTCTGACGCATCCTCTCCGGGGGTCGGGCATACTTGACGAACGCAGGACAGAGACGTTTGACAGGTAGCAAGGTACCAGACCGCCTAGTAGAGCGAGCCTGGCTATGCTACTCGTACCACACTGCTGCGGTTACCTGGAGGGTGCTTTGTGCCTTGTTTTGCCAGGATCTTGGTCTTACTCGGTATGTAGTGTTTAGTGGTGCTGTTTCTTCAGCTCGTTCGTTTTGGCCGTCTGCCGCATCTCCTGAGGGGAGGTACGACATATTTCTTCTTCTTTTTATTTTGCCTTTTTCTGCTTGATTTATTTCTTCACGTTTTGTTTTCTGCTTTCCCTGTTTGTTTGTTTCGTCCCGTTATTTCTATTTCATACAATATGTATGTCCTGCCTGTCGTATGCAGTATTTATGATGGCATGCCATTACGTTATCCACTTTGCTTTCTGCATAACAACGTACGAGTAGTATCTCTCCGTGTGTGTTCTTCGCATCTGTGGCGTAGTTTCGTGGCCATAGAACTTGTATCTCTAGGATTGAAGAATCGGCACGGACACTGGTTGTGATGGAGTCATGACTGCACTTGACTATAGAATAGGCCAGACCACGCGGGTGGTGGGCGGCGTGGTTGGCGGGGGTGGCGGCAATCGAAGATTGGATGTGGCTCCGCCGCAAACGCTGACCAGTTCCTGTTGAGCCGAAGGATTGATAGGGCTCCACGGCGTAGACCATACCGACACGTTATTGTTCAATCGAAGCATTGATTGATGTGGCTTCACGGCCAATACTTGCTACTCTGCCGTCTCCGTCCTGCTTTCGTTAACTACGCCTTGCCTCCGGAGAGGATGCATCAGACGATACGAAACGGGCAAAGTAGGCTCGTCATCCACCAACGCCATACGGCTCTTCTCGTATGGACAGTAGAAAGAAAGATGAAGTAATGTACTGAAATTCACGGAGGATCACACGCAAACAAAAAAGAGAAAGGAAGACCACGTCCAATCCAGCTGCAGAAGTTGGCGGCACGAGTAGCATAGGCATGTTCTACAGACTTAACTACTTATTGTCGGCCTGGTACCTTGCTACCTTGTCTGCCCTGAGGTGTGCAGAAGTGTACCAGGTAAAGTATGGACCCGTTCCCAAGAAACACTTGATCTGAGCAAGCCTCAGCACGCAAAACGTTAGTCACCCTGCTGCAAATGCTGCCGTAAATTTTTAACCGACACCCCGCCCCATCCCCCCCCCCCCCCCCCCCCCCCCCTATTCGCACCCCCTCGGTGTCCTACTCTGTGGGTCACGCCATTCTTGCTGCAGTGGACCACACCGCAATCTCAACTCTAAGCATCAAGGGGGAGAGTTCCGTTGGCCGTTTGGTGGCTCGGAACCCCTTCAGGTCTTCGATTATGCACCTATGCCAAGTCTTGAACTATCCTCCAGGTCTTGGGTTACCCCCCCCCAGCCATTGTTCCGAGCAATACCTAACTGATAATTTTCTCCCTGCGTTGCCGTGCCACAGCCCCCGCGAAAAAGAGCCGCCGTTTACGGATGGTCGTTTCGATGCTCTCGCAACGTACCATCTTTGAAGGCCTTCGCGTGCGAGAGGGTGGCGTGGTCAGCGCAAAGTCGGCGCTAGAATTCATTGACCCGCAGGAGGACTTGGTGAGCCGTTCGAAGCTTGACAAAGTGTTCCGCTCTGAGGGTCTACGTCACTCACCCGTATAGCAGTGTGTCATTCACTTTGGGCTTCAGCTTTGGAACTTTGAGGCTAAGCGAGGCGATCGTCTGATGTCCCGGCCGTTTTTTTTGAGGTGGACCTGGAAATTTGATCAAAGTGTTATATGAACCCTTGCTAACCCATTACGGACCGTTTTTTTGCAAATAATTGCTTCTCGCTCTTTCTTTTCACTTTTTGCCTTAAGTTGGGATATTGTGGTCCCAAAACGTCCAGCATTTCCGCCGAACCCGAAAAACCAAGTATACACATACGAATATAGGCCACGACGTATATATATTTCCTGTTCTTCGTGTGTTAATAGCCATTGTATCGCATGCATGCCGGGTATTAACCTGTTTTTTGCCACAGCAGTCCTGTGCTGGGGACAAACTATGTAGAATCACTGCAGTTTGAAAAGTGAAAGCCCGGCACTGAAGACTATTTAAGCCAAAACAATTATGTATTTGCTAAACATGTGAACCTAGTTCAGTTATTTCTCTGTGGTTGATTCTCGTTCGCGGTCCTACGCTTAGTTCTACAATCGCTTCCTTTTTTTCTATTTACTCCGTGGTATGCGTCCCGCCTTCTCATGTATGGACTCTCTCCCCCCCAGCTACCATCACGAAGCATGTAGGAGGAGCAGCAGTACTTACTGGTGGTGGACGATAGTCGTCGCCGCTGCCATGACGGTCCTTGTCGTCGGTATCGCATGGATTGTCGCGCCTCAACCGTCTGGGGAGAGTACGCGGAACGGCTGGAGCAACTTCATCCGAACCCGAGGCAACCTTTGACCCCTCCCAAAACACTGGATTGACCAAGGATCAAGCTCAAGCCTGGGCTTGGTGGCTCGCCCCGATGGTGCAGCAGTTAACTACTGTATTACGCAGAATTTTCGTGGGCAAGTAGTCAGTTGAAATAAGCCGAACTCCAATGAAAACAGAAAACAGAGTACTAAATTTGTTTGAGGCTGTTCCAGGCGTGGTAGGTTATGTGCTAAACTGGTGAGTGTTTTTTCGGACCATCACTCAGGTGTCACTGGCTTCATCAAGTCACATACGTGACTGATACCGGTATTTTAACAAACCATGGCCACGTATCATCATGCCACGTACTCCGGCTTTACCATCACATTCGTCAGACTGCCTTGCAAAGAAAAGGCTGCTCCACACTCCCGAGGAATATCAAATATTGCCTCGATACATAATAGGAAACCCCATCTAATACACAGCGGAGCCACGCGATTGCCACTTTCGATCTGAAGTCCCCCAGAGGGTTGGGGTTAGGGTTAGGGTCAGGCGTTGAGTCGGGTTCGGTCCACGTGCAGGTTTGAAATGGGCGACACATACACGTGTCCTGCCAAACGTTTTGTGGACGACGCAGCTGCACACATCGCACGCCGAGAGTAACTAACGAGGCCAGCGACGGCTGTTGTCTTACCCGGGGTGTCGCCGGCAGCCGCTAGTTATTTCTACCGGCACCGCCCCAGAGGTTGTTGCTCTTAGGATGTCTTGAGTGCCTGGCGCAGCCCCGAAGAACCACGCAGGCAGCAACGACAGGGATACAGCGATCAAACGTCTTAGCGAAGTTGTCACCTGAAGGGTGCTCGCGTGGTTTGGCAGGCTAAAGGGGATACAAAACTGGATTCGCGACGGACTTATATTTTTCTGAGTCACCGCGAGTGGTTTACTCTGTGCTAGGGTCCGTCGGACCTCCCACTGCGGCTGCTCCGGTGACCCTGCCTCTCGGCTGTCGGGAATGGTGGATCTCGCCTCTGAAGAAGTCGACGACACCGCTGAAGTTTGCATGGATTGCTTCGGATTCATCGAACATGCCACGTCGAGTTGGAACAATTTCCCAATTGAACGACCGAACAGCAAAAGAAGTCCCGAAAGACTTCTTGTCTACATTTTTGTTTTTTCGATTTTCAAATTAAGTAAAAAAAGTGTTTCCGAGCATCATTTAAAGCAAACCTCGTTCGTGCGGGCCCCAGCACGAAAGGAAACAACAGGAAAACCGAAGTACGACAAAAAAAGCAACCTCTAGGCAGCCACAGCAGGTTGTGGTCCGGGTTGCACAGACAGGTTCTACCCGCTAGTCGGTTTGGTACCTTTTTGCTTTGTCTCCTTCCTTGTTTCGTCAACCATGGTTTTCCTACCACGGTTGCCCCCCCCTTTCCCACTCCCTTGGACGCCACTCATTATAGAATCTCTGGCGCTTCCTACTCTTTTCCGCCTGATACTCGTGGCAAACGCGGAAGACCAAGCAAGTACGAAGGGAAGAAACTACAAAACACATGCTGTACACAGAAAAGTGAATACGAAACTACTGCTGCTGCTGTAAAACAAATGGAAAGCTAGCAAAAGTAGGGAAGGACAGAAAGCAAAGCCAAGAAGCGACCACAACAAAACCAAATAATACAGTGCCAGGGTTTACTATTGCTTTGCTGCATACAGAATCTAATAAATTGAGAAAAATCAAAACAGAAATAAGAAAGAACCACCAAGGAAAACACCTCGCCACGCACCATGCCAACTAGGACTTGATTAATGTCATCAGAATCATGCCAAAAGGGGGCAAAATGAAGAAAAAAAACAACTGTTAACAGCGTCGCACCCGAGGCAGCCGAAGAGGTTTTCTTTATGAGTAGCCTAGACAGGTTGTAATCATTACGTTTTTTCCATATATTAGATAGAACCGTTTTGCTAATACTATCCCCTTCCTGTCTGGCGGCCTGTGGCCGCCATCTATCTCCCAGGATAGCGATCGTTTTCTCCCTCCTATTCAGTGAATCAAACTCCTTCATGTCGCATTCGTCTATTTTCCTCATCTCTTCCAACACATCCCGTTCTTCCTTGTATATTTTACATTCTCGTACTATTAATATGTGATTTCTACTCTCTGATGTTTTGCCACACGCACGTGACACATCTGTGCATCTACTTCCTCCTCCTCCCGGCTATTAGTATACCTCATTCTTTCTCCCACGTTATTTTGGGAGATCATGAATGATGCTGTCGGCCCAGATGACGGGGCTCTCGGAAAAAGGCAGGCGGCCAAGACCGGCCGGTTCGTTCATGTATATTATTGTGCGCCTTGAAGGGAAGATCAAGAGCAAGATGGAGTGGGCACAGATGGAGTGGGCACGGCGCGTGCCCACCCCAACACGAAAAAGGGGCCCACTTTGGTCAGGGATATACCTTTATTTTTCCCTTCTTTTTTCCCTTCTTATCCTTATGAAAGAGGTACTACATAGTGGGTGGGTGACGAGCGTATTTTGGCCCACTCATTATTGCTCTTTTTACTTAGTTAAGTGTTCACCGAGATGCATAGTCCCCTTTTTCCTTCTCGTATCTTCCCCCTTGCACGTCCCTTTTGGCTCATGCTCGAGGTAAGTATGTGTCTGAGCTTTGGCTTCCCATTTTTTATATATTTATTTGGGATTCTTCTTCTTTTCTTTTTCTTTTTCTTTTTCGGTTTGGTTTCTTCGTTGCTTCTCTTTCTTTATGGTGTATTTTGGTTGCTGGCGTATGTATGTATGTTGTGTCGGCCGCACCTATTAATAGTGCGAAGGCATGGTATTGCGTAGGCTATTAATGCATTACGGTGTGTTATCTCTGTGTCATAGTCTGTGACCACAGAGCTCGTATCTTTCTAGGGTGAAGAATCAACACGGACACTGGGCTTGCTGGATGTCGACGAGTACAAGAACGGTTTAATGTGAAGAACACACACATCCAATGGCTCAGTGACCATAGGTAGGGGTCCAGAAATATAAAGCGCGAAAAAAATATAAAGGCGTTTTTGTCGGGCGAGCTACAATACCAATTACTTGAAAATAGTGGGAAAAAATAAGAAACCGGAATGCTGGTCGAGTCCGAATTTCTTATTTGTCAAAGGTACGTTCTATACTGAGTTCAGTATAACCGCATTCAATTGTCTCATTTTCCTGTCATTTACTCTTACAGTGGGCTCCTTTACCTGTGTTCTGGTGCAAGGCAAGATTCTGTTTTCAGCGTCAAAAGTCGACGTCATGTATTAGTGCAGATCTGTTCGAGATAAAATCCGATTGCGAATCGGTTTTTTCACGTTGGATTATCTGGTACTTTCCGGATAGACTGGCAGTACCGGTATATTTGTTGCAGGTGAATGGCTGCGGGGGTGTCGTCGCAAGGATAGGCAACAAAAAACTAGAAAATACATTCTGTACTACTGCAGCTAGCTGCTGCTCTAGAATTTTATCTCTGAGGACACAGAAGGATCACACATGAGACACTCTGCGCAACGTGACCAATGGAAGTGGTATCTCGTATAATATACTACTATGTTAAATATGGATGCATGGAGAGTTGTCTGGGGGTGTAACGACGAAGTTCACTGCATTTTAGACAACACACAGAACGCAGAGTCATCGCCTTCGGTCTTCTCCAAAAAAACATACCAGGTACAATACACGGAAACCGTCAAAGCGTGTGTTAAGAACAAGACGGTTTCAATCGCCAAATGTATTCAGCAGCAGCCAGTGCTACACCAAATCCTTCACGTTAGCCCATGTTGAACGTCAGTGGCAACTAAAGAGAATCGCATCTGCGACCACGCCAGCCATATTTACGAGTCATCGTACGACCCACGGACGAAAAGGAACTTGCAAGGAGGAAATTCAATTGTCCTCTGCGTTTCGGCGAATACATTTTCCGTCCCTGGGCCAGGGTCAGCAGGCACGATGCGCCGTTGCTCGTCCAATTATGGGTCCAGGGTCGATCTGAGACCACCCACCCTGGCGGTGCGTGCACTCCTGGCAACTTCCGGATTTCTCCATCGGTGTACGACCGCTATCCCCTCCGCTCACCCCCCCCTGGCGATATCCATCCGCAATGCGCGGACTCAGATATTTGCCCCTGCCCCCACCGTCCTGGCGGCGACCATGGATGGCGCCAACGAATCCCGCATTGAGGGGTTGGGAGCAAAACTTCGAGGCGTGGCCACGGCAGTGCTTGAAATCTTGGTCAGTGCTTGCTGCATCACCCCCCTGACGACTCCACGGCGACTTTCATGATCGGGAGCTATCCGCGTTTCTCAGACACCGAAGCATAGCGTTGAGGTTGGCTGGCTATCTTCCTGTTGATGGCAATGGCGAATGGAGAGTGCAGAGATACCGGCGGTAGCCCTGAATACGAGGGACCCAACAAGAAGGCAAGAACAGTGTTGCCACGACTGCGGTGATTGGTTGTGGACCGAAAACGACTTCGAAGCGTGTCCGCAGATTCAAGTGAGCAGCCACTCTTGTACATCCGAAAGGTACGCGCATTTGACACAGTTTACATACCACTTTGTAGAAGTTTTATTACGACAGTAGTACCGCTATCTATTTGTTCAAGAAAGCTAGCTAGCCATCTTCCTGCCAACAAGAGTACTCCCCATGCCTTCGCACGACTCGTAACCGAGAGTAGGCTGCCAACACACGCACTGAAGTTTGCAAGCCTCTACATGTTGTTTGGATAGTTTTACAAGCATCTATACCCGCCGCTCACCAGTATATCCCTGTCGCCTGGTCCCATTAGACCCTTGACTTTGTCGTCCTAACCAAGGGCGAGACCGATCCACTCGTTGCCTGATCTGGCTCCACCTGCAGCGTCGTCACCTTCATCATCAGTGTTATCTGGCGATCAAATGGAAAATTATGCGGTCCACGCCAGATGAGCGAATAAGACAGCGAAACCGAAGTCTCAATCACACGCGAGGGCTACACAATATCTTTCGCGTGCATCAGAAATGTCAGACTCCACCATACGCAAAAAAAAAAAAAAGAAGATTTACACGCATGCCGCCATCCTTACGTTAGAGCTCCGGCAAACGACAAATGACTCACCTGCTCGCTTTGCGGTGTTGCCCGTAAGAAGGTCCTCGTTGTTGAAGTCGCCATTGCCTCCGCACGATCGTCCAGCGGTGGCTTGTAAGATTCCGCCTGCGGATGATATACATGCCCAGCAACGCTAAATAATCGAAAGACGGTTCAGCAGACTCTGGCCGTGTATTGTCTTGGCATACACGCCCCCCCCCCTCCCTCCCTCCCTCCCTCAGCAAACCCTCCTCCTTCCTGGGCAGCACGCTCGCTTCTACGGCTGCATGAAATCCCTCGTCGCCGTCTGCTGCGATTTCCTGCAGGTGGGAGATTGGGCGCCGGTTCCGGGCGCTGCGTCCCGGCCTGCGGCAGTAGATATCGCATGTTGTTCTGTGCAACGCTTTCTCGTCGCTTGCCCGGCCTTTCATGACACAGGTATTGGCGGCGACCTGGCGTACAGGACGAAGGCACCTAGTGATGTTGCCCTCATGATCTTGACCGCTCCCCACAGCCCGACCAGCTGCGTCCGAGCTTCCCCGTGACAGAGAGCTTCACGCGCGGAGAGTAGCTGGTGCTATACAGGCGCACCTGTTTCGCGGATAGGGCATATACGAGACCTGTTTCGTCGAGAGGGGCGTAGACGAGGGCGGGAAGGGTGAGGGTACTTCTGTGTGTAGCCTACTTCATTGTGACCCCAGAACTCAAAGCCAATTCCCACACGTATCCCCCAATGCAATGTCCCGCCATATCTCCGTACCAAACCCAGATCTCTGTACCAAATCTCCGAATAACTATAACTGCTGTCACAAGGAAAGTGATGTCATGAGTACATCGTTCACAGGTCCTCCGGGTCACGTACGCGAAAGCACAGTTTCAGCTTTTTCGCGAAGTCCATTGGGTCGTGCAAATACTTCTTCATTCATATTCTTTCTCTCAATCCCCCGTGTACATATCTCATTTCCGATTCCACCCTGATTCTCAGCGCTATAGCCTTTCCAATCTTTCTTGCCTTTCTTCGTGCTTCTGCCTATTAATAGTACCTCCCTACTTCCAGGCGAACATCTTCTTGGCTTCCCTCTATCTTTTTACGATTACGCTTGCCATCCTACAATATGCAGCATGAGCTTCAACGTTGATCGATCGACACATTCCTGAAAGAAGAAATCTCCGGATACGAAGGAAACTTACTATGCACAAGGTCTATCTATCTGCTATCTATTACCACTCTGATCCAAAATATAAGGGACGTTTGGATTGAATAATTGTGTGCTAACGGTCCTTATATCTCGGTTCAGAGTGGTATATTTTTCCATACTTTCTTGACCACCTTATCTCACCTTATTCCGGCTCGCCCTTGTGGTATTTTCTCCCATTTTTTTTTTTTTTTTTTTTTTATCCATCACTTTTACTTCCCAGCCTTCCCTTCTCCCCCCCGGTACGTGCCTTTATTTTTTGTCGCGCATAGGGTTCAGCATTCCCACTGCTCGTCGATTTTCATCGAATGTAGCTAACTCACGCTCTCGCGCTTTCCGCTTATCAATTTTATGCAAGAAAAAGTCCCTATGAGCATGCACTCGGTGAGACTTGAACCCACGAAATTGATCTTGACAGGCACGCGGACCACCTACCAAGCCACCGGGGACGCCGGTTTGGCCCATACAGCTCTATCAACAATGACTGGCAACCTCATATGTTTGGCGTGTTCCTTACTTTACATCGCCATTTCAAGTCCCTCATGTCTCTACTACTGCCGTATTTGTCTTGAGTGGGTGCATTCCCAGTTCTGTATTACTATTATTAATAGTCGTACTTGGGCATCTATCTGAGGATTTGTTTAGCTGCTGTCGTTTGTACTGCTGTTTCCAACTGACTGTTTTACGAGTATCGCGTTACCTTCAACTGGGGGTAAACCATTGGACGGCACCGAATCCTATGCCAGCGGTCAGTGCTGGGATGCTGTGCTTGTTAAGACTCTAGGTTGGCTCGCCCGGCGTGGATGCTGAGCTTGGGAAGACTCTAGGTTGACTCGGAATGACTCGGGATGCTGTGGCTGGGAAAGACTCGAAAGTTGATTAAGCCGCGTGAAACATACCCCTAGCCAATCAGAGTGCCTAATTAGCTACCCCAGGAAGATCTACTATGAAGATTTGTCCACTACTGATTTGAAGGGTTAAACCCCCTACGAAAGTAAAAGTGACGAAACAAAAATGAATGTTTAATACTGGCGGAAAATATCATGAGGTACCTTGCATACGGTCATCGTGGACGTAGTTGTAAGTATCGAAATATATCGATATGTGAGCTGTGGATCCGTCACCCCGACAACATGATGAATATGCGTGTCTGACACGAAAACATGAGGGAACAATCTTGTGGCCTGCGGCCAGCCTGCGGGCCTTTTTTATTTACCCCCTTCGCCGTCCCGCTGCGCAGACGTTTCGACAGGTCAGTGTGCCACACTCGCGTTTACGCTGAGTCTTGTCACCGTACATTTCGAATTGGAGCAAGCAAACGACCGCGCAAGAGGGGCTCGCGGACGTGACGCTGAACCCTGACCGCAGTACCCACCTTCGCAAGATATTGGCAACAACCTGGTGAGGTGTGAGGGGAATCGGTCGGTATTAACTCCTGCAGCTCAATTCCTTTGAGTAGATGTTATAATCGGTATATATACACAGAGCAGTTTACGCGTGCTGTGTTGTTGATTGCATTGTGGTACTGCTACTGCTGTGGGCAACTCTGCACGTATCCGGAGAGGGAGTTCTAGAAAAACAAATGCCATACAATTCGCTATCATGGCCTTTCGTTTCCATATCCTCCCTACCTAGTCGTAACTCAGATCAGGGGTCACAATGAAGTAGGCTCTCTCTTCTCCCTTATCCCCACCACGGCTCGTGTCTCGCATTTTTGTGGCGAGAATGCTTCAGCCCTTGCTTTCGTGTCACTCTGTCCATAAAAATAAAAAACGGTTGATTTAACAACTAGTGTAAAACCGGTGATTATTTAAGGGGACACAATGGTTCTCGTAGAACTATTGTAGCATCGACAATCGCCTACCTGGTACATTTTTTTACCATTGTTTAATTTTGTTATCTCTGTATATAGAATGAATGTGTGTGTCGTTCCTGTTATATATGATGACTATTAGTATTAATACCAGGTATATTTCAATATCACTACTGCTGTAGAATTAATATTAACAGCAGAGCGTTGCGTTGTTGCTCTGCTCACTCCATAAAAATGTACAACTTGTATACCTGGTAATAAATATACATACAAATATCAATATCAATATATATATATATATATATATATATATATATCTGCTACGTGTGGCGTAGTTTTTTTTTCCTCACATATCTAGGATCGAAGAAAATCGGCAAGTCACTGGGTAGCTATGATGGATGTCGACGGGGTCCACACGAACAGCGAAAGAACGATTTCATGTGAAGAACACACGCACCAACATACACCATCATCTACTATTTGTCGACGGAGTTATTATTATTATTATTTTTTATTTTGAACAGATTATCACTGCGGCTGCTGCTCTAAACAGCACGTAAAGTCCGGCTGCCGACCTACTACGTGGGATTCAAATTCAGTGTCCCGACAATTCACCACGTGTACCCTGCCAGCTCCGGCCGCGCGCGCCGTGACGATGATGTTACACAAGCCCCGTGACATAAAATTGTTTCGCTTGTCGTTAGAGCTTTGTCACTACCCTCTTCTTGTCTTGTTACTTTCCGTCTGGTCTTCTTGCGACGTCCATATGTTGGTCCATCAGCTCGACATAAGTTACGCTTGTTCGTACCAGCCAAAATAGCAAGCTTGTCCTCGGGACTCGGCCTGCCCCCTGAACGCGTGTATGTTTGTTTGTTTGTTTGTTTTTTCTTGTCCTTTCTTCCTTCTCATGTTCTTTCTGTTCCCACTTCCGTGTTTTTTCTTTTTTCTTTTCTCCTTTCTTTTTTTTACCTCCACATATCATACCTCTATTAATAGTGTATTTTTAAGTTCGGAAGTCGCAAGCGTCTTGCTTTCCAGCACAAAACAATGTTTTTTCGTTGTGGTTTTCGGGTCGTCCTAGGGCCCCAGAATCTTTGGTTAAACCTTGGATTCCTTGATTTGTGTGGAAAGTCAGGGTTAGGGGTTGGAGGTTGGGTTGGGTCTTCGCGTCTTCGCTGGTACCGTCATCCCTACAGGAAGCGAAATACCTGAACAGCCTATCAATTATGTATCCGTATATCCGTATATCCGTATATCCGGGTAGCCAGGTACCGGGCAGACTAAGAAGTAGAACATGCCGATAGTACTCGTACCACCAACTGGTGCAGCTGGTTCGAACGTGGTCTTCCTTTGTCTTCCTGTTGTTATTGTTTATTTTTAGTTCATTTTATTTTCTTCTTTGCGGTGACCCTATGTGATTTTCATTTCTCTTCCTTTCGCCGATTGATAAGCCTTATTGAAGGAGTCGTGTGGCGTGGGTGGATGACGAGCCTGCTTTGCTTGTTTCGTACTGTCTGACGCCGAGGGGCCGGGCAAAGTTGACGAACGCTGGACGATGGTGGCAGACAGGGTAGCAAGGTACCAGGCGGGCTAGCAGGGAGACCCTGGCTGTGCTACTCGTACCATAAACTGCTGCCGCCACCTGGAGCACGCCTTGTGCTTTGTTTGGTTTGCCCGTTATTTTTCCCTTGGTTCTTAGTCTTACTCTGTTGACTATTAATAGTGGTGTTTTCTTCTTCTTTTTTTTTCCTTTTTTTTTTTTTCTAGCTCATTCTTTTCAAGTGTCTGCCCGATCCCCTGCGGGGGGGTACGATGGTTTGTGGCTGTACTGAAATATATACATATACCAGGTATATTTTTGTTCCTTTTTTTTGTTTCTTGTCTCTTTCGAATTGTCTTTGTTTTTTTTCGTTTTTTTTTGTTTTTGTTTGGTTTTTGTTTCTCTAGGTCATGTAATGGGTATGTCGTGCCTGTCTTACGCAGTATGATGACATGGCATTGCATTGCATACGTGGCAACGTAGTATCTCTGTGGCGTAGCTTTGTGACCACATAACTTGTATCTCTCTAGGATTGAAGAATCAGCACGGACACTGGTTGTGCTGGATGTCGACGGGTAGAAAGAACGGTTTAATGTGAAGAAAACAACAACAACAACAACAACAACAACATATCCGTACTCACAGATTGTAATTTTGATAGTCTATGCGAGAACAACAACCATGTGTGAATGAATATGTTCCTGATGTTATTGGATTGCGAATTTTACGGGATCTATACTATTCGCTTCCCTCACTATTTCGTACCTGGTATAATAGTTATTCGTTTTCTCCCATAGCGAGGCAGTTTTGTTTCACCCTGTCTTATGATCACAGGCAGAGAAGTGAGCGAATGTGCAGACATCATTATGTTGGAATACCTTCCAATATTTCCCCTATATCTGAGTACCAGGTTAGCTCGCTCGCTCTGTCTCGTCTGCAAAATCACCTCCAGGGGCACCACGCTTTTTTAAAAAATAGTTATTTTTCTATTTCGTTTTGGTTTTCTCTTTTTCATATATATATGAGATATGTTAATCATCGCTTTTATTTTCCAGGCTAACTCGTGGGAAGTTTTATCCTCAGCGATCTTCTGGACACACCGTGGTTACAGTTGTCGTCCCTTCTCCCCCCCGGTACGTGCCTTTTTTTTGTCGCGCATAGGGTTCAGCATTCCCTCAACTCGTCGATTTTTGCAATGTAGCAAACTAACGCTCTCGCGCTTTCCACTTACCAGGTATCAATTTTTATTCCAAGAAACAGTCCCTACGACCGTGCACTCGGTGAGACTTGAACCCACGAAATTGATCTTGATAGGAACGCGGACCACCTACCAAGCCACCGGGGACGGCGTATGTCGCTCCTGTCGTATCCAGTACGACGGCATGGCATCGCATTGTACACTCTGCTTACTGCATACCAGCATCATAGCAATGTAGTTTCTCTGTCGCGTAGTTTGTCACAGCATGCTGTTTTGCACCATGTATACCTCTAGGGGTGGAGAATCGGTGCAGACACCGGTTGTGGTTCATGTCGACGAGTACAAATATTTATTAACTGTGAAGAACACACGCGAGGGATCAAGGGTTAGCCTTCGGAAACACTCACAGCTCAATAAAGCGGTGGGTTGACCCGTCACTGAAGCTGTTTATGCGTGTGCTCTTCACATAAACCGTTCTTTCTACCCGTCGACATTCAGCACAACCAGTGTCCGTTCCTATTCTTGAATCCTAGGGAGATACAAGTTATGTGGTCACAAAACTACGCCACAGCAGAGATGCCACATAGATGCAGAGCCGAAGACGTTAAGGGAGTTCCGTGCCACCTAAGGGTCAACGGAACTTGTTCCTTGGTATTTAGAGTTGAGACCGCACTGTGGTCCACTGCAGCAAAAAAGGCGGAGCAGTGATTAAGGGGCATCCTCGGAGCAGCCGAACGGTTCATGGTGAGGTGGCACATGTATGAGGATGAGCTGAGCAGGCAGCGGCGCGCATCCGCCGTGGGTGGTGTCGAAGGGGAATAGGGGGAGGAGGGGGCACTGGAGGAGTGGCAGAAAACCCGACCAAGGGAATGTGGGGATGGGGGGAACAGGAGGAGCAGTAGAAGGCAAACCGCAGTGAACGAAAGTAGGAAGGAGATGGCAGACAAGGTAGCAAGGCACCAGGCCGACTAGGAAGTAGAACATGCCTATGCTTCTCGTGCTGCCAACTGGTGCAGCTGGTTCGAATGTGGTATTCTTCCTTTGTTTTCCTTTTTTCATGTATCTGTGATTTTTCATTTTGTTTCTTCTCTTCCTTTCTTCCATTTTACATACTAATTGAGGAAATCGTGTGACGTGGGTGGACGAGGAGCCTGCTTTGCCTGTTTCTTATTGTTTGACGCCGAGGGGCGGGGCATCGTTGACGAACCCAGGACGGAAACGACAGACAGGGCAGCAACGTACCAGGCGGACTGCAATAGCTAGCAGGGAGAACCTGGCTATGCTACTACCACAAAATGCTGCCGCTACATGGAGGGTGCTTTGTGCTTTGCTTTGCCTGTTATTTTCCCTTGGGTCTTATTAATAGTCATATTTTGTTTACTAGTAGTGTTTTTTTTCTTTTTTCGTATTTTCCAGCTCGTTCTTCTACAAGTGTCTGCCACATCCCCTGCGGGGGGGCACGACAGTTTGTCTTTTTTTTTTGTTTTTGTATTTTTCCTTGCTTTCTTTCGTTTCGCCATTACATAGAATGTGTATGCCGCGCCTGTCGTATTTTTTTTTTTTTTTTTTTTTTTTTTTTTAATCATCACTTTTACTTTCCAGCCCACTCGTAGGAGGTTTTACCCTCGACGATCTTCTGGACAAGCCGTGGTCACAGGTGTCGTCCCTTCTTCCCCCCCGGTACGTGCCTTTTTTTTTATCGCGCATAGGGTTCAGCATTCCCACTGCTCGTCGATTTTCATCGAATGTACAGCTAACTCACGCTCTCGCGCTTTCCGCTAATCAATTTTATGCAAGAAAAAGTCCCTATGAGCATGCACTCGGTGAGACTCGAACTCACGAAATTGATCTTGATAGGCTCGCGGACCACCTACCAAGCCACCGGGGACGCCGGCTACCGTATGATGACATGGCATTGCATTGTCCATTGTGCTTACTGCATACGTGCCGGCGTCCCCGGTGGCTTGGTAGGTGGTCCGCGAGCCTGTCAAGATCAATTTCGTGAGTTCGAGTCTCACCGAGTGCATGCTCATAGGGACTTTTTCTTGCATGAAAAATTGATAAGCGGAAAGCGCGAAGGCGTGAGTTGGCTACATTCGATGAAAATCGACGAGCAGTGGGAATGCTGAACCCTAGCTGCGCGATAAAAACTAAAGGCACGTACCGGGGGGGAGAAGGGACGACACCTGTGACCACGGCTTGTCCAGAAGATCGTCGAGCGTAAAAACCTCCTACGAGTGGGCTGGAAAGTAAAAGTGATGATTAAAAAAAAAAAAAAAAAAAAAAAAAAAAAAAACGTGACAACGTTCAGTATTATCTCTGTGGCGTAGTTTTGTGACCACAGAACTTGCATCTCTCTAGGATTGAAGAATCGGCACGGACACTGGTTGTGCTTGATGATGGGTAGAAAGAACGGTTTAATGTGAAGAACACCAACAACATTGCCACGTAGTGTTTCACAGAGGGTTTCGGAGTCGTTATTACATTTCAGACATGTCATGGGTTACCACGAGGGGCAATGGGACGGGAATTCGCATTGTGGATGGGACGATAATGGGAATGAGCTGGGAATCCCACCGATAATTTGGAGCTCCCCATTCCCATCCTACCCATCCCACGATGAGTTTAACAACCGCTGGCTCCCCAAATAGTCGGTCTAGCATCCCCCATCCCACTTTCTTCCCATTCCCGTTGTGGGCACGCCTTCTCCCATTGCCATCTCCATTGTGAGCACGGTTTCTCCCATCCCCATTCCTATTGAGGGCATGGCTTCTCGCATCCCCATTCCCACCTGATTGATTCCCGCTAACCTCCCAGACACATGCCCACACACACAAACATGTTCCATACCACAACCGACAATATTATTTGATGCACATTATTGTCTTTATCCGCGACATGCCGTGGCATGCCATGGCACCACCTGCGGCCAAACCTTCTACGGCATCTTCCACGGCATACCAGAACCTTTCACGGACCTCCACGGCATACCATGGGACCCTAACCCTAACCCTATCCCTAACCTAGGTGCCGTGGACATTGGGGTACCGTGGGGGTTACCATGACACGCCAAGGGGTTGCCATGGAGTGCTGTGGCGGTAGCCGCGGGGGTTGCCATGATACTATTAATACCCATGGCATGTCATGGCACCCACGGCGTACCATGAAATCCTATGCCACGCCATGGTATGCCGTGGTGATGCCAAAGTATGCCATGGGCGGTACCATAGCAATGCCACGGCATGCTCACGACAAGGTCAAATAGTGTAGAACCCTGCCATATTCTGACCTTTTCATTGGATGACCGGAAAAACCATGAGGGTTATCCTGTCGTTCTTTCAGAGAACCTCCCAGTGGCGTGCCCTCACACACATGCCATACCATCACTGACATTATTCTGAATCTTGGGTAGGATGACGGGGAGAACCAGAAGAGTTCAAGAGTTCTCGTGTGGTTCTTTTGGAGAACGACAACGCGCCCGCTACCCACATCCTCCCACACACAGGCACAAGGACGAACGTGGACCCCACTGGTGACTCCGCTGCTGAGCCTCTCCTACAGCCAAGCAGATCACTGGTGATCAACGGTATCGCCGTAGACGTGATCGGTGCTGGCGCTGGGAGGAACAGGCAGACGTAAGGGATAAGAAGCATTTGACCAGCAGTGGAGCTGAAGAACGGCGTGTGCCTCCCGTGTTCCGTCGAGCGGTCCCATATATTCCCTATTATTGTTTCCAGTCGTGCCCCCATAGCGTTTCCCCGCATTTCTCCACTGTGTCTGATCTTCTGCAGACAACACGTTAGTCTCGTCCCATGCTGTTGTCGTCACGTTCGACTCCCATACCGCCACGCGAAAGAAACATACCCCAGCTTCCCGTCCCATTCCCGTCGCAAGTAAGAAACAAGTGGGCATTTCCCGTTCCCATCACAACGGGAGGCAACAATTTGACGATGGGATTCCCATTCCCATCATAATGGGGGGGCAAAACATTTGCTGCCTGCGGCGAGCGAGACCCGATCGTCCCGTCCCACATGGGCCTCGTCTCCCGTGATATCCCTTGAGATATGTGTCGTGCTCGGGCGGGATTTTTCCGCAAGCACGACTATTAATATTAGCATAAGTCGGTATTTTTTTCGCGATTATATTGTGATTGAAAAAGCGACTTACAACTTCAGACACCGCTGTCGTACCTGGTCCCATGTTATACGAGATATCTGGTAAGTATCACGTCTACATACAGCAACAGCACCTGTGCAATAGTACAAAACTGCTACTGCTGCTGTGATACGACTACTAACTGTATGAAAAAAACCAGCTCAGATAATAGATACCTGGTACGAGTAAAAGTTAATTCGAAACGAATTTTGACGAAGTTTGGAACCGGCGTACCTGATTCGAAGTGAGTGTAGAATGCACCCATTCTCGCATCAGAAATCCAGCTTGCTCTCCGTTCCCGTTGTTGCTTTAATTTTCTAGCACCCAGATTGCTCTATTCATAGTGTATTTTGTTTTGCCACTATGATGGGGGAAATTGGTGTTCAGTTTTCCAGCACGTGGACAGGTGGGTGGCAGATTGTGGGAATAATCAGAATAACATGTTATAACATCAACAGGTCAATAATGCTGCGTCATGGGTCGCAGGACAGGGCCGAAAACGTTGGAGCGGAGGAATACTTCAGGGAAAACAACAGCAAAGTCAAAGGTTCGCGAAACGGCTATTTTTGATAGATACACATTCTGGCTGGAACCCACCGTACACCTCAGACCTCAGACTAGAGTCGGAAACTGTTTTTATTCTTTCAACCATTTGCAACCTGATAATCCAGTGGAGCCCCAAACGAAAAAGCATATCGAAACGAAAACGAAAACGATACCTGGTATGTTGTTGTTGTTGTATTCTTAACATTATACCGTTCTTTCTACCCGTCGACATCCAGCACAACCAGTGTCCGTGCCGATTCATCAATGAAACGAAAAGGGGAGCGAAGTAAGATCAAGTGGACCACGTCCAATCATGCAAGGTAGGTAGCGCATTCGTTCGTTGGGGGCAAAAACTGTCTGAATATCTTAATATTATTTGTAGACCGCATTGAAACCAAACCCGGAGCACGCGCGATCGACGATTTGTAACAGCCTGCAAGCGTTAGATTGAACGGAGGAAAAGGACTCGATCTGTACCTTCAGCTGCATCCTGCACAAAACACTGTGCAGGGTGCGGGTCTTACCGGTCTAGGCGCCCAGCGTTTGTTTGGAGAAAGGCCACGAAAACGCACGGCGGACCCGCGTGACTGCCCCCGCCGACCTCGAGCCCCCCAAACGGTTGGGGTTCGGGTTTGGGTTAGCGTCAAGGCTGGGGTTGGGTTGGTCTGGGTCCACGTGTAAGGTTGAAATAGACTACGACCCAGAGGCCCTGCAGGCAGTTGTGTGCAGGATGCAGCTAGTTTTTTGCAGGATGCAGTTGCACATCGCGCACGCCGAGGAAATCTGGGGTGGTGGAGAGGCACTGAATCGTTGGCGTGCTTGAACAGAAGGTAGGGGCAAGAGGGTCATAGAGTTGGCGACGGGCGCAGTTGGTTGAACTCGGAAGACAAAGGCTGGGGAGGGGTCGTACGAAATTTCAAATCCGATTTCGCCAGTATCGATTTCACAGCTGCTAGCTGCTTTAGTTTGTCCTTTAAGAAAGCAAAAAATTATATCGGAACGGTTACGTACAATGTTAATAGCAGGAAACACAAAAAAAACGCTGCGATGTATTATAGTGCTAGATATCTTATCGAGGGCGGTATTAATAGTATTATTATTCATATTAACAGTAGAGGTTGTCACGTTTGTGAAAAAAACGTTCTTGAGCCACCATGGCATCCTTACCGGGCGGCGGGTGAAGGAAACACAGCAGTGCCACCGCTACCTGAGTATATCTATAATTGTGGAAGGTGCCCGCCCCATACATCCCTAGCGTTAGATTCGTATACATATGTTTGTCCTCGTTGAATTGAGCATTATTTACACCTTGGGCGGGACATTGAGAGCCTCAGAAAATTAGGGAACCCCCTTTTAGAAAAGGTAAAAGGGTTTAAAAAAACCTCAAGGCACAGAAAGTTCCCACCATCGGTACATCGTATTATCGAGCTTGTTTTGGCCGCCCGTCTTCCATCCCTTGTCGCCCCCCCCTGTTTGTTCTTAGGGCACAGGCTAACAGGTACACTTGTTCCATTTGAGTCACAAAGACAGGTACTTACTGAAACAAGGTAAAAAGCACCAGCCATGAGCGGTTTTGGCCAAGATAAATGACAAAGATTTTTTTTGGGCCTGAAATTGAGCGGGTGGCCACGAAAATCTGAAATATTGTTTTTGTTCTTCAAGGTGTGTAGGTACCACGGGCTCAACCTGGACCTGAATATGCTCGTCAGACTTGGTTTGCTGCTCCACGGGGGACGCGCCGAGGGTATTTGTGCTGGCGCCCCCCCCCCCCCCCCTCGTCGTCATCTTTGGAGCCCGTGGAAAATCCTCGCGGAATGGCCTGATGGTCAGGAAAGTGTTTTGCCGTACGAACCTAACTAGAAAGCAGCTCCACGCGAGATGGGGCGGACGAATTGCGTCTGTGTCCACGGCAGAGATGTCAGGAGTATTTCACTTCTGGACAGCTTGACAGACAGCAGCTTTGCCGTGACATGCCTTGACTGACACCAAATTACAAAAGGTTTGGTTTGGAACGCTTGATCGACCGTAAACCCTTGACAGCGCACGGTTTTCCTTGGTTGACATGTCTCCTGACATCTTTGGTCTACGGGGTGCTATACATATAATATTAGAATATGACCCGTATGACTCCTCCTGTCCATGATCCGACGATAGAAACAACGAAAAGTACACATCATACGATAACAACCGCAGCATTTTACATACGCCCCAAGACAGACAAAAAAAATGTGAAATACGTAAAAGTACAGGTACGGCATGTGTGCCAAAATACGTACGTACGCACGTACGTGCAGAGTTTATGCACAATAATTTCAGTCGAGAGACCAGAGACCGCATACATACGTGGAGAATACCTGTGTATGTACAAGTACAGCGTCGCTCATTGGCTGAAAATCAGGCAAAAACCCTCGTTTCAAGTTAAAATTTTATGCTGACTATTAGGTACTCCGTGCACCTCTGGTGTTCAACTGGACGAACAGCTGCCATGTATCTGGCATCAAACATCGCAAGTACGTGGTTTATCGACCTATCGAAATCGAGTTCGATTGTCCTTCGATA
Organism: Macrocystis pyrifera; assembly: GCA_031763025.1. Lineage (NCBI taxonomy): Eukaryota > Phaeophyceae > Laminariales > Laminariaceae > Macrocystis > Macrocystis pyrifera. The sequence continues at coordinate 3,118,843 of JASSKH010000021.1, read as the reverse complement.
GCCGACACTCTCTGTTGCCGTGAGTTCCATACGTACTACGTACATTTCGAGTTTTTTCATAATAGGACATACGTACATGATCTAAACTGCCTGTAATACCTTGTGGTACTTACTGTGTCAAGTTTGTGCTTTACTTTCCAGCTCACCTCGTTCGAGGGTTTGAGGGTGTGCGCTCAGGGGGACCTTCCGGAAAAGCCGTCGTCACGAATCTCTCGCCCCCAGGTGCGTGTGCCTTCGTTTTTGTCGAGCAGAAGAGGGTGCAGCCTTTTTCCTAAATGTCATCCTGCTTGTCGACTGAGCGTACGGTCTATTTTTCCAGTCTTGCTGACGCCCTTACCATCGCGGTCGCGGCATCGAAACGAAACAATATAAAAGATCGAGGGCAACATGCGCAATGTACAGCAGTCAGCCACTCGTCCATAAAAAATCACCTATCAATAGTTTGAGTAAATACAACGAAGCTCACTTTTCGAGGGACGGCCAAAAAAAATGGGAAAATACAATGAGCTTGCCGACGAGCGTTACCCTGAATCCGGCTTTCTTTGCCGCTGAGCACGATTTCTTACGCGGTACAATTGTTGTAGCGTCCCTCGAAAGGTGAGCTTTCCATGTGTTATTTATACATATCAGGTGCCTGGTAGGTTACTTGTTCACGTGGACCGATTAGAATGGTTTGTTTTTCTTTAGCTTTTTTATCTCGTTATTTCGATCTACAATGCTCGAGGCCGCGAACGTGCGCAGCGGGTCCAAACGACGGGCAAGAAAGTCATCTAAACCAAGCCGCATACCGCAGGGTAACGGCGACTACTCTGCTGTTGTATCACAACTCACAACCGCCCTCCTAGTTTTGTACAAACACGAAACATGCACAGAGGAGTGCACGCCAGGTGTGGTATACCTGCTGACACATTTTGTGTGCGTACGTATACAACTCTAAAAGTTACCTGTACTTCGTAGCACGGCGAACAATGTATCAAGTTTCACACCGAGCGATTGTCTCCGAAGTTTCAAGGAAATTTCCATCTCAGCTAACGTGTTTTTTCAAAATAACAATAACCAATGCTAATCTATACGCGTGCGCTCGGGTTCCAGGGTCTCCCAGAACTTTCCTGGGTCACATTTTCGTGCTATGATTTTCAGGAGTTCGAAATAAAAACTTGGCAGCGCATCCTGACAAGGCCAGCCACAACGTTGCGGCGTGACATGTTTGAGTTTTTTCGTTTTTTCAGAGTTAGAAACAAACGTCGGCAGAGTTGTGATCAGACAAAAAACTGCTTGACCCCTTCGGAAATGCTGTCCCGTTTGGGGACGAAGCACTCAATTTCTAAGTAGGTTGTCCCCAAAACTGATCTGAACAGACTGCAGTCCTAAAAGTGTTAATAACCTGGTACCAAACGTCGAACAGATCAGCTTACAGTACGTACGTAGCTGGAACGACAGTAAGTAGCTTTTTCGAGCGTAGCTCGCCGCGGTGAGGTATGATGGGAGCTACACCAGCCGCACATGCTTTCTCAGTTTGGCCTATACCAGGTATATAGGAGAGTAGCTCATCTGCACCATGTTTTCAAAAGCTTGAGCTGTTATGGGGGTCCATAGTTAATAGGATCTATGGTATACATAAAACCTTTATATTTACCCATTTTTACTAACAATATTCGGTTCTTTTTACTATAGCCCCCCGAAATATGAACCCGTTTGGAACTAACTGCAGTCTGTCGTGTTGTTGTAATTATAAAACGTTCGTCTCCAGGACGGGAATGACGTTAAAGATAGCTCATAATGTGCACATATGTGCCGAGGGTGAGCTAAATGGACTTCACAAGCTAAAAAAGCTCGTCCGTCCCCAGGGTGTAGTTCAGGAGCTTCATAAACCGGGCGTGGTCTCGGCGATAGCCCATTTGCACGTACGGGTTTTCCTTGCTTGAACTATGGGCGATAGAACATCTGTACACGTTTGTAAAGCTTGAGCAATAGAGGATAGCTCGTCCGCACATGTTTCGAGGGCATGAGCTATACACGATGCAAGTATGGATGCGCTAGCTCACGGCTTGAATACGCTGTAGTGACAAATCACCAGTACGTACCGGTATGAAACAAAGTATGTGCCCTAACGACATCAACACAAAACGTTATGTATTTATAATTGTGTTGCGATCGGAAAAGGTGTTTGCGACACTCGTGGCTTCTATAGTATATGCACGTACCGTTGTACCTAATCAACCTAGTAATACAGAAGAGTCTTGATAAGCACCGCATACACGCCGGCCCAATCAACATGAAGTCTTACCAAGCGCAGCATCCAAGCACTGTTTACTGGCATAAAGTTCGGTCTAGGAATAGGGTTCGGGTCGGTGGATCGTCTTTAGGCTCCAACCATAATAGTATCAGCAGTATAGTAAAAGTAGGAACAATAAATGGTAGGTGAACTTACGAGCTGTTTACGCCAACAATGAAGCATATTATTGTCTTTGTGATGCGATGTATGATGGCAGAAGACCCTGCTTTCCGAGCCAAGCGGGCATGTATCGGGTGTGATGATTGCTCTCGTCGTATGTGTTGCATCATGACACCAGCTGTTCGTTTTTTGTGCGATCCGCTTGTCTCTAGCAGTGCTTGCCGCAACCTTGTTTCCTCCAAAAACAACAGGCAACCACACACCGCATCACTAGCGATCCAGCCAGTTCTGCCAGTCGACGATGGCGGCTTAGAACACCTCCCACACCGCACACAGGCTGACGCTCGATTTCGCGGATGGTGCGCGCTGTTGTGGCTGGTGGGCCAGACACCCATGGCATCCTGCCCGTTTGGTACCAGATGCGTGTCTAATTTTTCGTTGTGCTTTCATGTTTTCTACTTGATTCGTTGCGCTACCCCGTCGACTTCGAGCCACACAACTCGACTTCAACAGCAAATTGCGGGAAGCCCCCACTGCGTCGTACGGAAGGCAATATTCCACGACTTGTGTGGCGGTTCTTTTACGACAGAATGTGGATGACGAAAGCCACTGGACCACTATATTGGAGCTAAAATCAAAATCGTTTCACTCTATTTGTAATTCAAATACAGGACGGGAGAGGTCGACAAATCAGGCCGCTCGAGCCTGCTCGATGACCTATATTGAAACACGCCAGGGAACGATGGCGGCAAGTAGATCCGGCCCGCTGCCTTAACATGTTCCGATGTTCAAGTATTGTTATCACACAACAATTCTAACGAGTACCTGGTATGTGCTAATGCACGAGCATCATGTACTAAGTCCTGGCATGTAGAGTGTTTGTCTGACCTGCGCTATGATCGAGGTATAGTAGCACTTATTATTCCAGCGGTTGAGACTAGTGGGGCTCCTTGAGGGCAATGACGAACATCCCAACATCGTCGGCAGGTCCTTGATACTTCATTTGACTGTTCGTTATAGCACACATAGGCCGTGGCATTTGCTCATCTTGATGATATGAGGCTTTCTACAGTAGAAGTTTTCTGAGGCTCCTCACTTAAGGAGCTCCATACCTCTACCCGAAAACTGACTTCAGCAAATATCAAAGTGCATCCCGATGAATAATCCCATGGCCCGAGAATAAAAAACGTCATTTTTCGAAACATGGTTAACATTCTGACGATTTTGGGCCAAGGAACCCCGTGATTTAGAAATCAGTTGAGCCGGAATGTGCTACCTCTATCGTAAAACGCGTCATATGTTTTGTCCGTTTTGTTGGGGTGAGATTGGAGGGAGCTCCTCAATCGAGGAGCCTCAGAAGAATTTCGGTGCTCCCGTGCCGCAGCATGCGCCGTCGCGTTTTGTGTCATGTTGTATTGATGTCGTCTCGGAGAGCGAAAATGCCTCAGGTGCATTGTTACGAGAAGGCGGCCCAGCCACAGACCAATCGCGCCCCGATGCACATATTCACGCTCGTTGAATCACGACACGCCCAATCTCAACGGTTGGGGGGGGTGGTTGAATAGCAGTATTAGGGTATACAAGTAGGGTATGCATTTACTATTGTACCAGGTAATGAATATACGCATGTTGTCGTATTCATAGTTGAATGATATTGGTTTTAAATGTCCGATATCATGTAGCGTATGATATTTCTTGTTCGTAAAGGCTTCGCGATGCCCCGCCCTGGGAGTTTCGGTCCGTGGTTTTCGCCCCGGATCGTGGGGTTCCGGACGCAAAGGGATATCCGCTTTCACGCGCCGCGCTGTTCTGTGCTCGTCGTGGCGAGAGCACGACAAGTGTGGAGCCAGACGCCGCTATCTCATATTCGCACACCTTCCGTTTTAACTCTGTAGTGTACGTTAAGGCACGCGGTGGCAACGACCACGTCGTACTCGTCACCAGCTGCGCTAATCGTTTCTTGTGAGCATTGCCTGTCTTGCCTGTTTATTATGAGCCCTTTTTCATGCAGTAGATTGGGGAACCCTAAACTTCAAGGATAAAGAAGGGCGTTTATTCTGTCGCCGTCAATATTTTAACCCTAAGATACATAGTGTAAGAAGTTTAGGTTGCGCGGACTCGTGAATTGTTGGCCTGTTTTTCACAACAAAGGATTGACTTTGAACTGTTGTCAATGCCACGTATGACATAAGCGTTTCGACAAACCGCATGTTGCAGATCAAGTACGTCAGAGAGGACTCGAAACCATCGTCACGTACTCCGAGGGCTCCAGCGCAACGGCTCCGTCATGGGGTCCCAACGCGCCGTCTCCGTTGCCCTTTTGGCTCTAATCTACGCATTGATTTCCCTGTCAGAAGGCGTTCTCGCGGCTACGTTTAGCGACGACAGCTCGCCATATGGCTGTGCCCACCGCTTCATTGGGGACGGGGACTGCGACTTGACCAATGACAACGAAGACTGTGGTAAGTGGATAATGACGACTAGGATTGCGGTGTCCCTCTGCTTGTTCTCTACGGTTTAAAACTTTTGTCTTTCTATAATTATCCAGCGCATCCAGTTTCCATGCCGCTTCTTCATCCTAGAGCTACAGTACACTGCTGTGCAACGCTATTGGCTTTGCTGATTCTTCATGCCAGGGATTCACAAGGTCTGATATCCAAGTTTCGAGAAAAATGTGAGACCTGCTCCTACGGTAGATAATTAAAATTCGAATGCAATCGACACCTCGCTATATACAGAAGTACAGAACAGGCGCGCATGTTTTTTAAAGCTCAACGAAGCTCGCACACTTGAGTATCAACCACGCAATCTGCCAAATGCACAGCCAGCGCAATTACAAACAAATAATTAACTCTGCGGCTTAAAGCACAAGGCAAGGAGAATGAGAGGGGCGCCATAAAAGGTAAAACGTGGCAGGGGCCAAAATATTTTTTCTCGACGAGGCTCCTCATTGGAGAAAGTACTCAATATTGCTTTGTTTTTTTTTTCCAACTACTATTCCGGGGGTACATAGTTAATAGGACCTATGGTATACACAAAAAACTATATATTTACCTATTTTTACTAACAAAATTTGGTCCCGTCAACTATGGACCCCCGTAATATGTGTTCTGATAGGCCTCGTTGTGACTATGGCATCCGTCCTCCGCTTGAGTGTACAGTTTGCTCGAAGTCCTTGGTTGGGCGAGACACACAAGAGTTCTTCAAAATGTGAAGCCCCCGAAAAGATTAGGTAGGCGCACCCCATCGTCGAAGGCGTTAGAGTTGCAACAACTGGGCTCGTGAAGGAAAGCATGCCTTGGTAGTGGTGGACCCTGCATTTTCCTGGCGCCCCTCGTTTGAGGAGCTCCGCACCTCATCTAAGGCGGACGTTTGACGAATTGAATCGCGCTAACCCGAGGAATTACCCCTGGGCCTAGGTGCTGCCGAAACGTATTGTGCAGCACAAACGAGATGCCGAGCAGGTTCTCACTTGAGAACATGCGTCACGCAGGAACGGTTTGGACAACAACAGCCACACCAACCGCCGCACCGCGTCGGGGAATAGGAAACCGTTTGCGGTACGTCGGGGAATGGGGGAGGGGGGGCGAGGGGCTGGAACGAAATACCCTTAAAACTACGCAATCAACGGGCCAGGCCCGAATGGGGGAGGGGGGGCGAGGGGCTGGAACGAAATACCCTTAAAACTACGCAATCAACGGGCCAGGCCTTGTACCGAATCGAGCCACACGTAACCAGAGAAAACCAGTGTATAGATGTGGGCTTTGTTTTTTTGGTGATAGAATGTATATATTGGTATAAACGGGTAGGGTTTGTACACCAAGACTCGCCGTTGCCTGGGGACGGGCGTGTTTTTTTTTTTTGTACGTTCCTACACGTCCACGCAATAGATGCGGCCCATCGAAATGGTGCCGAAAGTCGAACCTTCGCTTCAGAAAAATACACCACGTATCGGTAGGCGTCGGTTAGGGGACACAAGCGCGGAAAGTCAAAGTTGTACCATGACTTCTTGGATTCAGCGTGACTGGATCACTTGGTGGTAAGCGCCGTCTTTGGTGTTTGGACTCCGAGGCATATCTGCAACTAAGTCAGTGGTACCAGTATGTATTGCCAAACTTGGGACAGCAGCTGCGGCTAAGCTGATCGTTGTTGGGGATGTGGTTGATGGCTGTCGTCCCCGGCGACATGAGGATTACGTGCCAACGAAAGCCAGCCAACTGCATTTCGCACTGGATCTCGACGGGTAGGAAGAACTTTGGTGTGTGGAGAACACAACTACGTAGTCTTCATTATTACGCAGGACCATAGTAAATAGCGTCTACGGTACACACAAAAAACTATATATTTCGCTAATTTTACGATCAAAATTTGGTCCCATCTACTAGGGTCCCCTGGAATAGCGCGGCACACAACAGTAGATGGCACGAACACACCTCTCATATACGAATGCTAACTCCTCCGACAATTACCGGATCCGACTGACCAAACTTACGTAACAGACTACAGCAGCTACTTGGTGAGGTAACGTCCGCCAAAGCACAGCGCAGTTACTATCTGTGGATCAATTGCCTCTATCCCAGCTAAACCACTCTGACTATTGCGAAACAATTGCGTCGTCACAATAACGCATGTCTGCCTGTCGACGATAATTTAACTCCATGCCCGTTGGTAACTGACACAGTATATCACGCAACAAAACCTCGTATTTGCGTGCCTAAATTTCCCTCGTATCGTGAGGATACGACATACAACATGTGTCTTTACTCCAGAGTGGAACGCGCCGACGTTAGAAACAGGCCGGCCCGGGGCTTTGACAACGATTTATGTTACCACTCAAGAACACGTTTCGCGCCCCTTTGTGGTCGAAAAAAAGTGACACCAACCTGGTGGTAGATTAGCGCCATGGTAGGGGGTACCCTTTCGAGTTCAAACATTCCCGCTCACGCGATCTAGAACTGGAGACCTACGTAATCAGTCTAACCCCGAGATCGTTTTGACAACTTGTTTGCCTTATGTTCCGAACAGGCATAGCTTACAATGTTTCTCCCGAACCGCAGTCGGTTGTTGGGTGACATTCAGAAACTGTCTTCACGGAAGTTGGCCGCCACCCTTTGCCATAGCGCGCTTTGCGTGCAAACTCTCGCCCTATTCGACAATTCCATGTACAGCGCCACTTTCTCCACTGATTTCGTGCTGTCCCCTTTATCAGAATTCGACGGTGGGGATTGCTGCGAGTGTACCTGCGTCAGTACCGAGGAGTTCACGTGTGGCGAAAACGGGGGCTATGCGTGCGTCGACCCCAGCGCTGCCTGCGTCGATGACGACGACGCCACCACCCTTCCGAGCTTTGGGGTGTCCTGTGTCGATTTCTTCATAGCGGATGGTGATTGCGACGACCAAAACAACTTCGCGGAATGCGGTGCGTCACGTTAGGTGATCGAATCACATTTGGAGACATCCAACAATACACGGTAGTGCTACGTAAGGTAGATAGAGGACACCGTGTAGGCCCACCCTTTTTGCAAATGTCTTGTTTGCGTTTCAAACCGTGAGTTGATACGGTGCTGAACCTCGCTGCCTTCGGGTATGACATTTTTGTATACCACGCATGGTGACGCACACACTCCCGGACGAATGGTTGAAGCCGATTTTCCTGACATTGCGAAATGAACAAGTCATGAGTCCACGGAAAAGACTCGTTGAAATATGTCCAATGACAACTTTTTCTTTGTGTTCTCTGGTGCGTTCTTCACGGCGTCTACTCGAACAAGCGGAAATTGCGCATTAAATATGGCCTCTGGGTTGATGTATACACCTCCTGGAATGGGTACCTTAGGGGCGTATCGGACTCTTCACTGGTCTGAGCTTGCACTTCCTGTGTATCTAGCTACCTTTATGCGAGGTGTACAGCCCTTCCAGCACGGAATGGCATACTAATCTGGTGCATAGGGGGCATCTATCCGTGGTGTAGGAGGAACCTCCCTGACGTGCTTGTACGTGGCGTGCGGTGAGCACGTAGCCTGTTTTCTCGGTAACAAGGAGGCCATGTACACCAATCCTTTTGTGGCCGTGGAAAGCTCTCATATAGATAGTGTCCTTGTCGAGTCGCGGCGAGGTGTTTACTCTCATTCTCGTTCTTGTCCTGAAATTCAGCTTGGAGAATATAGTCCGAAAGGGGGGGGGTTATCCTGCGTTTTTTCTCTGTGAGGGATGTACCTGGTATGCAACAGCCGTACCAAACGCAGTCACATAGTACCCCCTCAGTATATTGCTTTCGTGACGTACTTCACCCGCGCCAGATTTCGACGGTGGTGACTGCTGTGACTGCACCTGCGTCAGCACCCCGGAATACACCTGCGGCGACACCACCAACGGTGGCTTCGCATGCATCGATCCGAGTGCCCCATGCGTCGACGACGACGACTTCGATGCACCTGACGACGTCGACATGTCGGCGAGCTTCTCATACGAGCTGTCGATTGAGTTTGCCAACTTTCTGTGCGTTGACGAGCGCATCGGAGACGGAGATTGCCAATCGCAAAACAACAATGAAGACTGCGGTGAGCCACAGATTTCCTACAGGGTTAGGGCTACGATAGCGGTTTAACGATGCTGAGCCCAACGTAATAGGGGTTTACGAGGCTCCTCAACTGAACAATTGCACAAATGTGGTTGAAATCCTGTTCTTCTCGCTATCTTGCCCCGGTCTTTTCCGAGACCATGTGATTTGTCATTGGGTTCAACAGCCTCACCAATCTGTTCGAAGTCGGTTTTTCGGTTTCGAGGTAGATGAGGTCTAGGACCCATAGCAAGGCGAAATTGGCTCCGGAGAACCAGGCAACTCTACTGAGGGCAATCCCGTTGTTTCCATTTTGTGTCGTTATGAACCGAAGCGGCCACACTGCCCATCGGGTTGATTATATAAATCATCTCAGGACCAGATATTCGGAGAGGCGCAGAGCTCCATCAAGTGAGGGGCCTCAGAAACACAGTTGGGTAACTCTATCGCTACTCTCGTCGGTACACCCTTAGGGCTCCTCTAGATAACAGCCACCAGAACACTATGTATACCCGAACAGCTGTAGCATACGTTTCGAAGACGAATCCTACCACAGGGTCAGCACTTGTAGGCCGGTTCCCAGGGCACCTCGGGGTCACTCAATCGCAGAGGTGGCATCGTACCCATTATCTCTGCAAATTCAGATACGTTTTATTTTGGAACTTCGCGGTATGCCTCGCTATTGTATTGTTTGAACACTACGCCCCTAACGATTGGGGAAATTACGTGAATGAGTGGAGCACATGTCACTCGCGCTGGTGAGCTAAACCCGAACGGACAGCGAGAATGCACCCGGTTGCCGCAGCTCTAGTCGCAGACACCTCCGCGAGGAAGGCAGCCGTCGACCTTGGACGCACTGAGTGCACGCTGTCCATGTCCCATGAAGAGGTTCTACGATAGAGGTTCACCCTGAACTGTCTGAGGCTCCTCGCTTGAGGAGCTCCATACCCCACCCGAAAACGGACTTCGGCCAAAACTCAATTGCGTCCCGATGATTAATCCCATGGCCCGATTATACCAAAACCTCATTTTCCGAAACAAAGATTGCCACTTTGACGATTTGGATTAAGGAGCCCCATCACTCAAAATACATTTTAGCGGAAGTGTGCTACCTCTATCGTAGAACGCGTCCATTTCCCGTTACGTTACGTTCAACGTGGTCATTTTTTCGTCTAGGGAGAAGCTGGTTCATACGAAAATGTTTGTTTGGCCTGTCCGCCCAAAATACGGCACAACGAGAGCTAAGAAGATAACGTATTAGTAGCAACTCCCCCGCTTCAGATGGAACTGTTCGTTATACCGCAATGCCGCAGAAACCAATGTCAACGCCATCTTCCCGTGAATTTGGTTGGGTGAACGCCATCGTTTCGTCGTAGTTGGCAAAACGAAGACTAAGACGCGCGGAGAACGCTGGGCCGAACATTTGACTCGATTTTGTTAGGGGCATTGCGCTTTTTGTTTCTTGACCAACGCCGTCCTCGTCATGGGCAGCGACGGCGCCTGAAACAGAAGCGAATTCTGCGGATACACCCGAGCTACTTAGCCGACACGATAACACCGCATTAACGTGATGCATTGGTCGAGTGAATGCTTTACCGTCGTATTGGGCACCTGTTCAGCTAAGACGGCGGCAATAGTTGAACGATAGCCTGAACGGCACAGTTGACCCCTACAGCAGCGTGCCTGAACGTATTTGTCGTTCCCGACGCGCCATGTCGTCACTTCTGCCACTCACCAGATTACGACGGTGGAGATTGCTGCGAATGCACCTGTGACCGCACCATCCAATACGGCTGCGACCTATTTTTCGACCCCGTTGACTGCATCGACCCGAGTGCGCCGTGCGTCAACAACTTCGTGGAGGCCGGCACTAGAACCACCGTGGGCGTATGGGCCAACGCTTACGATACGCGCCCCGGCCACGATAACAACGGTGTGGGATGCCTGGAGAATGGGTGTGCGCCTAACCTAACTCGGGACGGAGTTGTTGATGACATCGAGTCGATGTGGTCCTGCGCACAGAGCATTGTCCCCGACGGAGGGTTCTGCGAGATTGAATTCACGTTTGCCAACCCGCAAGACGTCGTGGACATCCAGGTGGCCTTTCTGTACGAAGCTGACAGCGCACGCCAGCTGGAGGTAAGCAGCATAGATTGCGGAGCGCTCTGATACTCTCATAGTGTTTGAGTCCCTTCCGTGAACAACCGGTTTTCCCGCCCAAGCCGTCAAGCTCTGCTGCCGATTAATGCATCGAATGGCAACAAAATACTTCCATAGAGATAACAGCCTACACGATGTGTGAGATGTCGTGGCGAGTGAACTGAAATGGATTGGCACGATACGGACCTCGTATTGTAGGTGGTAACACAGCGGTATTGTGTCGAAAACGTCAAAACCCCCTGTTAAATGGACGAACGTGTAATCAGGACAAGCCTGTGTTTACCTGGTGAATGCCCCGGCCCAGGTAGCGGTCAACGGCGAGGTCGTTCGCACCTTCACCTCATACCTGCAACCGTGGGTAACGTTCAACGGACTTGGCGTGAAAGAAAGCGAGGTGCGCACGGTGACGCTGAGACACACCTACACCGACAAACACGAGTGGATAAACATTCTCGAGGTACGTTTCAGTAAACACGACTGGCGCCTGTTTATGTTTCACGTGTTTAGTTATGTCTTGTGAATCATGATCCAATTCTCCGCAAAATAACCACATTATATACCGTCATCATTATCACGGTCTAGAGTTCGTGTTAATCACCCGATTTGACAACGCAGTTACCATCGTCAACACCAGCGCTCTCCCTCACGGGTTAGCGGGGGTAGACACGACCAACTCACTTTCCTTGACGACGGTTAACACGTACGAAATAGACACATAATAGCGTTATTCACGTGACGTATGTATGCTTGTAATATGGACATGTACACAAACGCACATGTCTCTGTATTTTTCCATCGACGGAGCAAGACCAAGTGAATTTGTTCTTCGACGTAGAAGGACCAAGCGATTCGCAGGTTAGTTCAGACACCGATAGATCCTTCCCAACGGGAGGAAGAAGAGGTCCAATGCAGTCCTCGGTGTACCCCGAGAAGAGGGTTAGCGCGGTGTAAATCCCACCGCTGAATCGCACTTACACGTCGGTAACAATGCGTTCGACACGCACCCGATGAACGGTCGGTCGCTGACCCCAAGTTTAGAAGAGATTACACCCCCTATACTTCATTTAGCGTCTTTGTTCTGTGGAGGCGTAGTCTAGCCACCATTTATCCTCTTCAACGTCCCTTTTTGCGCTGGTGCGCGGGTGCGACAAGCAGCGTGTTGCTCAAGAAACTCGACCCTCAAACGTTGTTGCCAATCGCGTGGTAACCTCATTCTGCACTATTCCTTCTATCAATAACCAAAGGTGTCGAAAGTTCAATGGGTATTGTTGAGGACCGCTTGGGAAACTGGCGCGCGGGAAACCAGCCCTATGATTGCAAGGGTTGTGTCCTTGTATTCCCAGCTGACATTAAAATACGAATGCCGCAAACATGGTCAGCGGTAGCGGGACAGGAGGATGTACGGTTCGTTGTAAGAAGTGGTCAAGAACCCCGATCTAACCGGTTTCAATATGTACCTCGCAAGAAATTCTGTGGGCATGCTAAAATCGCCATGGCGTGCTTACTCGTGTTGCTGTTCTATATGTTGATCAACCCCTTGCAGTTGTTCAACGACTAAAGACGTTTGGTGGGGCACGTCTTCCTTCGTCCCGTGTACACTCGCTCACGCAATCCTTACATCATTTCGTTCTGCAGGTGCGCTTCTTGGTCGAGCCATGAACACCAATCGTCAATACATTCAGCCAGCCATGACGGCTGGTTCGCGAATGCCGGTAGATGTCGATTGATTCGTTATATTTTTTTTGTTTCTAGGTTAGTACCTGTGTGTGCTCACGCTCTCACACGTAGCAGAGGTAGCACCACGGAGGTGCTCGGTTAAGTGTAGTGTACAACAGAGGTGGGTTAGGTAGGGTGCGTGGCAGACCGAAAGGGTGACGCTCGGTTTTGCTCTAAAATATGCCACGTCAACTAGTTTGCACCCGTGGGCCTAACACGTATTTCGACTAGACGAGAGGGGACACGAGTTCTGTAGCAGGTAAATATGTACCATATAGGTGTTTTCTCCTGCGGTTGGAAGAGAGGAAAATCGCGTTGGTATGTTCCGTAGCCCGTGAAAAACGAACGCCTCAATGGTGGAGCAGGGGAGGTTAGTGGGGGTAGTGCACGTTTTGATCTTGTTGCAAACGGTGTGTCTTTTGGTCTTGGGAATAGGGAATAAACGGGCTGTACCCATCACCACCTACGGTGTGTCTTGCCGTTGTCCCTCTCTGGTTTTGAACATGACTAGTTCTGGGTAGCAGAGGTGCCGCCTCTACGTACACCACAGAGGGAATCTTTTCTTTGATAAACGACGTCGAACATATTAGAGTACAGGATGCCTATGGTAGAAAGGAACAGGATCGCTGACGATTCCGGCTGAGGTGCCTATTGGAAATAGGGTTCGTGTAACGCCTCACGTCGGTACACTAACTGGTCCCAACTTTCGAATTGTAGTGTTTATTCTTATCCTCAATTTCCCGCAGCTGTCGTGTTCTTACTTTGTATCGTAGCTGTCCTGCACTGTTAGAAGAGAACGAGGGAATCCTGACCAATACGGTCGGCCTAGGTAAGAGGGACTCGTATCATTTTGTGGATCCAAAGCGGGTTTTGATTTTTTGCCTTTGAGGGGCGCCACGTAATGTTTCTGAGGCTTCTTATGTGTGGGGCTTCATGCTATACCGAAACTGGTCTGAGGAACGCCAAAAGTGTATAAACCCCCAAGCGCCTGCATTAGGTATATCGACAACAATTTGTGTACCACGCTGATGGTGTTCCGACAGGTTTTGGACAATGGACCCGGTCAGTCAGGAATGTTTTGAACAAAACTTGCTGCTATACTCCTATCGCAGCAGGCATCTGTTGGGTTTAGCGTTCAGGGGCGGAACCAAATACGCATAGAGAGCCGCCCCGGGGTGAACATTTCCCGTTTGGAGGCGGGTATCTCACTGACGGAGCTCCTCCGCTAAAGCTCCTCCCCGACATCCGTGGATCAGACACGCGTCGCGGGCGATATCATTGGTTAGATGTATAGCCAAGAGGGTCGGGCAGCGGACTCTATGATCACAAAAAATCCCTATTCGTGGTTTATGTTGTCGTCAGAAGTGTCAGACACTATAGAGTAGGTGCTACCCGTATCCTAGAACGCGTCCATTAATGTAGGTCTACTTAGAACAGCAGGTTTGGACAGAACGGTAGCGCGTTTTTTCAACATGGTGAAGGAATTCGTGACACGAGTTTGGACAAAGCCTAACAGTGCCCCCCCTTGTTGCTGGTGGTGGGCTCGACGCGGAACGGGCGCGCACGCACGCCCTGAGGTTAAACGATTGACCCATGCTGTGGTAGGGTTTTTGCGTGATTGCAGTATAGCCCAGATATTCTCATTAACTGAGGAGGTATCGTACAGTGGGGTTGGAACCGTTTTAGCCAGAACACTTCTACATGACGGGTATTCCCACTAGACGAGGAACTACCTATATCGCTGGATCCGATGTTTGTGTATTTCTTTTAGTTTTCGTTAGGTATCTCACTAACGGGATTGGCCATCGCGTTTTGCTTGAACATTTTCTCAATGGCAGTTGTTGGAGCTACCCAAGTGAGTAGGCGCAGAAGCTGGGGGTGACATATGTGTCGCTTTCGTCGCATGGGTGGGTTTTGAGTGTAAATTGTGTACCGTGCGCCGAACGCTGGCTGGCGTAGGCGACGGCCGTGGCAGGAGTATTTCGCAAGGGTTGACAGCATTGCCAGGGAAGGTGATGGGCGTGACTAGACATGAGATGGCTAGGAAAATGATGAATCGGACTTCTAGGCCAGGGCAGCAGCCGGAGCTACTCGGTCATCTCGGCGATCTATCGATTAACCTGAAACAGGATGGCGATATATAATGTGCCTCGGAGTTTATATCGTGTGACTCGGGGTCCGTATGACCCACGGTCGGCCGTCTCCAAGCGTTAGACAACAGGCCTACCCAGTCATGAGTGCAGTCTGTCGGAACACGGCAAGCGGTATGCCCTAAACTCCGACTTCCATTTCCGGTAAAACATGGTTGTGCTTTTCGTTTCGGGATTAACACCTAGTGGAAACCCGAAAAGCAGCATTTTGCGTAGGTTCCGGTCGTTTCCGCCTGTATTGTTTTTTGCGACTGGTACAGTCTTCTAAGCTGTCTTTGTTGCCCCGATTGGCATACGAGCTTACCGCTGAAACAATCTGTGTTAAGGATAGCTACTAGCGTGATGTTCCATTCAAAACGTTAGGATAGTAGCGCAAATCTAACGCGACTGGCGAACTTGGTGTCCCCTTTGGGAAATGCCTCCGAAAGTTGTGTAAGAATAATGTTATAGACGGGGAGCACAACGATCACATTGGCTGCATGTGCTGTCTTGCTGTCCGTCCGCGACAGCATTCATCACAACACCGCAATCTCAGAAAAAGCAGGATTGTGACCAGATAGTATATATGTCGACTATACGTAGATCATGCACTATGAGGAAACAATCACAAGTTGCTTCACTTGGGTGTTGCACCCAATAGTCAACACCGAGCATGGAATAGCCCTCCCAGTCGGCGAAACCGGGTGCCGTTCAATCGAGTAGCTCACGTGACGAGCCACAGGATGAGCGCGGAGTGCTTCTTCCTCTTCAACATCCTAGTAGAAGGTTGACAAAAGACAGACGATTGAAACGTCAACAGTCTTGTAGAGCCCCCAGAGAGCAGGGCAATCCAACCGAGAGAAGATGTTGACCACCTTTCCGAAGCTAAAACCAGAACGAGGGATCAACAGAAAGTGGACAAAAAACACACCTTGCGGGATGCGATACGTCTCAAAACGTGGATAGGACGCCTTTTCTGCTATCCATCGTGTGTTGGAATGTCGAAGACGAGAGGTTTCGTACACCCGACAGCAGAACGTGACCATAAGCAAAGACCGGAATACTGGCCCAGGGTATGTTTCATAGACATGCGTGGCAAGCGTGTGATCCGTGTTAACCACGGGAAGGCGTGGCCCCTCTCGAGTACTCATAGTCGCACGATCTCTACTAAATGCGTGGTGTTTGGCGGAGCTATTTCTTCCTCTGACGCGTTCTACGATAGAGGTGGCACATTTCCGCTAAAATCCTTTGTGAATGAAGGGGCTCCTTAACCCAAAATCGTCGGAATGCCAATCTTGTTTCGAAAAATGACTGAATTGTATTCTTTGGCACGAGATTATCCATCGAGATGCAATTTGATTCATGCTGAAGTCAGTTTTCGGGTGAGATGTAGAGCTGCTCAATTGAAGAGCCTCAGAAATTTTTGGGTGAAACCTCTAGCGTAGCACGCCTATTCTTAGCCGCTGTCAGACAGCAGTGCCGTTTTGGGGAAGATCGACTCAACCTCTAAGCAGTTTCCCTGCAAAGCGGAGCTGCAGTCATACAGGGGCCAAGTATCTGGTACTGCTTTTGACCAGAGTGGTCATCCGATAATATTATTGATTTGACAGCAGTATCGAGGATTTCCCCGGGATAACGTTAATTATCCTCAAGGTAAACCATGGGAAGAGGCGTTTTACGATAGAGGTGTTACATATGGGAAAACACCTTCTTGATCCACCACGACGTCCTTACCAGGTGCCTCATGCTTGAGACCTCGATAGCCCCTGGCCGCAGAGAAGTATGTCACTCGTGCCCTTCGTTGCTGGGCAGAATGCGTTCGTACACGTACGAGATGCGTGTAGCAGCAATCGTATTCATTTGTTTGTCCCCGTTGAATTCCGCATTATATTGTAGGGGGACATAGGATCCTCGGGAGAGTCAGTGTCAATCTCCATCGTAGAACGCCTTGGAACCCACCATATACCATGGTGTCCCATGGAGACCTGCGACCCACCCCACGGGAACCTCTGGGATGTCCCGCCAGAGCCCACGATGTCCAGTAGAGTATTGTGGGTAATCCCAAACGTTCCCGCGAGATTCTTCGGCATAATTGGGTATGACGATTGGTGGACAATCAAGCCGAGATTACTTGCATCTTCAGGATAAGTGTTTCCTCAACATAACTTGCATTGCACGCACTACTGGTGTATACGGATTGTCGAAATGTGAAATGGAGGGGAGTTCAAAGGGTTTGTTTTTGCCCTTGACATTTCTATTACGGGGGTCCATAGTTAACGGGACCAAATTTTGTTAGTAAAAATATATAGGTTTTAATGTACATCATAGGTCCTGTTAACTATGGACCCCCGTAATAGTACGTCTTCGTATTCGGCACAACAGAAAACCCGTGTTTTGGTTACCTCACCATGATTCTTCAGTAGGATTGGAAGAACAAGTGAGTTTGTTGTTAGGAACGTTGGTGGTTGATAGGTTCGAGCAGGGCAGAATAGTCCCTTCTGCTCGCGGTGGAACGTGTAATACTCTAGGTAAATACAGGCACACGAACACCGGGGCCGTGTGGTGCAGCAACACACTCGTGTCCTCTGTTCCGAGTATTTTTCACTTCCGCCGATATATCCCTCGTTGTAGTGTGGTTGGTTTATGGAGGTGACGGATTTCTGCACTACTTTACAGTATGCATATGCCTTGAATCAGGACATGCATGACTAAGTATATTCGGTTCCAGATGATGGATGTTGACAAGTTATACTTTATGGCCATCGAATACTGTAATGAATACATCGTTGCGGTTTGTTTGTGGAATATAGAGAAGACGATTAATAGCCAAGCTATACGTATGGCATATCAATTAGACTAGGGCGTGTCATGGGTCGATGGTAGTTGGCCAGCCCATCGAAAAATTCATTCGGTGAGCCAAGGCACGGCCCGGCCCATCAATGTTTCAGAGCATCGGCCGCAGGCCGGCCCTGCCCATCCGATTTTTAAAGGATGGGCCGCCGTGCCTATCAGCTTTTCAAAACATCACGTCCCGGCCGGGCCCGGTCCGGCCCATGACATCGGCGGCGAGCGCTAGGTGGCCCGTCAATTGCTTGAATCGGAGTGTGACAGGCTGGCTCACAACTCGGCCCAGGGCTTGTCCTATCCTAACCGTTGCACACATTATTGCTGATGTGCTTTTCATCTTTTATATAGTTGTGTGTCTATTTTTCGTTTGTGTGTTTCTTTTCTGACTTCGTTGGGCCAGCTGGTTCCGGCCCGGGAGATACGCAGACCCGCTACCCAGACATTTCCGAACTACCAACAACCCGGCCCGATGACAGCTGCCTCGACTGGTGGACCACGAACACTCCTCCTGCCGCTGCGATACCCGCAGCACCTGTACCTACCTGCTGCTGCAACACAAGATGCCCTACTAACACCTGCTATGTATCTTGAGTTGTCCTCCGAACAAGGCAAATAAAACGCTGGATATCGTTTTGCGGGGGTTTCTGGTCCACTGCAGCGTCAGCAGTACTCTTCCCTAGTTCGACAACGACATACACGAACGTGAACGTCGCTGCTACGTTCGGTCAGATGATTCCCGTGATTTTTCCTCCAGCAGTTCCGTCCTGGTCGAACGACGTTGATAGTGTTAAATGCTGCTTTCTTCGTGGAGACCACGAAGGACGGCCTGTACGACCACAATGGCGCTAAGGCTTTCTTGAAATATCTGCACACGGAGTGGAAGCTGCATTTCACCATGATAAGCA
The DNA here is from genome assembly GCA_031763025.1 of Macrocystis pyrifera. Lineage (NCBI taxonomy): Eukaryota > Phaeophyceae > Laminariales > Laminariaceae > Macrocystis > Macrocystis pyrifera. The sequence continues at coordinate 3,100,132 of JASSKH010000021.1, read as the reverse complement.
GATCAGCACAGGCGAAGAGTCAGCGCACAGAGGAGTTCGTGGAGACACCAGGAGGTACACCACAACGCATGGGCCTCGAGCCGGGCCGGCTCCCGAAAAGAGGTTGGACGCTTTATGGGCAGGGTCGAGGGGCCAATAGAGAGTCTACAACTCGTGGACCGCGGCACGGCCCAGCCCTTTGAACTTCACAATTCCGGGCCGCGTCCCAGTCTGTCACATTTTCAAACTATCACGGCCCGGCACGGCCCATCACATTTTCAACTTTCTCGGCCGGGCCCGGCCCGGCCCATCGCCTGTATACAGTTTCGGTCCCGCCATGCCCGGACAATCGGGTCATTACAAGCCCTCTGGTTAATAGTTTATGGATTGATGCATTACCTTGTATGGTTTCGGTTTTCATTTAGGCGTTAGGAGATACCGGGTAGGTCTTAGTGAATGAGTATTTGGCGGCGCGATTTTTCATATCTCTTCCAAGCACAAACACCACGAAATCGGGCGGTCCATAACGGAGAGCGTTTTCGAATAGTTCTATAGCTTACGTGATCGATGCATTATTTCCACCTAACCCTATCCTCTCACACAATGAATATCTCGTGTAGATCAACACATTGCCCGTCTATGCACTACTGCATGAACACGAGGTAGTTTTCGGGGGGAAATAGCCACGTGCATACGTATTGTGAGAATATCGGCATCAATCATCCCATAAAAGCGATTATTACAAGAAACGCACACACATCGTGTTTTAGAAGTACAACTATACAGCAGCACTGTACCACATCATCCGTTGTTTTTGCTTGTTGCTAAACCTCCACATACGTACACATGTAAATCTTAGGTACATCCGATAGCAGCAGCGATGCTGGCACGTGGGTTCTACGCTTTAGTTCCTTGTTAATGGTTCTGAATCAATGTGCTGCAACCGCCTGCAACTACGACGGTGGGGATTGCCGCGAGTGCACCTGTGTCAGCGGTGAAAACTCCTGTGAGGACAAGTTTAACCGTGGATTTTTTGCGTCGACCCCAGTCCCCCGTGCGTCAACGACAACGTCGGCGACGACGACGCCATCTCGCTCAGTGTCTGATTCGACATGGCGGCCAGCTTCGACTCAACCCCGTGCAACGACGAGTTTATTAGAGACGGAGCCTGTGGCATGGTAAACTACAGCGAGGAACGCGGTGAGTGAGAGTACGATGCTCTGTATTTTCCCTACGCCCTGTTTCGACTAGGATTCACGGAACGTAAATATTATTTTCACACACCCTATGTTTTTATCTCGACCCATGAGTCCGGTGCGTTCGCCACACCAGATATCACACCATCCAAGCCTATTGTAAACTGGGCGAAGAGCTATACAGGAGAAAGGAGTGCGCTCTCATTGCGAACAACCGTGTGTGGAAGGATCCAACCAGTGTGGTCTCGTGCGAGATCAAAAACAGTTTAAAGATCGACACGTAGCTCGTCCGCGATAACGACCAAGCCAAAACTGCAACAAATCCGGGATGAGCCAGAACCCCCCTCGGAAGCCTTGAAACCGAGCGCAATGCCGACAGTTGTAGAGCATCCCAGGAAACGGACTCCATACTCGTGCATGGCGGCTATTGCCTCGAGGGTACGATGTGCCGTCCTATGAAGGTCCCCACATAAACGTACCGCCACGAAGCCGGTCACGATGTCACGCATGACCCGTGACAAAAGACCAATCCGCAGATATCGGGGGTGGGAGGTTGGCGGAAGCGACTCAACCTCTCTCCGGTGGCGGGCGGGTTGGTGGGTGAACGCAACGCATGCGGCGCGTCCCCAACTATAGCTCTGTGTCGCAGTGGTGTAGGTTCCCGAACTCTAGAAACGAGTATTGTTGGTACATACTTAGCTTGCCGGTAGAGATGTTTCAACTCTGATGCATGAAATGTGTACTTGTCCAACCTATTGTGACCGTCGACGTTTTTAGTACTATCCATCCGCACCGCCATGGCCAATTTCCTGTTTCCAAATGGTTTCCGTGCAGCGTTAGTTGTTCCCTAGGGTTTCCACGTGGCTCAGCACGTTGCTCTGGTATTTTGTCAGGCGTTTCTTGCAATAGCCTTGTACGGTTTGCAGAAAGAAACAAGTGCCCTGGGCATCTTCCCGCTGTCGATGCGATCCTGTCGACACGTGAGGAGTCCAATTTCTGTCGGTGTATTGACGCGTATTGGTATATGGACTGGATACAAACTATACAGAGTTTACTGCAGGAGGAAAGAATCCCAAACAAATAATGCCTGCCCAAGCTCCGAACAAATACCCATATATCGGAACCACAACTCATGGACAAACTCTGTCTTTATCGATGTGTTCGCCATATCTTGCGGCCAAGTGGATGCCGTCAGTCTTGACATATGGAGCTTATTCCGGGTTTTACGGCCGGACGGTATAGCGTGTTGTTCGCCTTCCTGGAACCCGCTTGTGTGTGAATACGTTGTGCCACGTACGATATGTGCCTGGCAGGCCGCAGACACACCTTCTTCGAGTCCTGGTAAAATGGGTACGGTGCACTGTCAAACCAAGTGCATCAGTGTACCCACTGCTCATCCTTATTATTCATATTACACCGCCGTAGCGACACAAGAAGTATGCGTATACATAGAGACCCTGAGCATTGCCACCGTGGGGTGGTGGCTAATTCCGTGAGAGCTCCTTGCACGAGGAGCTCAATATCTCACCCGAAACGCGCCTTCGAAGAAATTTGTTGGGGCGACCAGACCAATCAATGTGTCTGTGCTCGAGTCATGAAGGAGATGTTGTGTGTTGGAAGAATGTCATACTAACCCATAGTTGCATCACTTCAGGAACTTGACCGGTCGAAACATAATGCCTCAGAAGGGCAAAAACAAAGTGCAACCTCAATTGTGCGATGAATCGATACAATTAGTATTAATAGTACACATCTTGACGCAACAGATGGTATGTCGTCGCACTTTTAGCAGGTCACACGCTGTAAGATATATAATACATAATCAATCACAACTGAATCAACGTCAGCGAAATATTTGGCAATGTACGATGTTCGGTAGTAATACAATAAATTAAGACTAACAAAAGCGAGGTATACAAGAGGTATATATATATATGTATGAAACGTAGTGACGAACATTGACGGAAACGAATGGAGATCATTAACACTCACGAGCAACACCTGTTGCCGTGCACGTGCTGAAGAGCAACAGATAACTGCTGCGTGGATGAACCAGCGACAACAAGAAGAAAAGTACCAAACGAAGGGCGGAGAGCAACAAAGAAACAAGCGAGATAGAAGCCAAACCGCAAAATTCATCGTACCCTGCTCGAACTCGAGGAAAGAATAGAAAACCGTGCTATAAAGAGAAGAATAAATAGGTGACCCGGTGGTTCCCTCGTGTTCGTACTATCCAGGTCCAGCAGGCAACCTTACCACACATACATCTCCTTCTTACTCGTCGACAGCGATATCAAGTGCTAGCCCCTGCCTCCTATGATATAATAAAATGTCAAGTGTCAATACGTCCCCCCTATAATACCTGGTACATGGATAGGTTGGGTTGCCGTCGGTTGGCGGCGACGCCGTAAAACACGCCTCTCACTACGACAGCCAGAGTAGTTTTCTTTTTTGCGGTCACGACGGCTGGCGGCCGAGTTCAACTTTTTTTTTGCGGGGGCGAACCTTCCCTCCGCAAATGAGGGATGGTCGTATCACGTAGTGCGTATATGATAAGACACATACGAGGCAGTTACGTAGGTAGCCCATTGCGTTCTCTGGAAGTTGCCACACCAAAAACCAAATCAATCCCTTGTGCTGTCCTTCACGCGAAGGAAATTCGCCTCGAAAACGGTTCTTGGCAGAATGCAGCCCACCCTTCGTGCGACCCACGCAACAACTCACGGCACTTCGCGCCTGGTGCAAGCAGTGCCTGCCTGGTCGGTGAAAACCCGACGTGCTCCATGCCCGCAATATGGGGATGTGAGGGACACTAGTCATAGGACTACGCCCATACATGAAAATGCCCCTCCCACCAACCCCCTCCCGGGCGGGCGAGGAAACAAAACTGAAAGAAAAAAAAGAAAAATCCGTGCACCACAGCAAAACGGTGGGGCAGCAGTGCTGCAGCCCCAACTTAGTGAACAGTAGTCGGACTGGGCTCTTTTCGTACAAATGATGCTACCAGTTAATTGCTGCATTCGTGGACACCGGCATCTGTGACCTCCCCTTTCTTCCCCATGGCGCTGCCCTTCGTGTCCTCTGCAGCGTGGCGCCGCCGTGTCCCTCTCCACGTGTTCGTCACATTGAGCAATTCACCGCTTCGACGAGCTCTCGATACCGCTTCCCACTGTTGGTTGCAGCAGTGGACCACAGTAAACACTGCGGTACCTGCTCCGAGTAACTAGGGGGGGCGTCGTCTCAAAAATCTCGCACGTGTTGCATTCCTCCTCGTACCGGTACCTGACACCGGTCTTACGTAACTAAAGGCCGGCTTCGACTTGTAGATGACAGTGCTACCTTCACATTGCTGTACGGTAGGGGTATCGGGCCGTACATGGCACCTGCCATGGTGAAGTGGCATGTACTAACATCGTGCATACGCTTTTCAATCCCACTACCTGATACAAAGCTACTGGCTAAACTGTATGTACGTGCGTATAATTCAAGTACAGTAAGTATGCATTAGGGTGCGTAGTTGCATAAATAGTTTCATACCCTGGCGTTGCACTATTTACGATATTTTACTAGGTGCCATATACATACAGTGGGTGTGACTATATAGCGTAAACATTTAGTGCCAGACACTAGGTGTCTACGTAGTTCCACACAGCAGTGCGTTTTACATACGATACCTGATGCCCTATATGTGGGACCTAAAACTAGATCCCCTGCTTGCATTTCCTGCACCGCGAAGCGCAGGCAGTAGTCTTCGTTGCCGACACCGCCATTCTTCTTGTTGCGTGGAGCACTGAAACCACCGCTGCAACGAGAAGAATCAACGACCGCCCTCAACGTACCGGCAGCAACGAGGTGAGGTGAGAGGACTCGCCAGAATGCTGCTCGATCAACTACCGACAACAGCAAGCAGCATATGGATGTGGTCAGTCTCACGTTTGCCCATGCCATACCTTATTCTAGGTCGTAAGCGCAAGGCATATGCATATTTGACTCACTATGAAGCCGCGGGCATGTGGTTGAAAACCGCACAGCAGTAGGCACAGCAGTAGCAACTGGTGTGCGATCAGGTACCATAAGAAGGATTACGGTGTGGGTCGAAGTACTCCCCCAGGTGTCAGCCTAATGATGAAAGAACCGTGTACTTCGCTCGATGCCGCCTTGGCTTGGAGCACATTACCGATGGTTCTAGCGTGATTGACGTCGTCGTCAGATGCCCATCGACTAGGCAAAAACCTCCCGATCTCGGCCGTGGTCAGCACCGACGCGCTTTGCCAGGTACCACATACATGCATGACAGTACAGACGGGAGCATGAGCATTCTGGAAGGACGGCTACAATACAGTACATCGTCATCGCTTTTGTATATATATATGTGTATTCATAGTCCGAAAACCAGTTCAAGGGTCGGATTACTACAACACCAGTACCCCGGTCTAGCAGCATACCCATGAATCAGAAGTACGGGAAAAAGTAAAATGCTTGTCTCTTCCGTTCGTTGGTCTCGATCAAGCCCTGCGACGATTCACACCAATGCAGGGACGCGTGCGAAAGGCATCGAATGCGATCGAGCACAGCAGCCAGTCGTGCTTGGAAACGTTCACAGGAAATCTAGGTAGCCTATGTACAGTATACCGCCACACCTATGTAGTAGTTGCGACGTTGCGGCTGTCTTGACGGAGAGTGAGTACGGTACGGCAGTGGAGGTTGATCGCCTGTTTGCAGAAGAGTCTTCATCCTTCAGTGAGTGGTGACATAGCATCGCAAGGGAAGGCGAACTTCTGAGAAACGTTTGACGGGCCGAGCCAGTTCTAAAATACCGGTGGGGACCCCTTTCGAGTTGCCTGGAGCTATCGTAAGAGAAATTGCCACCCATTGTTTTGCCGCCGAGGTCCATAGAGAGTATACCTGAAGAGTACGACGCACACAGTCAACCAACACGCACAAGTTGATGACGGATGTAATCGTCGTTGTCGCAGAATGCAGCGCGAGTTCCTCGCAACACTTTTGAAAATGATATTGGTTCACAGTATATTGCACCTGGTACCTGACTCGTACATGCTGCATAGCATAATGTACTCCGTACTGCTTTGCGGTATCTACGGTCACTTCAGTTTGTTGAGAGATATATATGTATATGCACTGTTGTTTAGTTTAGTCTCGCCGCATTTTTTTGGTCCAAGGGGATACGTTTCCCGTGAACGAACATGCCAATAAAAAATTACGAAACCTGTACAAACCGAAGACGAAACGAGCCAGGACGGAGAAGGCGACACATCAGCTGGTGACCTGAGGCCGGCAGGCATATATCCTGTTCCAGGACGAGAAGCCCCTGTAGATCAGGTGAGTCGGTACACGACGACGTCGTCGGAAGTTATTTTCGTAGAGTCAGAGAATTCATATCGCCGACCAACCAGTCGGGTACGGGGATGTGCCGGTCTTGTGTGTCTGGGACTGGTATTGCATTGTGTGTGTGTGTAGCCCAATCTGCGCAGATCTGCAGCCGACCAAGGGCCAATTTGCGATGCTCGAACCCGGCACCAGCATGCTGCCACACCCAGGAGCTTTAGACGCGATTCCATGGTTCGCAGTGTGTTCGTGGGGCAAGAGACCCCAGCAATCCGGATGCTGTAGGTGCTGGTACGATCGACGCTCGCTTGGATACGGTCGGAATACTCGTGGCATGTACTGCTGTTACACCGTGCGTACCGGAATGCTTGTCCAACCCGAACCACCCACGTTGTATGCTGACGTGCCACTGTTTTCGTACGCAATACAAGTCACGACCATGGTACGCTAGCTCGTCGATGCACGTTCGCCACGTTACAGCAGCACATGCATAATGTTCTGACTCGCCCCTGCTATTTTTACACACACACGAGTATGTTTTAGGCACTCAGCGCTGGACATATAGGATACAGTATGCAATATTATGTGTGGAGGTGTAATGTACGTACTCCGCCAGGATGCACGGTGGACTGTCGCTGCAGTAAGCATGTACCGCCAGCTTAGCTACCTTACAGCAGCACGTACACTGCGTACTGTTGTGACTCGCCCCTGCTCTTCCTACACACACGTGTTTCGATGTCGACGTTGGTATGCATGTGTGTGGAATACCGATAGAGATATCACCATGCATGAGCATTTTAGGCACTCAGCGCTGCAGACATATAGGATACAGTATGCGATATGATGCGTACACGAGTATGTGTAACAAGTAAGTACTCGCTCAGGATGCAATGGACCAATTGTCGCTGCAGTGCATGGTACCGCCAGCTTAGCTACCTTACAGCAGCACGTACTACTGCTGTTGTGACTCGCCCCTGCTTTTCCTGCACACCAACATGTTCGGTGTCGATGTTCTGTGTTCTTAGTCGCTTAGGATGCAGGGTACCATCTGTCGCTGTGCTGTTTGGGCAATGGCAAGTCATGTTGTCCGACACGGCGGTGTTCACCGTAAACCCACGAGCACAGTACAACAGCAGTGCTAGGACGCACACTCTGCCCGGACACACACGAAAACACGAACCTGCAATGTCTTCGACCGTCGCGGTGTACAAGTACAATTTCAGATATACGTATCGCATAGGACGAGTATGTGTGCACACCAGATGGCAGTGTACCTTGCATGTGGTATTTCCTATCACGTTTGTTTGGACACAGGTAAACGAAAACAGCGCGTGTGTACTCGTACTGTACAGCAGTACGAGCATGTACATGACGTTAGGTTTGTTGGACAGTCCGTACGGGCAAAATCGCCTTGCATATACCGGCGTTATAGAGAGACCACTACTACTCCACTGCTGTCTGCTGTGCTCGACCCAACACTATGCGAAAAACGCTATACTACATATGATACCGGGTACCTCAGTATAACATCCGAAGTGCACTCTAATTAGTACCTGCAACACGGGGTTATCCCCGTTGCCCGTCGTGAGTTTGGCTTAAGAGGGTGCACGGTTGGACTTGGCGTCTGGATTCCGCTACTCGTACCTAACAGGTTTCTCACCTACGCCGTAACTCCTCTATGAAGAAGCAACACTTACTATGATAGTGTTTTCTTTGAAGAACGTTGGGCAAATTAGACAACCTGGAGGCAGCCGTTGCCCATTCACATGCATGTGTTGTTGCTGTCTTGGACTGGCGGATTCACGGCCGTAGTACGACATTAATCTACGTACAGCAGCAGTATACATCGTACTTTGCGCGTATATGATGGGCCTGACGTTAGGGTTTGGTTGCGAGGACGTTAACATGTCACATTTCAAACGGCGAAGGCGCTAGTTTTGACCCGACCCCACTGCTCTTTCTGCGTTGCCTGTCGGCTGCCTGTATCCCCGTCGTGCGTTCCTGTCGCCAGTGGCATCCATATCATGTACGTGTGGCGGTACATCCGCGCACTTCTATGGATTGCTTTATTGTTCGGAGTATGTACCGACGGCCCGCGGGGAGAGCTTGAGAATCCTCACCAAGATCGCCTCGCAAGGCCACATGAGCAGGCCGTGCGTTCAACAACATTTTGGTGGCCCGCAACCTTTCCGCCCCCAGCAACCTATTGGTTGCCAAAAATCTGGGTGGAGAACAACGGGCTGGTGTGGTTGTACTTCCGAACAGTACTATGGGTCGCCCCGTACATCGCAGTCCCTGATCCGTCACCGGTCGAGCTGTGCCTGCCGGCGGCATTGCTTTACTTATGCCCAGTGGTATTCGCCGTCCAGGAATCCATGCCGAGACGGACACACGCAATCCGTGCACCCCGACTACGGATTTTGGCAACGAAACACAAAGGGTCCCGCGCGGGAGAGGATAATTGACAGAAGGTTTGG